>CABFWO010000007.1:419981-592229 GCA_902155825.1 Timema genevievae | reverse complement strand
TTTTTTTTATTCAGTGTTTACAGGCCCGGTATCTTACAAACTTTAAATCCGGGCCGTTTTTCCACATAACTTTGACTTTACTTTTACAATTACAATAAGCATTTCCTTTTTAATATTACAACACAGATTTTGGCTCTTAATTTCATTGAAATTCAACTACCCCTAGTTCCATTTGATCCACCCCAGGTATATTACGCCCCCGGTACCCTCCCCCACTGGGTCCTCCACAGTGCCCGGGATTTCACTCCCGAGTTCGCCAAGCACCCAGCAGAGGTGGGCATCCCCATATCCACCACCTGTGGAAGTGCCCTATCAGAGTTGGTGCCCCGCCTACTTTCTAGCCACTACACTTCCGTTTTCCCCCTTCCTTCCACCTTTGGCTGATGAATTTCCTAATCTAACCTCTACCTAGTTCACCCCTTCCCTAATTTAGCTATTTTAACAAAGGGGAAGGGGGTGCGGGAAGTGGGGTGCTGGAATCAGCCAAAACAAGATAGGTTTGAAGGACATATTTTACCCCCAAGCCAAGGGGACCGGGTGCTATTCGAAAAGATTCTGCCCCAAATAAAATGTTGAAGTTTATATACCCTTTGAAGCTACTTAGAGTGGTTATCGTATGGAATAATTTTTTTTTAAAAGATAGTTGTCTCTAAAAGATATTTGGAGTGGTTCACACTCTGAATTTTTTTTAGTTATATGCCTCTATAATTTATTTGGAGTGATCTTCACATGGATTTTCTCCAACACGAGATGCCCTTAAGAAGTTAATTAAAATTATTTTATTTGATTGTGATTAGTATTCAGTATATCCTTCTCCCAGAAAATAATTATTTCTTACATTATTTTTGTGTGTGTGCCTGCCTCATTGAAAACAATAATTGAAACAAGATTATAAGGGTTGGAAGGAGCATGACCTTCCTGACCCTTAACCCCCCCTGATCCGCCACTGCAAACACGTCTTATATAAGTGAGACACCAATTATTATAAACGGGGGAAAACTAATTACGAATAGCTTTGAATGTTCAATGATTAACACATTTGTTTTGTTTTTAAAGAAATAATTTTAGAGGAAATTTATCCACACTATCGCGGAAGGAAAGTAGGAAGACCACCCTCATTAGATCCTACCGGGATCATAACCCTTATATACCAGTCATCATTAGGCCAGTGTAACATGAGAGAGACGCCTTAGACCATTCGGCCACTGAAGCGGGTGAATATGTAGCTACTATTTAGATAATTTAAAGGTGAGGGAATTGTGGTTGAGTCAAATATGTTCTTTAACAATAATTAATTACTACATAAGCTATAACGGACACGTCTAAAAACAAAACACACTATTGTAATTATTGCATTTTTCTTGAGGGACTTAAAACAAGAGTTATAGATAGTAAAATATACAAATTTAGTGATTTTACTAATTATATTTGACAAAAATAGCCAGCCCTATGTTTTATTCTACGCAATTTGTATAAAATTTTAGTGTATAGTTTATAGAAATGTTACTTAGGTAGTTTCAAAGATTTAATAATATTAACATCTATAAAAAGTATTCTAGTTTCTATACTATCTGTGATTATGTGATTAATCTGTGTTTTAAAAGACCCAAGATTTTTACGCACTAATCAAAACATTGCCTTACACTTACGATTTTCAAGCACAAATCAAAACTGTTCCTTCTGACCAACAAAGTGGTTTTATTTGTGTCTAATTAGCTGATGAGTGGCCGACCAGTATAATGTAGTGTTATAAAGAAGTTTATATTTATAGGGTGGTAAAATACATTTGACATGATTTAAAGCACTTCCAAATATAGTTATTAAAAAAACTCGTGCTGTGTTTATAATCCTTTCTGACTATGGTGGCCATAGCTAATTTAATTGTTTCCTGTCGTTAGATGCAGCTGAATTTGTCTCATTATAGTTTCTCAGTACGTGTTTGTTTACTTACTTTTGTTTTTGTTGTTTTGGTATTTTGTTTTTGTCAAGGGCACTTTTGAAGGGGGGGAAAGTTGTTTTTGTTATTTACTTGGATGGTAGTTATTTTCAGAGCATTTAGCCCAAAGGGGTAGAAAGGCGCGTTGCTAAAAATAAACCCATAAAATTAACATTTAGTATTGAAAATATAAAAATATTTATTCTGTAAATTGTCAAAATGTATAGCAAAAGTCCATCATAATACATTTATCGAGAGTGGACAAATAGTGATTAAATACTTAACCTTCTTTACAGTATATTAATTGTGAAGAAAATTGTTTAAAGATTACCTTTTTTTAAATAAGTCAACCCCCTTAAAACCACTACTACATATATTCTCATTAAAAGAATAATAAATAGCGTGGTGCATTGCAGAGAATTTCTCTTTTAACTTATAATATAAACATTTACTAAGAACTCGTAAGAATTTTGTGAAACGAAATAGTATACATCGTTTCAGAAAAAAACACCCGAAGAGCATAAATGTAATAATATACACTGCAACAGAAACATTGAGAAAATAGGAACATCTCTGTCACCAAAGAGCATGACAATAATTTTCACATTTCAAAGAGTTTAATAAAAAAATATTTGTTTATAGCTTTGAAATGATTGGTCAAATAAAAGTGTTTTTTTAAGATAGTACAACTTTACAATGCTAAGTTGTTTAATCTATCAAATAGCTGCTGATATATGATCAAAATGGAAAATTTTGATTATGTAAAGTACCCACAAAGTAATTTTCATGGAGAAATGAGCATTGCCATTTTTTTCTAATGTTAGACAGTATTAGGTGGAACTTTTAATTAAAATTTATCAAGCCAATTTTAAAAAATTAGATTTTTTCTCTCTATTTTTAATTAAGTAAACTACCCTTAATTATAGGGTTGGATAGCTTTTTCCAAAATTCCCATTTGAGGACCTTATTAAAACCCTAAATAGCAAGTTTTAGCCCGATCGGTAAAATTGTTTCGACTCTAGTTCAAGATACAGACAGAGATCATCGCAAAAAGCAAAAAACACTTTTTCTGTATCAGGTGATCATGAAACGTCAACATTTATAAAAATATTAAGTTCTTTTTTTTGTATTTTTTTCGATCACAATACTTCTCTCTCCGAGGGATCGAGTGAAATTAAACGCACAGTTTAGTGAGTACACTAAGGGGAAGGGAATTTTTTTAAAAGTAATAGCCACAAAATAAAAGAACAAATTAAATTTGATATTTGTATATGGTGAAAAAAACCACGCACTTACTCACTAAATGCTTATCAATGAAACTATTTAAAGTTTTCCTCGCATTGACAACATATAAATACCATATATTTTTTTATGTTTTATACACTTAATAGTATTCTAGACTAGGGAGGGGGAGCCTGCGGTCTTTTTTTTAAGGGTTCGGTGCCGCCATTTTGCACATTTTTTTAGTCAATTATGTATCTTCTGTAAGTGTGCAGGAATGCTTATTGAATCTCGCCTTTTGTATTCATCATAAAAATACAAAACAAATGTCAAAGTAAACCATCTATTGTCAGCAGCATAACAACTAACATTAAACAAAACATTGTTCTTCAAACAGGTGTTGTTATGTAATACCGACTCAGTGTGTTTGGTAGCACGTGGTTCGTGGGGGAAAATCAACGAGAATTCTCATGGCCATCTCTGATTGGTAGGGTCTTTAGCATTGAGGGGGTTTAAATAGACCAGCTCGAAGGTCCCAACAGGCTAAAAGTCTTTTTCAAGTTATTTTTTTCCTTGTGTAAAATATAAAAGGCAGTAAAAGGTGACGCGATGATTACACTCAGGATAATGTAGAGGCGGACTTAGAATATTTAATTATTGTGGGGCTCGCCATGCCAAGAGGTGGATGAGAGGGAAAGGTAAGTAAGTACAAGGGGACTTTGACCGGGAAACGAACGAGGTCCGGTTAACACGTTGGTTTGCTGAAACGATGGTTTCACTTAAGACATTTTGATGGTTTTAGCTTTTACATTTCATAAGAGTCTAAGGCACTTTCCATCACATTAATATATTTTAATGTTAGCCATTCAACTTTCTCATCATGTTTTAGTAAAAATTTACTCAAAAACTACTTAAATACTAATAAGTTTCCCTACCCCGCCAACTAGTTACGTTGCTCTTCCAGACAAGTAATTGCCTTTAGAGGATGGGATAGTGACACTTCAATGTTTAGAAATCATACACTCTCCAACGTCGTGTATTTTAATAATTAATTATAATAAATAGCTTTTATTTCTAAAGCGTAATGTTACACATTTAACCGACATTATCGATCTATTAATCTATGATTAGCACACTATCATAATTTGAAAAAGTTTACTGTGCATTAAGTGTGCGTCTTTATGGAGGAATTTATGAAGCAACATGGACCGTCCAATGCCAAAAGGTTCCCCACTCATGATCTAGGTTCTAGATTTTAATATGCCAATATAAATTGGTGAAATATCTCAGTTTGATAACATAATATGTACATGCATGTGAATTAAATATATTGTATGAAATCAGGGTGTTTATTATTAATACAATAATCTAAAAGGTTATAAATGTAGCCTCGCTTTAATAGGACTTACTTGACGGCTCGGTGGTTTACAAGATGGAGGATTCTACCACAAAGTTAGATCAGTCATCTGCAAGAAAAGGAAGAATAAGGCTAGCACAATATTTAGCCGCTACAACAGGTGAGTGGACAAATTTGCTCTAGTAATATATGGTTTCAATTAAAAAAATATGTAATAATACATACTTTGAAAAAACACATTTAAATTGTAAAAATAAATTAAAATCGTAAATTGAGCCGTGTCTCATTATCCATATATTTACGCTAATAGATTAAGGACAAAGAAGGTAGAATTTAGAGGGGGGGGGGGATCATCTTCAGTTACATTGATAAGAGTGGGAAACCATTCGGTGAGAACCACCATGTCATCTGATCTTATTTAATGGTGACTGGGAGGTCACGATTCGAATCCTGTGAAAGTTTACCAAGGTTTATTTTCCTAAAGTGTTTCCACTTAACCCTCCACTCCCTTCCCTCACGCAAATACAAGTAGAGTGGACTTTTTCTTAACTCTAATTTCCTAATTTCTTTTTCATTTATGTAACTTAACAGATAGCAAGAACGGGTGGAAAGACATGGTGCATGTAAAATATTTGTATGAAAGGAGATGAATTGTCAAACTTGACCCAATAGCCAAAAGTTATAAGAGAGGTAAATACCAACTGTTATAACCATCTATTTCATGAGTATATTCTGTTAGAAAGGTGCTTAAACTCTTTCTTGTTTGACAGAAAGAAATACCAACTGTTTGTTTGTTTGTTTGTTATCATTCCAGTGAGTGTTTCATCATTCACCACTGGAGTAGTGATGGGGTGGCCATCAACCATGCTGCCCCTGTTGCAGTCGTCACCCTCGCCCCTGGGCGATGACGTCGACCCTCTGAGTGTAGATTCGTCCTCATGGTTGGGCTCACTCATGTGTTTCGGTGGTATTTTATCTTCCCCTTTCTACAACTATATGGTCAACAGGCATAGCAGGAAGCTTACGGGCTACCTGGTGGGACTACCCGGCGTTATCGGATGGCTACTGGTCCTCACCGCCCGATCAGAGCTCATGCTCTTTGCGGGGAGGCTCTTCCTAGGTGAGTATGGGTGGGATCTTCTTCCTAGAGGAGTGTAGGTAGGCTCTTTATCCTAGAGGATTGGGGGTAGGCTCTTCTTCCTAGAGGACTGTGAGTAGGTTTTATTTCCTTGAGAAGTGGGGGTAGGTTCTCTTTCCTTGAGGAGTGTGGGTAGGTTCTCTATCCTAGAGGAGTGTGGGTAGGTTCTTTATCCTAGATGAGAGCGGGTAGGCTCTCCTTCCTAGAGGAGTGGGGATTGGGAGTAGGCTCACTTTCCTAGATGAGTGGGGGTAGGCTCTCTTTCCTAGATGAGTGGGGGTAGGCTCTCTTTCCTAGAGGAGTGGAGGTAGGCTCTCTTTCCTAGATGAGTGGGGATTGGGGGTAGGCTCTCTTTCCTAGATGAGTGGGGGTAGGCTCTCTTTCCTAGAGGAGTGGGGGTAGGCTCTCTTTCCTAGAGGAGTGGGGGTAGGCTCTCTTTCCTAGAAGAGTAGGGGTAAACTCTTCCTAGAAGAGTGTGGATAGGGCTCTTCCTAGAGGAGTGAGGATAGGATCTTCCTGGAGGAGGGGGGATAGGATCTTCCTAGAAGAGGGGGGATAAGGGTCTTCCTAGAGGAGTGGAGGTAGGTTCTTCCTAAAGGAGTGGTGATAGGATATTCCTAGAAGAGTGGGTGTAGGCTCTTCCTAGAGGATAGGGGATATGATCTTCCTAGAAGAGTGGGGTAGGCTCTTCCTATAGTATAGGGGATATGCTTTTCCTAGAAGAGTGGGGGTAGGCTCTTCCTAGAGGATAGGGGATATGATCTTCCTAGAAGAGTGGGGGTAGGCTCTTCCTAGAGGATAGGGGATATGATTTTCCTAGAAGTGTGGGGATAGGATCTTCCTAGAAGAGTGGGTGTAGACTCTTCCTAGAGGATAGGGGATATGATTTTCCTAGAAGTGTGGGGATAGAATCTTCCTAGAAGAGTGGGGGTAGGCTCTTCCTAGAGGAATTGAAGTAGGCTCTTCTTAGAAGAGTGGGGGAAAGCTCTTCCTAAAGGAGTGGGGGGGATAAGCTATTCCTAGATGAGCGCTGCTAAGGGAGGCTTTCCTGTTCAAGGGGACTGATCTGTGTGTTTCTTCCAAAGTAAAATATGGAAGGAGGTAGTCTGAGGAAGCTCTACATAGGTGAGGAGAGGATGGGGATAAGAATATTACTTGGTATGCTGGTGAACCGAGGAGGATTTTTATCGGTGTATCGGTTGGTAGGAGGATGTTATTAACATTCGTTACCTTTTAAGGTTCATATGAAACGTTATAACGGTTAAAAAAAAAGTTGTATTTTTACCTCAATAGTGGGTTAGAGGAGCTACCAATCAAAAACAAAAATTCAAGAAAAGATAGCTTTTAATATATAATATTCCAATAAATGCAATTTATTCCAGGCTTAGGTGCTGCAGGAAGCTCCATCATGGGTCCTCTGTACGTGACGGAGATCGTAGATGATGACATACGTGGCAGCCTGGTGTCCTACACCAGTCTTTTCGCCTCCAGCGGTATCCTATTCGCCTACGTGGTGGGCTACTACGCGTCGTACACGACCTTCACCGCCATCTGTCTGGCGATACCCATCGCCTTCATGGCCTCCTTCTTCTGGTTGCCCGAGACGCCGGTGTATCTCTTCAACCAGAACAACCCGGATGGCGCCAGGAAGGCTTTGATGTGGCTTAGGACAGGAGACGTGATCACCGTTGATCAAGAGATGACGAAACTAGAGGAGGCCTACAAAAAGCGGAAGGACAACCACTTAACCATGTCATCCTTTATACAAAACTTGAAGTCCAGGGGAACATTGAAGGCTCTTCTGATAAGTGTAGGGCTGGTGGTAAACAATCAGCTTTCGGGGATCACGGCAGTTCTCAGCTACACCGTCAACATCTTTGAGGTAGGAGCAAACCACACGTTAAGGAAAAAGCTAATTAAAAAACCCATCTAACTAAAAATTAACAAGGATATTTTTGATAAAAGACTACGCTCTAACTATAAAAACGTATCGTCGGATTTTCTTTCTACTTTTAAAAAACAGGGAATTTAAGACTATTCATATTTAAAAAAATTAAACATAACGATTTAAAAACTATTAAACCGATTTCCCTTTCGCCTTTGGTTAGTTGACAATGGATCAAACCATTATTCCATGAGTTTTTAATTGGGAGCATAGTAACGTAACTAGTTCTCTGGCTATTTGACCTTGAGGCGGGCTCTTTCAGATCGTTAAACAGATGTTGTATTTGTCATTGGCAGCCAGTCTATTGCAAGATTGGTGCCTTAAACTATTAAACCACTGAAGCGAGCCCGTTGGTAATTAATAAAAAAAAATTCTTATCTTTATGAACAATTTGCTCTAATAATGGAATAGTTGATCACATGGTTGGTGTAGTGAAATTACTCGGGAGGGGAAGGTTCGTTGCAAACTGGTGTGTAATTTTTAAGCGCGACAATTTGCACTTAGGGCCAGTTTCATAGTCAGATTTAGTACGCCTAAAGTGCGAGTCGATACTAAATACAGGACGACACCTACTTAGGGCCAGTTTCATAGTCAGATTTAGTACGCCTAAAGTGCGAGTCGATACTAAATACAGGACGACACCTACCTAGACCAAAATGGAATGGGCCAGTTTCGCATATGAAACTGGCCCATTCCATTCAATTTCAGGTAGGTGACGTCTTGTATTTAGTATAGCGCCGCACTTGAGGCGTACTAAATTTGACTATGAAACCGGCCCATAGTGTAAATATATGCCTGTAAACTTCCTTTAAACACATTCCTACTTCCTCTTTAATCCTCTGATTTTGATATTTTGAATTGTAGATAACCGGTACTTACACTATCTCACAGGATAATATTAAACACAAGGCTACTGACATATTATATACATAAAATATTTCTATGAAGGAACCAAGGAAACTCAAGGCTATTCTGTTGGCAATCTTAGTTTAAAACCTATTTTATTTATTAAAGGTATTTAACACTTTCTGAAACGAATGATTATATCAGTGCAAGAGAATTTCTATGAGTGAGAGCAGAAGGGCCTACCAATTTTGCCGGGAAAGGTATTTTCACATACCTGCCAGGGTTATTTTACATGCCACAATCGACATGGGACCAACGGCTTTGCTTCCCCTCCAAGGGAAATTGTACTACGGATTTTAATCACTAAAAAAAATCCGTTGACCTCACTTGGGTTTGAACCCCTTGAACATCGGGTCCTGAGGCGAGAGCTTTTACCCCAAGATCACCGAGGTCAATATTAAACAACTGGGCTACTGATGTGGGCCCTCTACAGCGTACTACTTACCGTTTGAAATTCACACGGGTTTAAAATACGCTTGTAAAAATTAAGGAATTTGAGAAAATTCTCCAGCATTTGCTTGGTGAATTATTAAAAATAAATGGTATGACACAATCGGACTAACAGTCTCATATTATAGCTTCGAAGAAAGTTTTCAAGAATAGGTTTTAGTAAATTATCCTTAAATAAGTTTTACACATAAAAATAAACACATTATCTTGTTATTCGTATTAAAACTCTTTATTTATAAATTATAATCCAAAATGTTTAAATATGTTTAGTAAATTTCAAATATTCAAAATAAATTATTTGTAAGCGACCCAAAGATTATTTTTAATTTATATGGATTGAAACGTATTCTTATTTATCATGAAATATATTTCCAGATTTTCATTTGGGATATCAACTACTTATTAGATATCCATTTTTTTAAATCAATAGATCCATCTTTAAAGTAGTTAAAAAAAAAGAATTAGTCATCAGGAAACAACCCTTAAGCAAATTTGGATCCTAAAAACCAGTATACAGTGCTAGTTACTATATCAAACATTCCCAATAGATCCATTTGTAGCCAAACCATTAAAGTAATTTTTAAAATATATCAAATTTTTAAGAAATCCCTCTTTTTTAAATTACCCTTAAACTAATTTTTACTCAAAATACAACTATACTGTAAAATTTGTCATGATAAAAACTTCTAATATGAAGCCAAATCATTCGGGCAATTATAAAAAATTCCAAGTTTTTAGAAAATAATGTATCAATAAGCTACCCATAAATGAGTTTTTACCTAAAATACAAGTAAACAGTGTTATTGATTATATCAAACCATCTGAAGATACCCATTTGGAACCAAATAATTAGAGCTATTCGAAAATATCTCAAGTTTTTGGAAAATCAGTCATCAGTAAACTAACTATAAATGAGTCCCCGCCCGCTTCCACCCCCCCAAAAAAAAATAAAACACAACCAAATAGTGTTATATATTATTTCTTCAAACACTACCAAGATACCCATTTGAAACCAAATCATTAAAGCTATTCGAAAATATTTCAAGTTTTTGGAAAATCAGTCATCAGTAAACTTCCCTTCAATGAAATATTTCCCAAAAGACCAGTTATATAGTGCTATTTGTCACATAAAAAATCTTAGATAAGAATTTTAAGCAAAATTGTTAGAGCCATTTTTTTTATTTAAAATTCAAACAAATTACTTATTAGTAATTTTTTGTTATAGCCCTATAATATCTAAATATCAAGTTTGAACAAAATCCATCAAACCGTTTAGGATCCGTGGCCAGGGACAGCCATACATGGAGACAGACAGAAATATAACATCCACTTTTTTGGGGTCCATGTTCATATTTAACGTATAAATTTGTCATAATCTCAAGGTTGATTTTTTTTTACGACCACAATACTTTCTCTTGGCACGAGTAAGTAATAAATATTAAAACCATTATAATAATGCCGGCAAGATGTATTACGGTTTGGTTTTGTTTTCAGGACGCGAGCAGCGATATCTCGGCCAACGTGTCCACAATGATAATCGGTGCTCTACAGATGTTTGGCGTCTACCTGACGACCATCTTGATCGATCGAGCTGGAAGGAAGATCTTACTGATAGTCTCAAATCTCGCCTCTGCCGCCTGTTTGGCCGCTCTAGGGGGGTTCTTTTATCTCAAATGCTAACGGCCATGACGTCACCCATCTAGGGTGGCTTCCGGTCACCAGCCTCGGATTGTATGCTGTGACCATCGCCCTGGGCGTCAACTCCATACCTTTCATCGTCATCAACGAGATCTTCAACCCGCAGATGAGAGGGTTCGGTGTCGCCTTGTCAATCTGCCTGCTCAATGTGATGACGTTCCTCATGACGAGGTTCTTCACGGACCTCAACACACTGCTGGGACTGGACGGGTGCTATTGGTTCTTCGCCGTCTGCTTAGTCACGATGGCCGCCTTCTGTTATTTCATCGTACCGGAGACTAAAAATAAAAGTTTGGATTCGATTTTGAAAGAACTCGCTGGAGAAGAGGTGACGTTACAGAAAGCCGATGAAAGTTTAGAAGGGCCCGTGTGATTTCTAAAAATTGCGTTTTAAATTTGGTCAAGGTGTCTTGTTATTCATGGCATTTTAGAGCTCTAACGATGGGCTGATGGGGGGGAGGGGGGAGAACGCATTTTATGAAGATTTTTCTATTCGACTTAGTATAAATTATGTAAATATTTAATGAAAATGTGTGACGAACCCCTTTTTCGACCCCTATCCTTATACTTTTATGTGTTGGTATTCCTGGAGTGAGGAGAATTAAGGGTTATATTACTAATAAGGTGCTACACTAATCGTTAGACTTTTTTCAGTTTATTGTCAGTAGGACGCTTAGTAGTAGAGTGGATAAACAGGTTCTTGATAATGTGTAAGATAATACGGATCATCAGAAGTTTGAGAAAGTGTGTGGTTGACAAGAGTGGACTGGACCTCCAGGACACCGGCAGATATTACTGTGGACCAGTTTGATTTGGGCCACCAAACCTGTTTTAAACTAAAAATAAAACTATCGATTCAAATTCTAAATTATTGTTTTATTAAATGTATTCAAAAGTTTCAGAGAGGGAGCCCAGAATACATAATTTGTGACTACTTTAAATTCAAAACCATTCCATTTGTTGTTTTGTGTGTTTGTGTTGTTGTTTTTTTTATCTTGGCATCTTACTACCTGTTCAAATTCTTTGCACCTACAATAATTATGAATGTTCAGGGGATTATTTTAGAGGTAATCTCACCGTATCCACGAGGAAAGAGAATGGAAAACCATTTAGGAAAAACCCACACTCAGTAGAGTCGACCGAGATTCAAACCCCTATCTCCACGTCATCATCAGGCTAGTCTAACACAATAGTGACGCCTTAGACCGTTCTTGGTGATGTTTACGAATAATTTCTACAGACAAACAAAAGTAAAAGTTGTTATCCAGTGAATATTGAATTTTATTAGCTCTGTAATCTAAGCAAGTAGTGGGTGGAGGATCATTTTAAGACTTAATTTTTTTTTTCTTAAACAGCACACTAAAAATTTAGAAGAATTTTTGGCTCATGTTATTAGAAATTAGAAGCTGATCCTTTAGGTGAAGAACATAGATGTGATTATCGATAACGTAATTGAAATGGCCTCTTTTAAATTTACTATACCTCACCTCACCATTTAAGCTTACACTGAAACATAGATAGGAGCTCCAATACCAAGGAACATAAAAATCTGAAATTTGATATAATTTTTTTGAGATACTTTCAGAATGTAACAGGGGTGAGGAAGTTAGAACTAATAGAAAATTTACTTAATCATATTTTCAAATATATATATATATATCACCGTGTTTTACTACCCGTTTGAGCTATACAAGTATGTACTAATTACTCTAATGATGCAAGGATGAGAAAGGTTGAATTTAGAGGAAGTTTACCCATGTTTGCGTGTAGGTAAAGTGTAAAACCATTTATACCATAATCCCTCAGTACACCAGCCCGACTGGGATTCAAACGCCGATCTCCCCGTCATCGGCAGTCCAGTCCATTGCGAGAATGACGCCTTAGACCATGTGGCCACCGAAGCATATTTTACAACATTATTTCATCACAAGTTTATACATTTAATTGAGTATTTAAAGCATAGCTCCGTGTGTATGGGACATTACAAAACAAAGGCAAACTGAAGAATTTGACGGGATACAAGGGCAGCCGACAACATCTGCATGTGATGTCTCATCGATCGATCTTACTACCTTGGTCTCCACACACGAAGAGAAGGGTTTTTTTATTCTTCCTCTTTCAATCTCTCGCTACGAGTGGTTGGATAGGGGCGAGTGGAGAAGGATTATTGGGTTTTTCCTCTTCTTTTCCAGGCGGTTTACTCGTCACCCCCATCTTTCAGTTTTTAGAGGGAAAAGAAAAAAAATCTCTCAAGTTTTTTTGTAGTCTTTCCTTTGGAGAGCTGGACAAGAGAGGAAGGAGGTAGGGCAAAAAAAAAATTGAAGGCTCAAATAATCTAAGAAAAATCAAGCAACCAAACTAAAGTTGTAAAAAAATACTTAGTGTTAGCTCATCATCATATTGCCTTAACTACTGGGATCTCCCTCCCCCTTTCCCCTTCAACTTAATACTGTTCTTGGAACGCAACTTTTAAAATGTTTTAGTAACGAGCAATTAAAAAAAATTATTTCAATAAAGTGCCATGAGAAAAATAAACAATAGCATTCTAATCGAAAAAGTTACATAATTTAACTTAAAACCTTGTCAGGCACCTTATCTCAGCCGGCTACTTGTCTGCCTACTTAGCTAAGAGTCCCGATTCGATTCCCGGAATGGCTGAAAAATGTATCATTGATTAAAATGTGGGTTTCCCCGCTGGGCTGGAGGCTGTGTGTTGTGCCTATTCTAGATTTTATTTAGACTATAAGCCTCTGTGGCATAGTGGTCAGAGCTCCTGGCTACAGATCCAAAGTCCCTGGGTTCTAATCTAGACGCTTCCAAAATGTATCTGTGAAGCATTGTGTCTGTAACGGGGTCAAACTCATAAACTGCTTGTGGGCTCACACCATAGAGGTTTTTAAGAAGTGTGCTGGTATAATCAGTTGACTCATAAAGTGTATGTTAAATAATTCATATAAAAATATTTAAGTTTACATAACATTTTTAAGAATTTACAGCCTTAAATAAAATAACATAATTCTACAAAATAACCTTAGGCATGCAACATTTTTTAAAAATAAAGATATATAAACCAAACAAAATATCAAATATATTATATTCTTTTTTTTTAAGTAACCAACAACATTTAGCACGAACTTATCTTAATTATAACAATTAGCTATATGTATTGTTATTTAGTAATTAAAAATAAAGGTTTATAAATAAATTTGAAATTGACTAAATTGAGAATTAATTTCCGGAGTGACTACAGTGGACGGGGGGGTGGGGGAGAATTCTCACCTCTGTTGTGTGCTTAACACCTGTATATATGAGTTCAATTATTATAAATAAAATATGATCATCAAGAAATTAGGTATTTGAAATACTCTGATGCTGTGTCGTGTTTATTTAAAAAAATATTGTAATCACGTTTCGTGTGTATTTAAAAAAAGTCAAAACTTTAAAATAAATCACTCTCTTATAATTAATTACTAAGCCTAACCTCAAATATAGCCAAAATAATTACTATAAAAATTATATTAAATTATATTTATTAATAAAGTTATATTTATAATAACCATAAACAATAGCCTATTTAAATAGTATTTATTCCTTTTTTTTACTTTCAAAAGTTCATTTCTTGAGCTAATAACTAGAAGTTATGGTTCTTGGTCTCAACAACAACCGCCCATTCTAATAACCCGAAAACGAAGCAGGAGCCCGCGAAAAGCCAACAGCAGCCGAACAGGCCAATAGACGTGTACAAATCCGGGAAAAACTTGCACACGAGAAACGACGCGACCCACAGGAAGCATAAAGATATGGTCATGGCTTGTCGCCCTAACGCCAGGGGAGAAGATCTCAGACATAATCAGCAGAGGGACGGGGCCTATACCTAGCGACACGGCCACAACGTATAGCGACAAGCACACGACAGGCGCCCACTCGTAACCAGCGACTTCGATACCTCTGCTTTTCAAGTACAAGTAGATCCCGAAAGCACACAGGCACGTCGAAGACAAAAGGTTAGAAATGAGTCGCGGTATCTTCTTTCCTGCCCGATCTCTCAGGAAGCACGTGATGAGGACAATAAACAGTTGCAAGACATTGATAATCATCGTGGAGTAACTTCGAGGTAGCTCTCTTCCTCCAGACTGTTAATGACATCATGAAGGTCCCTTCAATTGTGTACACATTGTTACGTAAATAAAGGGAAACTTTTTCGGATTGTACAACATGATGTTTATGTTTGCTGTATATTTGATTATTTGTCTAGGAGTAGTGTGTCTATTGAATGTATAATTATAATTTAAAGACTAAATTGACACCCCCTGTCATATGTGACAGCTGCAGATCACGTGAACGCGTTTCACTATCTGACAGTAGAATAATTGGTAACTTATTTACCTAACGTGTTAAAATATTCCCGTTGTGATTTAAATATTGCCTTGTAGTTTTCAGAATTTTAGATCTCTTCTACGGATTTTTATTTACAAAGCTTAGGTATATAAAAAAAAATCCCTCAAAAGTATCGCCTCTGTTTTATTCACTGTCGCCATTCGGCATTCCACTGTTGGGCTTGTTAACTGCATAAGTTCCTAGGTTTTTTTAAAATGGTCAGATTGAAATAGTTGCGTTAAAGTAAGACTATAATAAATAATCACCCTTTCCTAAATCAGGTTTTTCTCTTATGTAGACATCAGCAATAAGTTAACAACGAGGATATAAATGGTATGAAAGCTCGGATTACGGCTAGGGTTACAAACCTATTAACTTCATTTTAACATCAAGCTTTATAAAAAAAATCAATTTAAAACAATAAGCGAAAAATAACCATAATATTGCAATGAATAATATTTATTCTTCTTGGAAATATGCCTTCTAAATTACTGTGAAATAAATGTAAAACAAAATAAATAAACTCCAACATGTTTACGTTTATCCATCAAAATTATTCATAATATTCCACTCACACGTTTGACTAATATAATAAAATAATAATACGATTATTAATAATATGGATTACTAATGCATTAATTTTAAATTGTTTTGCTATAAAATTTATGGGTGTTGTACAGTCTCATTATCATGGGAAGAGTTTTATCTGATGGCTAGAAAAAAATCACTTGATGTGCTTTCACGTATTCATACGTAAGGTACTTTACCTTCAGCTGTCACTTTTGTTAGATTTCTTAATATCCATAAAATAACATTAACGAAATGGTAAAATTTTACCAATTTTTCCCGCAAAATAGTGTGTTTGTATTTTCAAAAAGCTTTTTCCGATAAAAATTGGACTGGAGTCGCGATTGAGTATTACCAAACCCGCCGATTAGGAAAGCAGGCTAAGCTAGCTTATAAGGATTGACGCTTTGTAGATATGGGGTGGTTTCGGATACTATTTTGGTTAACTTCGTATGTGTCTAAGACCCAATGGAACTTTGTTCAGTCTCCAAATATCACACTCTTTTTTTATCGTGTCTTGCTACCTGTTCAGGTTAAACGCATATATGGTAATTCCTCTAATGGAGTAGAGATGAAGAAAGAATCATTTTAGAGGTAATCTACCCGCAATTGCGTTGAAGTAAAGGGAAACAAATTAGGGAAAACCCACCCTCAGTAAACCCAACCGGGTTTTGAACCCCGACCTCACCGTCTTTAGCAGGCCAGTCTAATAAGAAAATAACGTTTTAATTAGCTTCTTCGGCCACAAAAACGGGTCTCACGGATCGAATTATACCCTTCAATTTATAAAAAGTGCGATTTAAACTGCTTTAGGATCTGCGTGGTGGGTAGGCTGAGAAACATGATTGCCACATAGTGGAGGTTTGCGCGTTTCTACTAAGCAGGCATACTCAGTGACTGTAGAGAAATCTAAAAGAATGCTACGTGCATCGGTTGCTATGATAGCTACCCTTCAAGGATTGGTCGAGTATGTGACAAGCCTCCCCTCCCCACTCCGGATGCACTGACCTCAATCCTAAAGCAATTTAAAACGCTATATACCTTGATTAGGACAATAAAACCCGCGGTTGAGGAACGTCATCTTTCTTTTTTTTTTTTAAGAAGACTAACCCCTCATGTTTTTTTTTTCCGCGTTTCAAGTATTATATTAAATATTGTGCACGAACAATTCTTGTTGTTAATTGCACTTTCAAAAAAAAAAGACGGATTCGAGCAATTAAGTATTCTTTTGTTTTCAAGAGCTAATGTGCTTTTCCATGGGAGAATAGCAGCCTTGTCACACAGGTAAGCGGTATTCAGGATGTAGTCGTCTGCTTCACTCGACAAGATGTCGTCATGTATATATTAGTCATAGCTGACAAGTATCAAATACTGGTGTTGAGAAGGTGTATTCTAGGAAATTGTTTTTAATGTTTGTCTGTACTATTTTAATTAAAACAACCGTAAATACGGTTTTTAATGTTACTATAAAATCGTGATTAGTAAAGCTATACTCTTTATTGTGTTACATACAGTGTGTGTGTGTGTTTGTGTGTGAACGTATTATTCATCTTTTTGGAACCCTAAAATACTGCTTGACAATACATAAGGTAAGATATAATGGCATATTTATTTATATCAATAACCATCAATACTACTAGTTTAATGTCAGAGTGTTCTATTGGTATACTTAACTCTAATATAAAAGATCACGGTTTGATTCTCATGTCCAGTTCGTGAGCACTTGTTTTGGTATCTTTTGAGGCTAGTGCGAATACATTTCCTTAAAATTCGCCTTCACTAACGTGTGTGATTAATAAATTGTGCCTTGTAGATAGAGAAAGTTAAAAGTAAGATGCATAGAACTACCTAAAACTCGCCTCGGTGGTTTCATGGTTTAAGGCGTCACTCCTGCAATAGAATATACTGCCAAAGACGGGGGAGATAGGGCTTTAAATCCTGCTCAGTTATACTACTAAAGAAGGATATTTTTCCTAAATAGTTTTCTACTCTCCCTCCACGTAAATGCGGGTACACTTCCTTAAAATTCAACCTTCCTCATCCTTAACCTATTAGCGTAATTAGCACAAATGTGTACATCCCGAACGGGTAGTAACAGGAAGTATTAAAATAAAACTATGTAAAACAACTAATAAATTCGAATCTCGGTCGGGTGAACTGAGGGTGGTTTTTCCTAAATGGTTTTCCACTCTCCCTCCACGCAAATGCGGGTTCACTTCCTTTAAATTCAATCCTCCCAATTCCTAATCCATTAGCGTAATTAGTACTTAAGCGTATAACCCGAACGGGTAGTAAGACGCGGTGCTAAATAAAAAATAAATAAAAAAAAAACTAATAAAATCCCCCCCAAACTTCTTTCCTTCTGTTCAGGCTATCCAAAATTTTAAATGCAATAATAAGGTAGAGATTATGAAGGTAAAATTTAGAGGAACATTACTAGCATTTCCTTCAAGGCTAAGAGGATAACTATTTGGGAAATTCCAACCTTTGTACACCCGGTCATTATTCGAATCAAGACATAATGACAAGCTAGATGAATTTGACGATTAGTCTGCGCGCCCATGACAAAACAATAGCCATTGATGTACAGCATTAACGCTCTAACTCCTCATTTTATAAATTATCAATTTTTCAAGTGTTTAACATGCAAGTGGTGTTCTTACGGTTAATTATTTTTTATAATGAGGACCTCATCTCATAGCTATATAAGTCACTATATATACTTTGTATTCATACGTCAAATCGTCTGAAATATTGCTTTTACTTTTGATATATATTAATAATACCTATAAAATAACACTAATAATATAGTAAAATGTTCTTAATGTTGGCATAAAAAGTTTTATTTTCTTAAATGCCTATGCTATTAAAATTAATCCATACCTCCTTACACTTTATAAAAAAACCTTTTTAACACTCATTTTCTCCTCAAGTTGGGATGGAAGGTGACGCGATAAAAGGCCAGTGTTTTTTGCAGTTTTTATGACAAAACTTTTTTTTATCAAAAATAAATAAAATATTGCTCTAGTTAAATCAGAGTTTAATTTTCTTCACACGTTAATAACAGTTGCTGAATATCTGCCATGAACATGGTGGCACTATTTAACAGACTTTTTAAATGAAGAGGAAAAGTTGTCATTAAATTCCAGTACACCCTTAATAGATATTCAAGAAATTTTGGGGTCACAACGCGAAGAAAATTAAATTCTATGTTTATAATGGAGCAATATTTTATTTATTTTGGTCAAAAAAGTTTTTCGCCATAAAAACTGCAGAAACGCTGGCTTTTTCTCGCATCCCCTTCTTTCCCACCTTAAGTAGTGGGTCGTGCAAAGAGACACTTGGTTCAAAACAGGCCGAAAGATTAAAATAAATATTCCATTAACATTCTCGACGCTTATAATGTTTTGATACAACGTTTACCTAAATGGATGGTAGTTTTCTAATACCATACCTTATAGCTTCAATGTGAACATTCAGCTTATATTTCTAGATACAAAGAAAGTGTTAATGCGAAGTATTTTCCATAAGGTAATGAGCCGCTAAAATCCTTGATTCATAGAATCCCTCAAATCCCACATCATTCGAGAGATTAGAGATTCATAAAAATCTAAAAAAAATAATCTAGAATTCAATTATGAAGGTCTTAACTTGATATATCTATATAAAGCGATTGATAAAAGTAATTATAAAGACTTGTGTAATTGTAATACCAACAAAATAATTTTAATAAATGAATTAATATAATTAATTTATTATAGAAAAAAGTGTTCTTAAGTTGTTTATGAGGATATAGACGTGGCAAACAAAATATTAATTGTCAATGGCACACCAAGTTTTAAAGTGAAAATATTTAAAATTTAATTTTAGAAAAAGTTGATTAATTAAAATTGTTTATTATTTAAATGATTTTTGAGGATTCGAATTTGGATTCGAGATTAGGAAAAAATAAATGGTACGGAACCCCGCACGGACTTTCTCGATCTACTGTTTACTTTTGTAATATATGTGAAACTAAACAGTATACACTAGCAAACCCAAGAATAAATTGCACTGTACTTGTGTAAAACATTTGTTGAGTCCCGGTTTTAAATTTTATATGTTTATTTTAAAAAAATTAATGTCCTCATTTGTATGTTTGGACCAATAAAAAAGATTGATATTGGATCCGCAAGGGTCAACATTTCGTATTAAAATTTCAACTTGCAATCTACATTTTATTAGGTGTTGCACATCTTCAGGTCAGCGCATTGATATTAAATTCTTCATTTATAAATTTTGACAATAAAAAATGTAAAATATTTACTATTAAGTCTAAAATGGAGATAGGAGAAATGTTTGTACATCAATGATCTAAGGGGTTTAAGGAAAAATAACAAACTTTTTGAGAGACTTTCTTATATTTAATTACTCTATGACATTGGTGAATTATTGCGTTACAGCTTGAGTAGTATATCTTTACAACTAAAGCTCACAAAATGGTATTAATATATTTGCCAATATCTCAGAAACTTTTGGTTTTATAAAAATGTATTTCGTATAAAAGTGTATTTTTATTTTTAATAGTACTACAATTTTGCTATGATTAGTTATTTAGTATCTCAAATAGTTGCGGAGATACGGAAATTTCCGCTTCTGAAAGGTACCCTAAGTCTTTTTCAAGGGTAAATGAAAATATCCAGTTTATTTATAATCTTAATTAACGCCTAGATACGAATTTGAATCAAAATTGTTAGAACCGATTTTGAGAAAATCGACTTTTTCTTTTTTTGCCCTTCAGTAAACTACCCTTAATTTTAGGGGTGGATATCTAATTTCAAAATCACCTCGAGGCAACTTTATGAAAACTCTAGATACCAAGTTTTATCCCGATCGGTAAAAGATTTTAGGCTCTAGTCGGAGGTACAGACAGAGAGACAGACAGCTGGAAATTCAAAAATAACTTTTTCAGATTCAGGGAGTCATGAAACGTTAAGATTCGTCAAAATCTCGAGTTCGATTTTTTTGACGATCACAATACTTTTTCTACCTGTAAGATAGCGAGAAAGTAAAAATTAAGATTCCCTATATTATATTTTAGGATATGTTTAATGTTTATCAGATATTAGCATGTTAGCTTTTAAGAATTTTTTATATATAAAAAATATGCATTGATAAAAAGTCAACAAATTTGTAGCGACAGTAAATCAAAGAAAATGATTGAACGTAAACGAATAGTGGAAAGGTAATCAACCCTACTTTTGTAGAGCAACTGTAAAGAGAATTAATAAAAGATTAATTTTTTTATTCATCATTCGACTTCCTTTGAACAACCACTAACCACATTCTCAATAGAGGAAAAAATAATAATTAGAATACAAAGAGGGAAATATAAAGATTAGATTCTTTTAATTCTTGTAACGTCTCACTACAAGTTCTGGCTTTACACATAATTAACTTATAACGAACCCGCCTCGTTGGCCGCGTGGTCCAACGTGCTACTCTCGCAGTATACTAGATTGCCTATGACAAGTAACTCAAGGTTCAAATCTTGGTTGAGTGTACCGAGGGTAGTTTTCCCAAAATACTTGTCCATTGCCTTCACACAAATGCGGGTACAGTTCCTCTAAATATAACCTTAATAATCCCTAAAACAATCAGCGTAATTTAGTACATAAGCACGTAGCCCGAACGTGTAGTAAGACGTGGTGATAGAAAAAATATTAATGGTAATTTGTTATAGATGAGTAAGGTTGAATTTAGAGGAAGTTTACCCACATTTGCGTGGAGGTAGAGTGTAAAACCACAATGAAATAACCACCCTTAATACGCCCAACCAGGACTCAAATCCCAATATCTTCGTCTTCATTAGTCTAGACTATTGCGTCTATAAGTTTTAAAAACTTTTTTTAGTTTGACATAGGCTATTTTTAATTTTATTTTGCATCACGTCTTAATAACTGTCCGTAATATCCGAATTTAAACACACTATACATGAATGTGATAAGGAAGGTATATTTTAACGGAAATGTATCCACATTTGTGCGGATAGAGTGTGGGAGAAAACATCTCAGTAAAGCCAGCCGGTATTTAACATTGATCTCCCTAACATCAGCAATAAATTATATTACAGCCTGACCATAATTTCTTGTATAATCAAGCATGCACCTAATTAGAGACTATCCCTTTTAAGTAACCTTGTATATATCAGGGCAAATCATTTCTAAAAAAAAATCATGCAAATTTCTCACCATGAAAATTTTTCTACAAATCCACAAAATACATTTTTTTTTCTAGACACCGAAAAGTTAATCAAGACACTTGAAACCAACATTAAATTTGCCAGCCAGATTCATGCACGTGCGTGATAAATTATACCAAATCAAGTTTGAGTGTTTATTATTCATGCCATCATATAAAATGGCACTAAATGTGGCATATCTGTAATATGACTAAATAACAACTGAGTGGCTCTACGGTTAACAAGATGGAGGATTCTACCACACAATTAGATGATGCATCCGCAAGAAAAGGAAGAATAAGGTTACCACAATATTTAGCTGCTTCATCAGGTTAGTGGACAAAATTGTTCTAGTAATATTTTTTTAAGAAAGTGCTGAGGCATTATATTTAGAAAATTCCTAATTATAATACGTATATAATTTTATAGATATATATGTCATGGCTTGAAAATTTTAGTAATAAAAAGCATGTAAGGATGACGTAAGCCTAATAAATTATTGTTACTGTCAATTGTTTCACTGTGCCTGTGCTTCAAGTCATGTTTTTACAACAGTGTGTTTTGCCCACAGCATCGGAATGGCCTCCCTAGTTTTATCTTTGATAAGAAACATATGAACTGCATCCCAATAGTTCTAAGTAGACAAATGAACTGCATCCCAATAGTTCTAAGTAGACAAATGAACTGCGTCCCAATAGTTCTCCGTAGGCAAATGAAGTGCGTCCCAAGTTTTTTTTAGTCAACATACGAATTGCGTCTCAATTTATCATATCAGGTACCTTCTTGGCTTGTTCTATTAGGTTTCATATTTTCGTTCACCACGTTCGCTCTTTGGTTCAATCCGCACTAACAAAAACACGGGAGGAACTACATTTTTATTTGGAAATTTTTACACTAAAACGAGTGAATACTAACGAAATAAATGTGTTTTTTTTTACGGTAACAAACTTGAAGTATTTCGAAGAGCTTAACGTCATTTAAACGAACAGAACCTTTGATGTTTCCCCAAACTGTTTTTGCAACTATTCACCATCATAAGCAGTAAATATGACTTAAACACTCCTTTGGTTTTCTGTTTGCTTAAGGAAAAAACCTACAAACACTTACACTACAACTCTTCAAGACTCGATTTTAAATTTCGTGAACTTGGTTTGGACTTTGCCCCATCTATTATACTCAATGACTTTGAAGAGGATTTTTATCAACAATTCATCAATGGCTATCAGTTTCATTTAGGCTAAAGTTGGTAGAGGAAAATCCAACAACTAAACCTTACTCAAGAATATAGCGCCACAGATTCTGAAATCGGACCCTTTTTAAAATACTTATTCGGACTATAATTAATGAATCCTGATGACGTGGACGACTACTTTACCGATGACCTCATGGCAATCCATCCCGACGACTACATGATAAGAAGCTTTACCGACCACGCACTACAAATTGTTGCGAATCTTTAAATTCCAAAATAAATGGAATACTATACTAAGCACACCCTGACATTTTTCAGTTTATAGAACTCTTAAAAAACATACAGTGCGATTCCTATGTAAAGATGCATAGTAAAGAAGAAAGACGACATAAAGCGGTACACAGAGAAGCTTTCATGAAAGAGAAAATTGTGAAGTATTAAACTAGTGAAATATCTCGATTTAAATTTATCAAAAGTGTATCTTATAAAAAATATTTACTAGTGAACAAAAAGTAGAAAATAATTAATGTTAAATGCAAAGCTTTTTTTTTTAATGTTCAATTATTTTTACTAGGAAAATTATAGGATGTACTCATTTTTATAAATTTTAACTTTAAAAAAACACATTTATATCGTTTTTTAATTTTATTTGTCATAATACTTATATAAAATAAGGGATTTAAGAACAGGTAAGCATTCATAATATTGAATTGTAACTTTGGGTTAACCATTTACAAACCGGGACGCAATTCGCGTAATACACTTTTTAAAGTGGGACGTGCTTGGCGTAAACATTGTATTTTGGGACTCGATTCAGATGCAGCCGTTTTACCAACTAGCACAACACAGTGTATTGACATAAACATTAACTCAAGTGACACCCCTCTTTTGGTAGGATATAACAGTGAGTTTTATACCTTTTCGAGAAAGGGGCAGAGGGAGGCGATAAGGACGCCAGTCGTGTTAAGGGGCTTACTTCAAAAAACATATTCATTTACCAAGTTACAGTAACTTGTGAGGAGAATATCCTAAAGCTTGAGTCCATGTTCAGTACGGAGGAGGGAGCCTCCCAAACCATCTTGAACGTTTGAGTTATACAACAACCGCGCATAGTCGAGCAGCCGTGTGTGCTACACTAGTCAGAGTTATAACAATGAAGATAGGTCAGGGCGCAGAACTGTTGAGTAGGGACACTGACAGAACTAGGAGCTATTTTTTAAACTCTTTTGACTTGTTTTAAAAACCTATATCACATTTATACACTCGTACAGTAACTAATTTATTCCAATAAACAAGATCAAAACGAGCCCCACAATTATTTGCCGCTGCCTAGCTTATCACTCTAAGCCATCCTACCAGGTAGGCCCATGCCTATGGGTTGGTGGAGTAGCGACATATACAAATTATATACACATATATAGTATATATATATCTCCATCGGTTTGGTATATTTCCAGTTAATCTGTCTGCGTTCGCCACTGGAGTAGTGATCGGATGGCCGTCACCCATGCTGATCCTCCTGCAGTCCGTACCCTCTCCCCTGGGCGGTGACGCCAAGCCACTGAGCATAGATTCTTCCTCTTGGCTGTGCTCACTCATGTGTGTAGGTGGGTTGTTGGCTACCCCTGTTTACAGCTACCTGGCCAACAGGCACAGCAGAAAGCTGACGGGCTACCTGGTGGGCCTACCGGATGTCATAGGATGGATAATGGTCGCCACCGCAAGGTCAAAGACCACACTCTTCACAGGGAGGCTCTTTCTAGGTAAGCGGGTAAGAAGAATGGCTTTGAGCGAGGAAAGGGAAGTTTCTTTCTAATTGAGCGTTGTTGAGCATGGGAGGGGAATGGCTCTTCCTAATTGAGCGTGGTATGGGAAAGACTTCCTAATTGAGCCTAGTATGGGGAAGGCTATTCCTAGTTAAGCGTGGAATGAGGAAGGCTATTCCTAGTTGAACGTGGGAGGGGAANTGAAGCTCTTCGTAGGTGAGGGTGGGGAGGGGTGAAGCTCTTCGTAGGTGAGGGTGGGGAGGGGTGAAGCTCTTCGTAGGTGAGGGTGGGGAGGGGTGAAGCTCTTCGTAGGTGAGGGTGGGGAGGGGTGAAGCTCTTCGTAGGTGAGGGTGGGGAGGGGTGAAGCTCTTCGTAGGTGAGGGTGGGGAGGGGTGAAGCTCTTCGTAGGTGAGGGTGGGGAGGGGTGAAGCTCTTCGTAGGTGAGGGTGGGGAGGGGTGAAGCTCTTCGTAGGTGAGGGTGGGGAGGGGTGAAGCTCTTCGTAGGTGAGGGTGGGGAGGGGTGAAGCTCTTCGTAGGTGAGGGTGGGGAGGGGTGAAGCTCTTCGTAGGTGAGGGTGGGGAGGGGTGAAGCTCTTCGTAGTAGAGCGTGGGAGGGAGGAGGCTCTTCCTATTTGAGGGTGGGAGACGGATGGCTAAATTGTAAAGAGATTTTACTAATAATGCACTTAAAAGTCTATAAATAAAATGGTAGTATTTTTATTTACTAATTAAAATGTTACAGAAGGTCACCAAAAATAATTATTTTAGAGTAAAACTTTGCTAGCAAAGTTAAACAAAATGGCTTCCGAACACAAAAGTAAATGTTAAAAACTCTCTTTGACATCCTTAAAGTAAAGTTGTTTTATTCAGTGTAGTTTTGGTATAATGACCCCCAACCATTTATTTCTATAAGTGTATCATTAAGTATATATAATGAAGGATTAGTCTCCCTTCAGGTTTCGGCAGTGCGGGTAGCACCATCCTCTGTCCACTGTACGTGTTGGAGATCGTGGAAGATGACACCCGTGGTAGCCTAGGAACCTTTCTTGTCCTGTTCACCAACGGTGGAATCCTTTTCGCCTACGTGTTGGGTACCTACTTGTCGTACACGACCTTCTCCACCATTTGTCTTGGGGCACCCATCGTCTTCATGGCTGCCTTCTACTGGATGCCCGAATCACCGGTGTACCTCTACAACCAGAAGAACCCAGAAGCAGCCCGGAAGGCCCTAATGTGGTTGTGGGGTGGAGATTTGATCGCTGTCGAACAAGAGATGATGAAACTCGCGGAGGCCACCGAGAATATGAAGGAAATTCACTCTACAAAGTCGTCCTTTATAAAAAATTTGACGTCCAAGGGGACACTGAGGGGTCTCTTGATCGGTGTAGGGTTGATGGTGAACAATCAGCTCTCGGGGATCTTCGCAGTCCTCAGCTACACTGTCAACATATTTCAGGTAGGTAGGGGTTAGAACCCCATCTAGATGTACTATCCATCATTGAAAATCAGAATAGTTTATTTGAAATAAAATAAGTACAGCTGAACAATAATTACATAATATTGATAAGGAAATCGAGCCCGAGACTTTTTGCTTGGTTTGCCAAATGTCATGGGTTTATTTCTCAATTCAGATGTCATTTTTATATTAAACTTGAATTATTTAAAAGTTTGACAGCCTCTGTGCTCTATTGGTTATAGAGTTCCTAAAGCTCCAGAGGTCCTGGGTTCGATCCCTAGAGCTTCCAGATTTTTATATGAAGCAGTGGATCTGGGAGTGGTCAACTCAGCCTCGTGAGGAGAATTGAGGAGATACTTAAACAAATAAGAAGCGACCAACTTCAGTGGCCGCATGATCTAAGGCGTCTATTTTACAATAGACTATACTGCCGATGACGGGAAGATCGTGGTTCGATTCCGGTTGGATATACAGAGGGTGGTTTTACTAGATGGTTTTTCACTCTCCGCACACGTAAATGCGGATATAGTTCTTTTAAATTAAACCTTCCTAATCCCTAAAACATTAGCATAATTAGTACGCAGGCATATAACCTAAAAGGGTAGTAAGACGCAATGCTAAAAAAAAAAGTGGCGGCTCCGGTCCAGAAATCCTAGATTAATGGTTGGAGGGTTCGTTGATTTGACAACATGACACCCTCTATCCGATAAATGTTGGCACTATTTTCGCCAACATTCGGCGCCCACTCGGTTGATATAGCTCATTTACGATATGATGCCATGGAGGCTTTTTTTATTTGGAAGTTGTAATCCTAGTGATGGCTTTATCTGAAACTAAAGTACACCGAAATAAATTTTTAATGCGAAAACCATTCTAGTAATGCCAGTAAGCTATACTTCATATTGGTTTTGTTTCAGGATGCGGGTAGTGATATCTCGCCAAACCTATGTACAATAATAATCGGCGTCCTGCAGTTATTCGGAGTTTACTTGACATCCACCTTGGTCGACCGCGCCGGCAGGAAGATCCTGCTGATCGTCTCAAACGTCGCCTCTGCCATTTCCTTAGCCGCCCTCGGAGGATTCTTCTTTCTCAAAGGTCACGGCTACAACGTCGCCCATCTAGGGTGGCTACCAATCACCAACCTCAGCATCTACGTCGTGGGCATCGCCTTGGGCGTCGGCTCCAATCCTTTCATCGTCATCAACGAAATCTTCACCCCAGACATAAGAGGGTTCGCTGTCACCGTGTGCATCTGCCTGCTCAACGCACTGGCTTTCCTAATTACTAGGTTCTTCACGGATCTCAACACAATAATTGGAGTGGATGGATGCTACTGGTTCTTCGCTTTCTGCTGCCTTGCGTCGACATTCTTTTGTTATTTCGTTGTGCCTGAGACTAAAAAAAAGAGCTTGTACATGATTCAGAAAGAACTCGCAGGAGAGGAGATCACATTTAAAAGGGCTGATGAACGTTTTAGAGTGCATGTATGACCTTTTTTTAATTTGTTTCAGATGATATATTGGTATTCATGGCATTTTAGTGCTGTGACAAAAGGCTGGGGTGAGAGACTTTGGGAAATGAACTAACCATCCTTACCGAAAGTATTATTATTATTTATTATTATTATGCGGTTTTATTCCTCCACAATGACTATGGGCCATTCACATTTTGTGGTATCTTAAAATTCATAGAATATACATTCTAAACTTTATATTGAACAATCCTTAACGTATTTTAAGAATGTCTTAGCGGTTGAAAAATTCCTTGAAATATACTTTTACGAGAATTCACCACGAATCTCCTAATCCAAATCCCCCACGAATCTTTCCCCTCCTCTCCAAAAAAAATTCTTTTATCTGTGCGTAAGGTAGAAGTTTCGGTGTAAATGAGTAAGTTATATCTAATTCATGTGAAATAATTTAGTCTAGTTGTGTGTTTTAAATAATACGAGTGGGTGTTAAGTGAATGTTTCGTTTGGCTATTTAATCTTATTTGAAGAGATCATATTCATTTTGAAACCACAGGTGAGCTCTTTTTTCTTAATAGTTATGTAAAAATGGATTCAGGAACAGTGATTTTTTCTAACCATTTAAATCGCTAATACTTAAATAAATAAAAAAACATAAGATCTATTAATAATTTAAATATCATGTGTTGTATAAATGATAACTAAAACGTTTAGCCAAACTAAGATAGTTTTGATAATATTTAGTTTGAATGTTTAAAACTTACATCTGAAAGTCAGCTTACTATCGCTTTTAGTTTTTAAATAAGTTTTAGTTATGTGCACTAAAGATTAACCTAAATTAAGTGGACAATGGTTGAAGTTGTGTGTTTATGGCCGCATTCAGAGTTTTGAAAATATACGATTATGAAATACAGTAGTAAATCCTTTCAAAAATTAGCTTGTTAAGGTTAGTAAGGTTAATACATTCCAAAAACTGGTTTAATTTATCATTTTTCATAAGTTCACTAGTGATAACGCCTCCCTAAGAGAGTTTTACATTCTATAAAGACAAATACTGATATAGTTATTTTAACCATCCTCATCACCCTCTTTTTATATGCGATTGTTAATATCCCGTGTGTTGACTGTTTTCTTTGCCTACTCCTTAAGATCCCACAATTTTCTTCTTTCTTTTAAATCACCTATTACTAGAATCCTATTTCCTAAGCTGCTCTTTCCTTCTATGATGTCTTGAAAAAGAGTTTGTAGTGTTATGGGCCCGCGATGGGCGCCAATTGTAGTGCTACGGATTTTTTTAATCGTGATATTGCCCTGTGATAGCGCACCAATTATTACAATAAAGGATTATATTGATGACTACGGCACGTACATACCTTAATACGCACTTATACACTGTTATGTGATCTGATTATATGTGATACTTATTCTTATGAAATGAGTAAGACTTAATGTTGCACACGATTTATTTAGATGATTACACCTTTGGTAATGAGGATTGATATTAAATGTTACAGTTTTTGTAAATTTAAGGATCGTTTTTCAGTGATATTACAATGTTTTGTATATAGATTTATGTTATTGGCACTGTGTACTGTTGGAGTTATATCACTAATATATTACTGGCACTCTTATATTACTCTATGGATTCAAGGACTGATGGATTCATACGCACAAGCTGCTTATATATTACCTACCCCTTGCTTCTTGGACCCCTTTTCGCCAGTGTTAAAACTAACTAATGAAAAAATTCCTGGCTACCTGATATCATGAAGGCTTCCTATTGGATAGAGGAAGCCAGCATGTCACATGATCCTGCTAATACAACGGAGTTGATCTTTCAAAGAAAGAAAGTTTTTGAAACTTAGTGTATTGAAATTACTTCTAAAAGCGCGTGATTTACCATGAATGAAGTATTAAGAGGAAAATTTATATACAGCTCTTTAAAGAAAAATACACTTCATTCATGACTTTTTGACTATATGAGAGGGGTCCAAAACAGTATCACTACAAGTTCATCCTATGGATGTGCTCAATACAGTTTGTTTTGTACCAAAAAAACACATCCAAAATTGTTCACTTCTCCCCACTCTTCTTAGGAAGTAATTTGTCACCTTGTGTCTACCTGATCTTTTCAAGTCTTCTCCAACACCACATTTAAACGCTCTCCAAGTATTTCTTTTCCATCTTTTAGAGTCCAGGTTTCTGCTCATTACAGTGTGATGCTCCAAATGTATCATTTCATCAGTTTCTTCCTCAGCTCTCAACTCAACTTGCTGGTCAGCAGCAGCCTCTTCTGGTTGAAAATCTTCCTTCGTCATGGCAACTCTCGTCCTAATTCATAAAAAAAAAAAACTTTGCATCTATGTAAAGGTTTGAAGTGTTAAATTTATAATCCAGCACACTGAGTAATCATCTAGTATTCCGAGTGATATATTTAAATATATCCAACCAATATTTAAAAATAGAGCTGCTTGTTGTCTAAATAAATCATTTACTAAAGCCCGATTTTTGTGATTCAATCATTTGATTTAAAGTTTCTTTTGTAATTGATCCAGTTTTTACATGTTCAAAATAAAATTTAAACCGATTATATGATTAAATTATTATTTTACTTTCAACTAAAATATTACCCACTTTAGGGTCAAAATAGTCTCAAAGGTGTCAGTTGGTTTAGTCTGATCTGCTGATGACGAGGAGATCAAGGTTCGAATCCCAGTCTGGTCTACTGAGGCTTGTTTTTCATAAATGGTTTTCCACTCTTCTTCCCCGCAAAGGCTTCTTTCCTCAACCCTACCCTATTTGAGTAGTTATCGTATATGCGTCTAGACTCAACAGGTGATGGTAAAAATATAATAATGACAATTAATATACAACCAAAGCTCTAGGTATCTCTTATAGTAAAATAATAGAAAATATAAGTTATGGCATTCAATTGTTTGACTAACCATTTAGAAAAATGTACCCAAATTTGCGAGTGGGTAGTTGGATACACTATTTAGGTAAAAACACCTTCAGTACACCCGGTTGAGATACGAGTCCCAACCTTCACGTCACCAAAAATCAGATGAGTTTGGCACCCAGCCATACTGGTAATTTTGTTTATTATTACAACTGAGTCAACGAGTTTTACTGCTAGTGAAGCTTATCCACAATAATTTACACTAATTAAAACGCATAGAACGAGGAAGGTTAGTTTTAAGAAAATGCACCACTATCATTTAGATAAAAGTTTAAAAAACAGCTGGTCACGACTTAATTTCTGGTCTTCGATATTAGTCAAATAGTCAATTTGAGCGCACTAGGACTGAACTAGCTCAGCCTGTAGCGACCAAGTGGAGTGGCTTGGATTCAACCCTAATCAGGTTGTCCCATTTAAACAAAACTATTACGTCTTGTATATTAAGATGAATATTTTTCAAATAGACTTAATGGGAATTATGTAAATATCAAAATATCTACAATAAATTTCATTAAATAAATATACTAAATTTCAGCCCCATACATTCAGATACTGTACATGAAAAGCATGCATTAGTAAGTTTGACCCCTTATAGTCCTTGAAATGTATTGGTTTGAAATTATTTAATCACTATTTTATATCCTATAAATTATAAAAAAAGTCAGTAAATGTTATTGTCAAATGATCTTAAATTTTTTACAGAAAATCAAACATATCTTGTAAATCACACAAAACACGCTTTATGAATAGGTTTTAAACAAAACCATTCAAAACATTTTCAAGACATTTCAAATTTTCAAAACTCAGTTATTTTATAATTGATCTTAAATTTACCGTCTTTGTGTTCTAGGGGTCGTAGTACCATGCTACAGATCCAGAGGTCCCGGGTTCGATCGCCGGTGCCTCCCAAATTTGTCTGTAAAGCAGTTGGTCTGGAATGGGGTCAAACTCAGCCTCTTGTGGACAAATGAGGAGCTACTCTAATAGACAAATAGTGGCTCTGGTCTATAAAACTGAGATTAACGGCCAGAGATCTAGTTGTGCTGACAACATGACACCCTCTATTCGCAAATGCTGGCACTATCATTTCTGAGGGTGGCGGCCACTCTGTTGGTATAGCTCGCTTGAGGGCTCACACCAATGAGTTTTTACTCATGTTTATACTAGTTAAAATTAATATATTTTCATTTATCATGAAAAGCAATTTCCAGAGGTTACACTCAAACCATCATAAATGCCATTTCCAAAAAATTTCAAACTTTCCTAACTTTGTCGTAAGCGACCCTCAAATTAACTTATTTTATAAATATAAATGATTATCATTTAAATTAGTCCCCCATACCAACATAGAACAAAATTTTTAGAGCTATTTTCTCACAATTTCAGATTTTTCAAAAATATATAATCAGTAAACTACCATTAAAAATTAATGTTTCAAGGAAAACAAATATATAAAATTATTTATAATGTCAAAATCCTACCAAATGCTCATTTTGATCAAAAATGTTGGAAACATTTTTAGAACTTAAAAAAAAATCTGTAATCAATCACCCTCAAACGAATTTTTCACCCAAAAGCAAGTATGCAGCGTTATTTGCCACGTCTAACACACCCTAGATATATATTAGCAAAATCGTTGGAACATCTATCGAAAATTTTGGAATTTCCAAAATTGTATCTTTAGTAAACTACCTTTAATTTAAAAGGTAGGTTTACAATCAAAAATGTCCTGAGATATAACCATAGCGCATCTATTACCAAGTTCGATCAAAATCCATCAAATCATTTCAGTTTATGGCCAGAGAGACAAACAGATGAGACATAATTCTAAAATCTACTTTTACGTTCTGGGTCACATAAAGCTTAAAGAGATTCATCATAATCTTGAGGTAAAAATGTTCATGGTTACAATACTTTGTGAGAAAATAAATAAAATTGTATATAGATAAACAAATATAATAACACTACAAAGTTTTATTAAAAGCATAAAATATTATGACAAATGGAATAATGAAACATGTGCACCAAATTTAATATAAATGTTAATTTTTTCATTTAACAATACTTGAGAATTATTTTTAGCAAATATATTTTTAATACAACTATTTGGAGAAGATTTTTTTTAAATACACGGAGCTTGAGACATTTCTAAATAAATAGATTTAGCTTTTAATGACATTAGTTAAATACAAACTACTATTAATCTACTTTATAAGTTGGGTAGTCAATTTTCATATCATCTATGATCTAGCCATAATATATATATATTTTTACAACCTTCCCCTAAAATTTTGCATTTTTTTAAATTGGAATATATAGTTTATTAATATATCCAAAAAAAGTGTGTATAGCAATTACCATATATTTTGTAGTGTGTCCAAATCTGGTTATTTTGTGATGGTCGTTAATTTTGTTTCAGTAAAAGTGACTGGTCTTAAGTATTAAACCCCTGACCCATGTGTATGTGGCACAATGGGTACAATGGGCACAATATAGCATAGTTTTGCTAATCTGAACATGCGATAGTCCAGAATACGTGATCCAATCCTTTCTTAACAACCTTACTCGTGGTCGGTGACCTGGTGGTCTAGGGGTAAGGTGACAGACTTCTGTGCTGGAGGTCCGGGGTTCAATCCTCGGTCCCGGCACAGATTTATCTGATTGCCAAACCCTTCCTTCACCTCTGTCAAGACGTGTATTAATCACAACTTGTGAATGTGTGGAATGCCAGGCCTCCACCGTGGTTCGGATCCCACGCTAAACTGTAGGTCCTTCATTTCATCTCACAATCACCCTACCATTACACATTAGCGTAAGTGCGTATAACCCGAACGGGTAGTAAGACGCGGTGATAATAATAATAATAATAATAATAATAATTACTCGTGGTCAAAATCAATGTAAAGCGAATGAATAGAAAGATAGGGCCATTTGAAGGAATTTGAATAAATAATTGCTTACGTCAGCCAATACAAAGCATTTATACTTTAATACGAAGACAGTCAAACATTCATTTTTTGTTAAGTAGAATAATGACGTTAATCGGATTTAGTGTGGATTTTAAAGGTTTATTTATTATTCAAAGTTCCAAAATGTGACCTGATCAAACAACTTAGTTTGTCTTCTATATAGCTTTGAGCATGGAACGCACTGGTATGTAATGAGTGACGTCACAAGCTCAGCCAATTAGATGTCTTCCTCTATTTGGGGCTACCTTTTTTTTTATGTAGCACCGCGTAGGCTTATATATAGCCGTTCGGCTTATATGATTTACCTTCTATTCTTTTTAAATTGGTCAAAATGGTGTTCTCTATCTTACCGCGACAACCGGTCTTTGGATTCTCGTCTTTCTAGCGTGCTTGAATTTCTATGTGAATTTATTGCGATAAGCTGTCTAACAGAATAAAACCAAAACCAAAGACACGTTAAGCCTAAAATAGAAATGTACGAATTTAAAGAAACTTAGAGAGGCTATGAAATACTCTTTGGGTAGGTCTACAATTTTATATCATTAAGAAAAAGACTGAAATACTCTGTGGTTAAGTTTAACATTCTGATATAAAGAAAAATAATACGAAGGCACGGGAATTATGTTCAAAACCAAATTAATAAAAATATATATGAATCAATTTACGAATAATAATAAATCAATAGTTATTAGATAATGTACTTTTTGTTAGCATACCTTAATCTCTAAATTTGATAATCCTAAAGCCCTTGATAATTTTAGGATTGGATTAGCAAGACCATGCTTTATAACCCAAAAAAATTAAAAGCGTTTGACGTGATCTAAGCGGAGCCAACAATATCTGCATGTGAAGTCTCATCGATCGATCTTACCTTGGTCTCCACCACACACGAAGAGAAGGTTTTTTTTATTCTTCCTCTTTCAATCTCTCAATACTAGTGGAGGATAGGTCCGGAGAAGGATTATTGGGTTTCCCTCTTCTTTTCCAGACGGTTTACTCATCACCCCCATCTTTTTATAGAGGGGAGGGAACCCCAAAAGTTTTCAGTCTTCCCTTCGGAGAACTGAACAAGAGAGGAAGGGGGTGAAGGAAGAAAAAGAACAATCGAATAATCTAAGAAAGGTCGAGCAGAAAACCTAAGTTGGAAACATTTCCTGTTAACTCATTTTAAGGTTGCCTTTACTAATTTGTCCTCCCCATTTAGCTTCAAATAGTTAAATAGTTCTTGGTAGGCAACTTGAAAATGGATCCGTAGACTTGCAATTTTTTTAAAATAGGTTGTTTGGTTTACCTTGAAAGCTATGATCAAAATAAACGGCTAACTATTCTAAAAATGATATGTACTTAAATTAAGACTACAATTTTTTCAAATAATATGTAAATTACTTTGAAACTTCATATTATATAGTTTTCATTCATGAAATTTTTAGATTTAATAACTTAAAACAAAATTGCAAAACAATCTCTAGAGAAGCAAGTGTTATTAATTCAGTTAAAAATATTTGTAAAATTAAACCAAACAAAATAATTAAAATAGCATATTCATATTTTAGTAAATAAATAATACTATTTAAAACAAATTTATTTTAGATATGGTCAAATCTATCAATAATACCCTAGTTAAAAATTGTTGTAAATAGATTTTAAATTGACTAATAACTAGGATAATTTAGGAAGTGTGGAAGGGGTCAAAATATGAGGCCAATAGAATTGACATTAAACACTGGTTTTCTTCTAAAAATTCTTTTATTAATCATAGTTCATATATATTAAAATATTTTATTTTATTTGTATAATGATATGTTAAAACTACATTTATTTACTATAAATATACAATCTAGCTCAAAATAAAACCAAACTCATTATCTAAGTTTAAAAGTTCTCACGCATTTTAAGTGAAAGTGACATTTTTAGCTATCTACATAAACAATAGCCGATTTAGATAGTATTACATCCTTTTTTGACTTTTTACCATTAAGTTCTCGAGCTATCGACTCGAAGCTACGGTTCTTGGTCTCAACAACAACCGCCCATTCTAATAACCCGAAAACGAAGCAGGAGCCCGCGAAAAGCCAACAGCAGCCGAACAGGCCAATAGACGTGTACAAATCCGGGAAAAACTTGCACACGAGAAACGACGCGACCCACAGGAAGCATAAAGATATGGTCATGGCTGTCGCCCTAACGCCAGGGGAGAAGATCTCAGACATAATCAGCAGAGGGACGGGGCCTATACCTAGCGACACGGCCACAACGTATAACGACAAGCACACGACAGGCGCCCACTCGTAACCAGCGACTTCGATACCTCTGCTTTTCAAGTACAAGTAGATCCCGAAAGCGCACAGGCACGTCGACGACAAAAGGTTGGAAATGAGTAGCAGGATCTTCCTTCCAGCCCGATCAATCAGGAAAGACGTGGTGAGGACACTGAACAGTTGCAAGACACCAATAACTATCGTGGAAGAACTACGGGAAAGCGCTCCTCCAGATTCACGGAAAACCTGAGCTGTGTAAGCCTGGAAGGCGGAGATTCCGGAGAGTTGAATATTCAAGATCAGTAACAGTGATATAATTAATCCTCTGATTGTTCCCCTATTCCCTAAAACTTGTCTTAAAGGTGTTCCACTCAAGTTTTCTTCATAAAATTTCAAAGACTTGACTATTTCTTCTATAGCCATGTTAACAGATTCCTTGTCACCGTTTTTGAACCAATATAGAGCCTTCTCTGCCTCGTAGTACTTTCCTTGCTTTAGCAAGTAAACTGGAGATTCCGGTAGGAAGAAAAACCCTACTAAGAACGCTACCGGCATTATTAGGCAAACGCAAGAGAATATCAGGTATGAAGAATAAAACCCCACAAGGTAGGAGAACACGACTCCGGCGTTGGTGAAGAGCATCATGTAAGTACCCAGCGTCCCTCTGATGTTGTCGTCCGCCATCTCCGACACGTAGAGGGGGCACAGGATGACGTTTCCGGCGCCGGAGAAGCCCACTATGAACCTGGCCAAGTAAAGGACCGGTTCAGACTTGGCCAGGATGACCATGAGCCAGCTGATCACACTGGGAACACCCAGGAGGTACCCGGTCATCTTCCTACTGTAATGGTTGGCCAGGTGGGTGAAGACAGGCGTCCCCACGAGGGCACCCAGACACAGGAGGGAACCCAACCATGACGTCTCCTCGTCGGTCATGGGGTTGATGCCTATGGGAGAGTGGCTGGACTGCAGAGAAGGCATGACCGGGGACGGCCACCCGATAACCACGCCTTGGGCGAAGGCGGCGAGGTTCACTGTTGGAAATCAAGGACTGTCATCAACCAGTAGTCAGGGTGGGATGATATTGTAAACCTCAACCATATTTCTCTCGAATAACTCTACGTGCGACCGAATAAAAATGTCTTTGTAAGGTTGAACTTGTAATGGGAATGTATGATCATCGGCTATGTGAAATTCAAAATAATTTAACTCTGTGGTGGTAAATCTGACAATCTAAAGTTGTGTGCTTTTTTTCTAGTGAAACACTAGGCTTTTTAAGGGTGCCGTAATATGAGGGTCATATGCTCACACTACGATCTATCTTATGGAAACTGTAGATATGAATCCTCAAAATTACTATAGTAATTATCAATTATCTTGATGTATTATTTTGTGAACCTATTAAATAAGATAATCTTATTTGTTTGAGGAAAGCTATATCTATGTTTCACACTATTTAGATTATTCTCATAACTACATTTCATGTGAAATGTCGTTTAAAATGAGCTTATGTCACCTTTTTTTAATCATAAAAATTAAAAATTAAAGGTTTTTAATCCTATACAGACATGTTGATATCTTTCACCAGGACTCATTTTGAAATAATAAACTTTTTATCAAATAACGCTAAATTTCCAGACGTCCACAATGTGCCTTAAGGCTCCATTAAGTAGCCTTTAATGTTTAATTTAAAGCAGTCATTGAAATACAACTTTACCAATTACCCTGAGAGGTAACGGTCCTATATTACACTATGGGCCTATCTTATAAGCTAGGCCATAACGGAACCATACAAGGTAAGCTTTCTACTTTTAAGAGTAAACGAAGTGAACCTTATATTTAAACATTTACTGAATATAGTTTGAGAATTGTAAAATTATGGTTTTAAATTTCAAAATGATTCATTAAAATAATATTAGAGTTGCGTACAATTAGTAGTCTGCCTTTCAGGGTAGGTAAAATGTTCATGAGTCAAGCTTATCCATTTTTCCCCATTGACAAAAATCAAAAGCGTTTACAAAGCTTTTGTGAGCATGCCTTAAATAATGGTTTTTTTTAGTTTAGAGGCTTGGTCTTATATCATGTTATTGTGGGATGGACGAAAGAGAAATTTAAGGGGAGGTTTTTTTTTTAGTTTCTCTGATAAAATTTATTTGGACACAATATATGGAAAAAAAAAAGTTTTAGTGGATGTGATAGTGTACATGGTAACCTCAAGAGCTCTTAAATATTTAGCTTAATCATCCGGGAATATGAAAATAACTTTTTCTACTCGTTTAAAAAAAATTCTCAATAAATTCTACTATGTTTATGACATATACACAACAACTGCGAGTATAAAATAAAACTATATGTATATACAGAAGCGAACTTTTATTTTATATGGCCAAAAACTGTTTGCTATGAAAAATACAAATTAATTGCTTCAACCCGGATATTTTCGATCCCACCTTAAATCCCTATATTATAAAAAACGCATTTCTCTTTGATAACGCACTGAAGGAATTAATATTGGTACCATTATCATAAAAAGGGTGTTTATTTACCATTTAAATCAGAGAAACAAAGTATTATAATAAACCTCACCATTATTAGTCCACAAATGGGAAGATATCCTAACTAGTTTTTAGGCATGTCTAGGACAGGTTGCTTATAAATTTTAATCATAACCATTCGATTGATAAGCGAAAGTTAAGTTAGGCTGTTTGTAACTCAATATATATTTCTACCGTAAGAGTGGATGAAGTGGGATTGAACCAAATTCGTTCTGATTTTATTAAATAAATTATAAAATTGTATACGTAAAGGCAATGTAAAATAACTGGCTATGACTGAAAAATTGTTTGGGTAGACATATCAACCATGTTCAAGGTTTGACCTTGCAACTAGCCTAATTATTAGTAAATGAGAACACCAGCTTAACTGGGAACTGCCTCACTTTAAAAATAAAGGTTATTCCAGGACTTACAGGTACTAAATCGATTTATCAGTAAGAAACATATTCCCTGCTAAAATGTTACTCGTTAAATTTTTTTGCGTGGATTACAGATTTTTATCCAATTTTGTCACTGCTAGGCAGCTTCCTTAGATAGGCCTTGTTTGGTATATAAGTGCCAAATGAGCATTAATATATTATGTTGTTTAAGTTTAACTTGATATATTTTCTTACCGATAAAAGCGGTGAAAAATTGATTAACTCTCCATCCTTTCTTTATGGACACGTCTGGAATCATATTTCGTCTTCAAATAGCTGCAAATGACGTTCCTTTATCAGCTACATGAAACATTAGAGTGTATAACTTTTTAATATTAATGTAAATTTAGAGCTAATGGTAAATATTTTCCATTCTTGTTTTAAGTAAATCATTACAAGCAGTAAATAGTAATTACTACATTCCAAAAGGTCAGATGTATTTATTTAGATCTTTGCTACTCTTGCTAGGATATAGACTAAACCATATAGCTACGTTGTAATACCCAAACTAACTAAAATAAAACCATCAAACTACACAAAATAAATAATTAACAGCAATATCCCCAAGTTAAATATACTATATCTCATCTGTAATTTATAAATTTTGAGATATATACATCTAAGTTTGATAGGAATTTACGAACATGCACGATCTAACCTCGCGTCTAGGCTGAATTTGCAGACACAGCATGATCCTATCTCACATCTGGAAGGAATTTGCAGACGCTGCAGGATCTAAACTTGCATCTGGATGGCATTTTCAGATACGGCACATGTTCCAACCTCACATAAAGACGCAATTTGCAGACGTGGCACGATCCAACCTCAGATCTGGATGGAATATGCAGACGCGGCAAGATATAACATCACATCTGGACAGAATATGCAGACGCGGCAAGATATAACCTCACATCTTGGACGGAATATGCAGACGCGGCAAGATATAACCTCACATCTGGACGGAATATGCAGACGCGGCAAGATATAACCTCACATCTGGATGTAATATGCAGACGCGGCAAGATATAAACTAACGTCTGGATGGAATATGCCGGCGCGGCAAGATATAAACTAACGTCTGGATGGAATATGCCGGCGCGGCACGATCTAACCTCACATCTGGACGGAATATGCAGACGCGGCAAGATATAACCTCACATCTGCGTGTAATATACCGGCGTGGCAAGATATAACCTCAAATCTGGATGAAATATGCAGACGCGGCAAGATATAACATCACATCTGGACGGAATATGCAGACGCGGCAAGATATAACCTCACATCTGAATGGAATATGCAGACGCGGCAAGATATAACCTCACATCTGGATGGAATATGCAGACGCGGCAAGATATAACCTCACATCTGGATGGAATATGCAGACGCGGCAAGATATAAACTCACGTCTGGATGGAATATGCCGGCGCGGCACGATCTAACCTCACATCTGCGTGGAATATGCCGGCGTGGCAAGATATAACCTCACATCTGCGTGGAATATGCCGGCGCGGCACGATCTAACCTCACAACTACAAAATTCCCTAGATGCCCAGTTTTTAATGACAAAACCCAGCTCATCCAGCCTGCCTGGACATATAGGCCTAGTGGTGTGCAATACTTTTAGCGTTTTAGTTTATAGAATAATACCTTCTATTCAGACCACAAATGCCTAATAATTGCCCCTGCAACGTACAGGACAAACATTCATCTGGCAGAGATTGAAATGCATTTACGAAGGACCCTTTAACTATTTATACATTGCTACTCATTAACGGAGATATTTTGCAGGTTGTATAACATGTTGACTTATTCAATTGTATTACATGTTTGATATATGTATTTTTTTTTAGCACCACGTCTTATTACCCTTTCGGTTTGTACACATATATAGACCCTACTAATTACGCAAATCTATTAGGAATGAGGAAGGTTTAATTTTAGAGAAGGTGTACCCGCATTTGCATGGAGGCTTATTGGAAAACGACTTAGGAAAAATCCTTCAGCACACCCAACTGGGATTTGAACGCCGATTTCCCCATCACCAGCAGTCCGGTCTATTACGAGAGTGAAGCCCTGTTAAATGAAGCCACCGAAGTGAGCAGCTAATAAATTATTTCCACTGTGACTTAACTTTTGCCTTTTAACATTTCTCAGAATTTTAGGTCTCGTTTCTGACTTTACTTTAAGCTTTGTTTTATAAAAATTGTATATAAAAAATTCCCCTAGAAATATATCTTCTTTTTATTTACTGTCATCATTCAGCATATTGTTGGGCTCGTCAACTGCACAAGGTCTAGTTTATTTTTTAAATGGCCACATCGCAATAGTTACAGTTGATTTACATTAACATTTGTTCAGATAAAGAATATAGTACATAATCATCCTTTCCTAAATCTTATGTGGACATCCACAATATTAGCAACTAGGATAAAAATGAGATACATGCGCGGACTGCGGATGGAGCTACAAACATGAAACTTTGTATTCGCGACTAGTTTTATAGAAAAGAATATTGAAATACAATCAGAAAAAAATATATATACTTAGTGGGCTGGTAGATATGAATTTTGCCTTAAAACGTGTCCGCGCACTTGCTTTGAAATAAATGCTAAACAGAATAAATCATCGCATGTTTACATTCATCTAACAAAATGATATATAACTTTACACTCGCACGTTCGAATAGCATTGTCAGTTATTAATTTGATGTATCACATTCGTTTTAAATTCAATTTTAAATTAAGTTGTGTTTGTTATATTTTTTAAGAAATATCACAAAATCAACAGATCGGGATAATAGGCCAAGTAAGTTTGGTGAAAAAGATTGTAACTTTGTGGATGGCTGCGGATACTTCAGTGTCTCCCAAATAAAACCAGCCCCAAACGCACAATATTTCAAAGTGTGTGTTCGAGATGTGCGCAACCAGCCGATATACATAGTTTCAACAAATGTTTACTATGTTATGTATAACAGCTGGTGGCGCATATTTCTAACAGAGACTTTGAAATACTGTGCGTTTGGTGCCGGTTTTATTTTGCTCACCCGCTCAGGAGTTCTGTTTTAGGCTGGTCACACACCAAATGCAACATATGACTAGCGACAATTTGTTTCGGGGCAAAATGTTGCATCAAGTTCCATTTTATATAGAGACGCCCGAGACATTTTGACTCAACAAGTTGTAATTGTTCGATTTCCCGCCATTTGTGAGCCATCAAAGAGTAGAGTGCAGTGTTTAATTGGTTCTTAAAAAGAAGTTAGTTTGCACACTTGGGTGATTATTTCTTATGAGGAAGCAGACGTAGCCATTATTATATGGCATTTCACACATCTTTTTGACGTGCAACCAGAAAAATAATATTGGGTTCACCCAATAAATCAAAAACTAGATATTAATAGCTTTATAGTGAGACTCTGTTTTAAAAATTATTGAAAATATAACATGGCCGAATATCTAAATGTTATTCGGGGCCTGGTGCATACGTGTTTCAAAATATATGTAATGCTTTGTCGCAAGCAATGTGCGGTGATTGATTGAATATTTTGGCAGCACGTTGCGACACGTTGCGACAAAATGTCTTGTCGCGAAACAAAATGTTGAATTTGGTGTGTGGCCATCCATAAGACAGTTGATTGCGAATCTGTTTTGTTTTTTTAACTCGACAAATGGCATTTTCCATTCAGTCTTCAAAGTGTCACACTTGACGGATCAAATGTTCCCCTGATTAGGCCAATAAAACCGGCGGGTGGGAACGACGTCTCTTTTATACTTTAAGAAAATTACCCCTCAGTTTCTTCCCCCATCAGACGAATTATATTAAATATTTTGCGCGAAAGCTCGATGACTCAGCACTCCTACAATACAAAAGAAGGAAATGAGTAATTTCATCATCTTTGTTTTTCAACAACTGTTTAACCATTCCATGTGACGACAGAAACCTCGACCGACACAAGTGAACGGTATCCAGTCTTCCAGTATTTCTTCGTATCTACTACACTCACCAAAACGTTCGTTATTTCAATATTCGTCAAGAATTATAAGTCCATCATTACTTGTGATGAAAATATAGATTTTATAAATTTGGAGAATGTGTATTTCTGTACAACCTTTATTAGAATAGTTATAGATACGGTTATTGTCATCACCATAAAAACGTGATTTGTAAAATTATACGCTTTAATGTACGAGTATTACAATGTGTGTTCAAGTAAAATATTTTTAATTTGGATTTTTAAATCCCCCCCAAAAAAACTAATCTAGAATACATAAGGTAGGTGAAAATTGTAAAGTAATTTATAACAAATGCCAGCAATGTCTGCCTATTGTCAGAGTGTTCGATTGATATGACTTTAATATGATAGATCAGGCTTTGCTCCAAACCCTTGCCATTTAATGCGGGTACATTTGCTTAAAATTCACCTTTTTTATTGTGTTAAAGGTGGGAGTATAGGAAACTTGAGTTAAGGGTGGGGTTTTTTTTTTACAGTTTTTATATCCAAACATTATTTTTGCCAAAATAAATAAAATATTGCTCCAGTATAAACCGAGCCTAGATTTCTTCACATGGTGATAATTTTAATCTTTAACCCTAAAAAAATTCAAATTGGTGGAGTAATTTTAAAGTCGGTGGGGACCTTTCTTTGGAGGTATCTTGTGGCTAAACGGTAAGACCTATCAAAAAACGGATTGCACCAGCAGCTAAGGATTTGGTGATATCCACAAGTTTGGTCCTGTTACTTTTTGTCGTATTTCCATCGGTTTTACCTTAGATAGAGCTAGATTCTTTGATTTTAGGTAAGTTTTGCATATTTTCCCCACATTTTCTAATTTTCTGACACACTTATGGGATAGCTAGAATCATACAATTTGGCAGGCATATTGGCACATCCAATTGCCATAAGCGTGCCAGATTTGATTCTAGCTGCCCTAAAAGTATGGAGAAACTAAAATAATATGTGAAAAATACAATATACAATACCGGTAAATTTAAGTCGTTACGTTCAAAACAACGCTGGAATTACATTAGTTTACATCCACTTGCAAAGAAAGCTCAATGGGGGTTTGGGGCCGGAGCCTCCAACGAACAAAGCGAGTATATTCTATACAGTCATACGTCAAGCCTTGGGATCTGCGGTTGTCACTTGATAGATAAAATAAATACTTGTAAAAATAATACTATTAATATTGTAAAATATCAATGCTTACCGCAAAACAATGTGTTGGTATTGTTTTAAGGTCCTTGATATAAAAATTGGTCCGTAGCGACTCGCATTTAATAACAAACAATGAGACACTCATTTTCGTCCCCCACGGACCACCCTATCAGCACCAATAAAAATTGGATTGCGTAAGAAGATCCGTAGTTCAGACTAGGGTGACGAATTCAAAATATTAAACCGTTTAGCAATAGCGTTTTAATGACAATTTTGCGTAGACCTATGCTAGTTATATTTGTAACTCCTTCATATTTATTTTTTTAGCACTACGTCTTACCAACAGTTTGGGTTGTACGCCTATGTACTAATTACATTAATATGTTAGAAATTAAGAAGGTTTGATTTATAGGAAGTGCATCCGTATTTGCTTGAATGGAGATAGCAAAAACAATTTATGAACCACTCAGTACACCCGAGCGGGATTGAACCCCAATCTTCTTCATCTTTGGCAGTCTAATCTAACACGAGAGTAGTGCGTTAGAACATGCGGCCACCGAAGCGGGTCACTTCATATTAGTTTGTACATCGCAAAACCATAGGAATTGCGTTCTAAGCCTAGATGTTTAGTGTCCAGAAAAGTTACAACTTTTCTGCTTCATCACTGGTGATTGCAAAATATAGTTTTCCATTATGAATGTGACTAAGAAATATTTGAACGGTAAATTTTATAGCATCAATGTGAGAAAAAAATCATTGTACATTTCCAAATGCAAAAAAGGTGTTAATGCTAAGTATTTTCGATGATTTAATAAATAGGCACACATACAATTATTATAATTTCTATATTACTTCTGATTGATCTTTTTCTTAATACTCCCGATTTCTAAGATCAAATCATAACCGTCTCATGCGAATAAATAAACAACTGGTAAGCCTAACAAAAGGTATTTATTAATTTGGTGGTATATTTTTGACAGATAGCAAACCCAATCTGAATTTTAGTAGTTTTCATTTTTTATGTATTCCTTTCTAGGGGTTATTTATGCTATCTTCCACAGTAATACTGTATTAATCTTATTTTAACTATTTACTGCCATTGGATGCAGTTATATTTAACCAAATCAAGTTTTTAAAATGGTGTTTCGTTTACTTATTTTATTTATTTTGTTGCAAAAAGCATTTGAAAAAATCCCTTCTGTTCAAGTGTTCTTTTAACGCGTAGTAGTTATATCTTAGAGGATAGTTTATTTATATATTTTATGTTTAGTTAATACTCAAAGAGTAATTATGAGAGCTTTAAATGGTATGTTTCAGTAAAATTGTATTTAGATAAAAGAGTCCAAATTTGTAGCCACAATTTATAAAAAAAAATTAAGTGTGGACAAATAAGGGCTGAATATTTGGCAACTCGTCTTGTTTAATAACTAAAGATCTTTATTCCAAAATTTGTTTGGTTATAAATTCAGCCTCTTGAGAGAAATTTATCTTTATGCGACCTCCTCCACTCTCCATCCCTTATCTGATCAAATATTTTCATTAATAGTATATTTCTTTCCTCGTCTAAAATAGGAAATAATGTTTTAAAAACAACCGGTAAAAATGTAGTTTTTTATATTGTATGTTTTACATTTATCGATCACAGACGAGATGTTAACATACTGTTCGAGTAATGGCACGCATTTCCAGACAGTATTATTTTCTTAATTCACGATAGTAAATAAAAAATAACGGAGCTCTCCTAGGGCAATTTGGAAGAAGATGGGAGTGTAGGAGACGCGAAAATAGGTCAGTTTTTACAGTAAAACATAGTTTGGCTAAAATAAATAAAATACAGTATTGTTCAGTAGAAAGAGAGTAATTTCTTCACAGGGTGATATCAACATTTTTTGAATATAGACTATTATGAGCGTAGTGGCATTAGACAAGAAACTATTAATATGGATAGAAAAAGTTGACATTAAATTACAGGACACCTTGATAGATCATTAGAGAACTGTTGGTATCACCATGTGAAGAAAATGAAGCTATTTCTCTACTGGAGAAATATTTGATTTATTTTGACCAAAAAGTATTTTTATGTAAAAATACACCTTTATTCGCGTTATTATTTTGTACGCGGTGGTAAAACCCTACACACTGACTTGATAGATGCTGGTCTTTGGTACTGTAAGATGGAGTGGCTGGTTCAAATATTGAAGTATGGAACGAGATTATTTGAAAACCAAAGAAATATTCTTTAGTTACATGATTTAATATTTTATCTGCTACCCGCCTCGGTGGCGTAGTTAGCTAACGCGCAATTTTCGTGTTGAGCTAGACTGCTGAGGACAGGGAGATTGAGGTTCGAATCTCGCTTGGATAAACTGGGGGTGGTTTTTTCTCAATGGCTTTCCACTCTCCCTCCAACGCAAATGCGGCTTCACTTCCTCTATATTCAACCTTCCTTATTCCTTACCCATTAGTTATTAGTACTTAAACGTAGCCTATAACCTGAACGGGTAGTAAGACGTGGTGCTTAAGTATTATATTATCTGTTGGTTTACTAATATTGTGGTATTTAAATTAGTTGTGTGTTGTATTAGGTTCTAGGTTTGAGAGTTATCGGCAGAGAATTCAATAAATTGATAGATGCTCCATTGTCTGGCAGTTTTCCACTCTCGTGTTCCCATTGTTTATCCAGGTGAATTATGGCTCAAATATTCCAAGTTATCCCTTCTCCTCCTCATAGGATCGATGTATTGAGATAATGTTAAGTCATTTCTCACTAAAACGTAAAAGTAGAATAGATAGTAAAAATAAATGTATAATCGTAGAATCTTTTCTACCCCCCCAAGAGTTATTTTAACAAAACCAAATCATTTGAGGTATTTAACGTGCACTTTCTGAGCCGACTCACCCTAAATTAAATATAGTACAAATACAACATCTAGACCCCATTTTCACAAATCAAATGTTTAGGCCATGCTGAGAATCAAACCTGGGTTCACTAGGCAGACAAATTACCATCTGAGCTAAGCTACCAGACAACAAATATTTTAAAATATTTATTACGATCAGTAATTTTCATCCGTGTAGAAAAACGGTTCAGTGATGATAATGTTACGCAGTCACGCGATCAAAATGTCTAGAGTTCCTTCTAAGCAAATATACAGGAGTACGGGGAGATTGATTTAGTAGGTACGGGTGACAACCAGCTTTTGTTCATACGCTACTTATTTGGTTTGCCAACAGTTGTGTTGGGTCGCTGTTTGCGTCTTTAATCTACCTGATTACCTTGTCTGCCTGCCTCAATTTAAGGGAGATGGTTCTATTCTTTCAAGAGCGGTCGCCTTTTTCGAAACCTTTGTTTTTATGTTTGACAGAAGGACTATTTTTCCTTACATCACGTTGATATCCATATTTAATTACATTCGTATTGTAAGGATGATTATTGTATATATTAGAGTAACTGTACTCTCATTTTCGTGGTGGTAGAGTAGGTAAACGTTTAGGAAAAACCACCCCCCAGTCCAACCAGCCTCAAACATATCAGACTAGTTGAGGTTGGCGTTTAGTCCACGTGCTCATGAATTAGAGTAAAAAGGGTTAATTTTTGTTATAGCCGCGTATTAATGCACTTTTAGGCTATACATACATGTACTAATTACGCTAATGTGTTGGGATGAGGACGTTTGACTTCAGAGGAAGTATAAGAGTCGAGTCCATTGCGAGAGTGACACCTTAAGCAATTCGACCACAGAAGCGGGTAAAAGGGCTATTAACGGCTTTAGTGCCTTCACATTAGCGTAGAGAGAAGATAAACAAAAACAGATAAATCACATTTGGAGAGTCACCAACTGTACCTCTGACAGATCTCTCGATCTTTCAATAACCAGCAATCCAAAATATTGCAAGCCTGATGCCTTTAACTCTGTGACTACCGAGGAGGATTGGGATCTCTCTTATCTAATAAATGTTGTAGAAATTTACATGTTACGCCCGAAAAGTGAAATTATCCCATTCATGACTTGGACAAATTTAAACCCAATCCATGAACTTGTTTCTTCACTTACCCATTTTATGGACCAAACAAAAAATTGTCTGGTTCGTGAAATGGGTAGCGCTTGCGCTATCCATTCCATTAACTGGCTAATTCATGAAATGGAAAGCGCCAAGTGCTACCCAATTCGTGAACTTTCCGAGATTTTGCGCGGTTCGTGAAATGTACAAGTGAATTAACAGGTTTGGTCCAAACCTTTAATCGTTTTAGAATGGAGGATTAGGTATAGTTAGGTTGAGCTAGTTTATATTATTCTTAGTATAATATAAGAAAACTAATTTCAATAAATCTTATGAGATGGAACCATAATTTCCCTTTCACGAAATGGGCGAGTTCATGCAATCTTTGCCCAGTTTGTGAAATGGTCAAGAGAAGAGGCTAGTTCATGGAATGAACAGAAATTTACCCAATTAGTGAAATGGTCAGTTTCAGTAATATAGTGTAGAACATACACCCGGTGATAAGCTACCCCTTAAAGACTTTTTTTTTCTGATCTAACCAGTCTTTACAGCTCCATACTAGTTTCTCACTATGGGGATTTTACTTGTATCAACAAAACGCAAATCTATTTATTTTTTTGTCTCAGACACCGAACAATAACCGAGACACCAGACGTCAACATGAACTTTGCAAACACGTCATCTCGTTCTGGTAACGTAATGTTTGCACATGCATGAATCGGGTATGGGTGCTTATAAATATCTCGATCATATAAAAAGGTTATAATGTGTGGCTCTATCTCAAGTAGGACCTAATTGACGACTGATTGGCTCAGCATGGCGGTTAACAAGATGGACCCATCCAAAATAAAGTTAGATCAGGCAACAAGAAGAAAAGGAGGGAACAAGTTTCCACAATATTTAGCTGCTACAATAGGTGAGTGGACATCATTTTTTTGGTAATTTTTATAGATATATATTTATATATGTATATGTATATATAATTATATATATGTTGTGTGTATATGTATGTAAATATATGTACGTATGTTTATGTGTACATATTATGTGAATATAGGGTGGGGCCGAAACAATCAAGACGATCGGCAACTTTATTTAACGTGAACTTTCTGAACTGACATTTCAGCACACGAGAGTTTCTACGAGCGAGTGTGAAATGTCCTACCAATTTGGCCGTGAAAGGTATTTTCCCATAAATTTCAGGGTTCTTTTACATGCCCCAATCGACATGTAACCGACGGCTTTACTTCCCTTCTAAAGGAAGTTGTGCTACGGATTTTTATCACTCAAGAAAAACCCATTGACCCCGACTGGGTCCTGAGGAGAGCACTTTACACCATGACCACCAAGGTCGACCTAAATTTTATTGTTCGTTTTGGTTTTACTTAATCTAAACATCTTTTTCCATTCATAATGTTTTCAAACTATTTCCTAATAAGTGGACATATTAGAAAAATATTCAAACCATAATTACATATTTAACCCTTTATATTAAACAATATGAATCTATAAAATAAATAATACAACCCTCAACATTTATTATTATTATTATTATATTATTAGCACCGCGTCTTACTACCCGTTCGAGCTATACGCACTTACGCTGTGTAATTGTAGGGTGAATGCGAGATGAAATGGAGGGCCTACAGTTTAACGTGGAATCCGAACCACGGTGGAGGCCTGGTATTCCTCACATTCACAAGTTGTGATTAATACACGTCTTGTCAGAGCTGAAGGAAGGGTTTGGCAATCAGATTAATCTGTGCCGGAACAACATTTAATAAAAGTGGAAGTTTCTAAACAATTAGGTGGCATTATACAAGAGGGTGCTCGCTTCAGTGACAGAACGATCAAAGCCGTCACTCGTTCCAACTGGCCTGCTGATGACGGGGAGATCGGTTTCGAGTCCCGATCGGGTCTACCGAGGGTGGTTCCCCCCCCCCCCCCCCCCCCCCCCCCCCTTCCCCCNGCTTTCCCACTTTCCTTTCATGTAAATATGGGTAGATTACCTCTAAAATGCTTCCTTCCTCATCTCTATATCATTAGAGTAGCTATCATATATGCGTATAGCCTGAACAGATAGTAAGACGCGCTGATAAAAACAACTTGAGGGTAAAATAGAGGAGAAGTAGAGGGGGCGAAATATTTTAAACACGGGGGAGGGGGTCAATGAAACCAAGCTCCCCACTGAGTAAGACATGATTCATGTAGATATGGATTATACACATACCTGCACCGAGTACAATCAAACTCCACACTGTTTCCTTAACGTCATTATAGATACGAATACAAACGAAGTCGTGTATTTTATGATTCTTTTACGTACCTACACAATGAAAATAAAATGGCTGAAACTTTTCCTTGCTTGGAGATAAAGGCATCTCCATAGTTAGTTCTCTTTGCAGTGAACCTGTCCGCGTTCGCCACTGGGGTAGTGATTGGATGGCCGTCGCCCATGCTGCCCCTGTTGCAGCAGTCACCCTCCCCCCTGGGAGACGACGTCGATACGATGAGCGCCGACTCGTCCTCGTGGCTAGGCTCACTCATGTGTGTGGGCGGGTTGCTGGCAACCCCTGCCTACAGCTACATGGGTAACAGGCACAGCAGGAAGCTGACCGGTTACCTGGTGGGACTACCGGGTGTCATCGGGTGGCTGCTGGTCGTCAACGCCCGGTCAGAGCTAATGCTCTTCGCGGGAAGGCTCTTCTTAGGTGAGAAGGGGCAGGCGAGGCTATTTTTAGGTAGGAGGGAGGGTTAGGTGGCTTTTCTAAATAAACGGGGAGGAAAGGGGGCTTTCTGAGTTGGAACGAGGCTCAGCTTCCCCGGTTTAGCAGGGACAAGGTCATGCTCAGGCCATCAGGGACAGGGACATACCCAGGCCATCAGGGACAGGGACATACCCAGGCCATCAGGGACAGGGTCATACCCAAGCCATCAGGGACAGGGACATACCCAGGCCATCAGGGACAGGGACATACCCAGGCCATCAGGGACAGGGACATACCCAGGCCATCAGGGACAGGGACATACCCAGGCCATCAGGGACAGGGACATACCCAGGCCATCAGGGACAGGGACATACCCAGGCCATCAGGGACAGGGACATACCCAGGCCATCAGGGACAGGGACATACCCAGGCCATCAGGGACAGGGACATACCCAGGCCATCAGGGACAGGGACATACCCAGGCCATCAGGGACAGGGACATACCCAGGCCATCAGGGACAGGGACATACCCAGGCCATCAGGGACAGGGACATACCCAGGCCATCAGGGACAGGGACATACCCAGGCCATCAGGGACAGGGACATACCCAGGCCATCAGGGACAGGGACATACCCAGGCCATCAGGGACAGGGACATACCCAGGCCATCAGGGACAGGGACATACCCAGGCCATCAGGGACAGGGACATACCCAGGCCATCAGGGACAGGGACATACCCAGGCCATCAGGGACAGGGACATACCCAGGCCATCAGGGACAGGGACATACCCAGGCCATCAGGGACAGGGACATACCCAGGCCATCAGGGACAGGGACATACCCAGGCCATCAGGGACAGGGACATACCCAGGCCATCAGGGACAGGGACATACCCAGGCCATCAGGGACAGGGACATACCCAGGCCATCAGGGACAGGGACATACCCAGGCCATCAGGGACAGGGACATACCCAGGCCATCAGGGACAAGGTCATACCCAGGCCATCAGGGACAAGGTCATACCCAGGCCATCAGGGACAAGGTCATACCCAGGCCATCAGGGACAAGGTCATACTCAGGCTATCAGGGATAGGCCCTTCCCATTCCCACCATCTGTGTTTGTGTATAATTAAGCTATTAAAGCAGGTCTTTTCTACTACTCTAGGATTTGGTGGTGCGGGCAACACCATCCTATGTCCACTCTACGTGATGGAGATCGTAGAAGATGACATCCGCGGAAGCCTAGGAACCTACCTAGTCCTGTTCACCAACGGCGGAATCCTCTTCGCCTACGTACTGGGCTCCTACGCATCATACACGACCTTCTCCGCTATCTGTCTGGCCGTGCCCATCGCCTTCATGGCCTCCTTCTTCTGGTTGCCCGAGACGCCGGTGTATCTCTTCAACCAGAACAACCCAGTAGCCGCCAGGAGAACCTTGCAGTGGCTGCGTGGAGGGGACCTGACCATCGTTGAACAAGAAATGACGAAACTCGCGGAGGCCGCCGATAAGGGGAAGGACAACCGCTCCACCGAGTCATCCTTTATCAAAAACTTAATGTCCAAGGGGACACTAAGGGGCCTCTTGATCGGTGTAGGGTTGATGGTGAATAATCAGCTCTCGGGGATCTTCGCAGTCCTCAGCTACACCGTCAACATATTCCAGGTAGAGACAGACGACATGCCAATAAACATAATCGTTTAGCCAGTCTCATTCGACGGACAAAATGTTACTTAGCTGATTACCCACACCGGTGGGCACGCGGTTTAAATGTCAAATTCATTAAGTTTGGTTCACTGGTAATAAGGAGGTTGGTGTCCTTCTGTACTAAGGGGTATTTTTTCCTAATTGGTTTCTCTCAATAATATACATGTATATACAGGATTATTATTAAATTGAAACAGAATTTCAACATTTTATAAAACCAAAACTATTTAAGATATTGACACTCGCGATGCACCGTTTTGTAGGGAAACACTGCAGGTTTGCTACAGCTGCTTAAAGATATTCGATGTGTGCGCCCTTAGTCACACGGAACGCATACATCAACCAATTCATTGGTGTCAAGATAGGAACTTACCGCTACAGTGTTTTATTGGATAAAGAGTCCATACAATTTTTTACTTTCTCAATATCTTACAGGTAGAGAAAGTATTGTGATCGTCAAAAAAATCGAACTCGAGATTTTGATGAATTTTGACGTTTCATGACCCCCCCTAATCCGAAAAAGTGGTTTTTGGAATTTCCGTCTGTCTGTTCATCCAACTAGAGCCTTAAACTATTTTAACGATCGGGCTAGAACCTGGTATCTATGGTTTTCATAGGTTTGCCCCGAGAGGTTTTTGAAATTGGATATCTAACCCTACAACTAAGGGTAGTTTACTGAAGGGCAAAAAGAGAAAAAGCCGATTTTCTCAAAATCTGCTATGACAAATTTGATTAAATTTAATTTTAAAACATTTATAAATATTCCAAACAAAACGGCTATTTTCGATTAATTTTTTTTATCATGTCTCCGAAACTATTTGAGATATGAAATTACTTTTCATTACAAATTTGTAGAAATATTTATCATACAAATATTTTATTCAAAACATATTTTTATAAAACAAATAACTTTCAAGCTACACGCAAATATATTTATTTTTTAACTTTTCGAAAACTAAAGGTTAAGTATTGCGGCCGTAAAAAAAATCTAACCTGAAATGTTGATGGATGTTGACGTCTCATGACCCCCCGAACCCTTAAAAATGGTCTTTGCAATGTCATCTGTCTGTGTGTCTGTTAAAACTTAAAATTAAGAGTATTTTTATAAAGGGCGAAAAGAGAAATAATTGATTTTCTCAAAATCGGCTCAAACGATTTTGATTAAAATTCGTATCTAGGCTTTGATTAAAATTATAAATAAAGTGGCTATTTTCATTTTCTCATGAAAATGAATTTTAGAGTACTTTACAGAAGCGTAAATTTCCGTATCTCCGCAACTATATGAGATACTAAATAACTTATCATTGAAAAATTGTAGTACTATTAAAAATAAAAAAAACTCTTATACGAAATACATTTTCATAAAACCAACACTTTCTGAGATATTGGCAAATATATTAATACAATTTTGTGAGCTTTAGTTGTAAAGATATACTACTCAAGTTTTAACGCAATAATTCTCCAATGTCATAGAGTAATTAAATATAAGTCTCTCCAAAAGTTTTTTTATTTTTCCTTAAACCTCTTAGGAGAAATGTTTGTACAATGATTTATCTCTATTTTACACTCAATGGTCAATATTTAAATTTTTTATTGGTCAAAATTTATAAATGAGGAATTTAATAGCAATGTGATGACATGAAAATGTGCAACATAATGTCGAAAATTTTAGCTGGAAGTAGAAATTTTAATACGAAGTGTTGACCCTTGTGGACCCAATATTGATCTTTTTTATCGGTTCAAACATACAAATGAGGACAATAATTCTTTAAAAATAAAATTATAAAAACTTAAAACCGGGACTCAAAAAAGTTTTACACAAGTATAGTGCAATTTATGCTTTGGTTTGCTAGTGTATACTATTACTTTCACATATATTACGAGTTGAGTAAATATATCCATTTCTAAACAATAGAGTGATAAAGTCCATGCGGAGTTCCGTACCATTTATTTTACAGGATATAGCACTAAATACATTAACCTTTGGGGAATTCCCCCCCCATTATTCCTTGTTACTATAGGACAGGGATAATAAATCTATGGCACGCGTGTCAATGGGTGGCACGCAAACAGGATTTGAGTGGCATACCTACACGAAAAAAAATAAACATTTAAATAAAACTTTCCCAACATGGTAAGATATTTTTTTGAAGCCAATATATTATTTCGACGGTCATGTTATTCAACATCATGCCACAATGGACTTTAAGTCAACAGCTAGAAATCGTCTTGGCTCGTAAGTACATGTATATATATTTATACATAACCAGAATTTGTAGAACTACAGATGATAAAACTCAAATTATGCGTCGCATCATGTTATGGTAGCCTGTAGTTTCACTAAACAAATTAGACTAGCTAGGCCTTTTATGTTTATATGTTCTATTGTTAATAGTCACTTAACACTAGGACAAAGTTGACAGCATGAATGTTTTAAAAGACCGACCCGTGAGGCCAAAATTCGTTCAGAAATTTCCACTAAGGAGTTTAATGTTAAGCATTGTGATTTTTCCACCCTCTTTTTATGCAAATGCTAAGTGAGTGCTCTATATCACCGGTTAATCAGACTATATGATCTTTACGTTTAATGAATGTACCCACCGAAGATAGTTTTGCTCGTGTAAACATAACATAAATTGAATCTAGGGGCCAGTTTCATAGTCAGATTTAGTACGCCTAAAGTGCGAGTCGATACTAGATACAGGACGACACCTACCTTGACCAAAATTGAATGGGCCAGTTTCACATATGAAACTGGCCCATTTCCATTAAATTTCAGGTAGGTGACGTCTTGTATTTAGTATAGCGCCGCACTTGAGGCGTACTAAATCTGACTATGAAACTGGCCCTGGGTATCATTTTGGAGAATGTCGAAAAAATACATTTTAAATGTGAAAACCGTTTCAAAAATGTCGCTAAGCTACATTTCCGGTCGGTTTTGTTCCAGGACGCGGGCAGTGACATCTCCCCCAACCTATGCACAATAATGGTCGGCGTACTGCAGTTGTTCGGAGTCTACTTGACGTCCACCTTGATCGACCGCGCAGGCAGGAAGATCCTGCTGATCGTCTCAAACATTGCCTCGGCCGTCTGTTTGGCCGCCCTTGGGACTTTTTTCTTCCTCAAAGGTCACGGCTACGACGTCACAGATATAGGTTGGCTGCCGGTCACCAGCCTCAGCGTCTACGTCGTGGCCATCGCTTTAGGCGTCGGCTCCATCCCCTTCATCGTCATCAACGAGATATTCACCCCGCAGATGAGAGGGTTCGCTGTGACAGTGTGCATCTGCCTACTCAACGCGCTGGCGTTCCTAGTAGCCAGGTTCTTCACAGACCTAAACATTCTACTCGGACTTGACGGGTGCTATTGGTTCTTTGCCCTTTGTTGCCTCGCTTCAACCTTCTTCTGTTATTTCGTTGTGCCGGAGACTAAAAATAAGAGCTTGGACTCGATACTGAAAGAACTCGCTGGAGAGGAGATTACGTTTAAAAAGGCTGATGAACGTATGAAAGTACCCGTATGATTTCTAAACAAAAAATCGCGTTATATTTGTATTTTATAAACTGTACCTTTTCATTCTTGCCGTGTAAGAGTTGTGACGAGGGAGTGAGTTGAGGCTGGATGATTGAGGTGGTTCAACTTCAACAATTCCTTGAAAATACTAATGAATAAGGAAAAAAAGGGGGGGGGATGATTTTAGGCCGGTCTGCGGCCCCTATTGCGTATTTTGCACAATGTCAGTTACCTGTTAATTTTATTTTTAGATTTTTTAAAACAGGAGGTAGCGTGATTTTTGTCACTGCCAGGTCAAAGGGATTTTTTTCTTCTTTTAAATCTTGGATTTATTTTTATAATTAAATGCCTCTTAGGCAAAAAATATATTTATAGATATAGCCACGTGATTGTGTTCTGAATCACCTCTGAAGTCACCACTCAGAAAAATTTCAGTTTTATGAATTTTAGTCATGTGTGGGAAAAAAAAAAAGCTTTGTACTTTATCGGAAAGTTTGAAAAAAGACATCTCGATAGACAAGTAGACACCACATGGCTTTTATTATATAAATAGTGGTTTTTTTTGTATTATTCTAGTCCTCAATGCCTTTAGGCCAAATTAATGTGGTAGATAAATATATCGATTAAAAAACCAACTTGTCTAAGTCACAGAATATCGGTACGCAATTTGTCCATTACAAATGAACCCTCAAACAACAAAACTTACGAAATTATATCTAGATGACGTTGTTTTTAAGCAGCCTACTTATAAATAGGCCTCTATTACAATAGATAACTTAGCCTACTTGCGAATGGGAGGTCATGCTAAGTTATACTTTTAAATAATATTGATAAAATAAACAGGTATTTAAAATTTCACAAAATATTTAAATGATGTAATGGATGTTTTAAAAGTGCAGGAACCAAATAGGGATAACTTTATATTGTTCGTAAATATCTATATTTCTGCGAGATTTTTGCGAGTTTCTATTTTATAAAATACTGTTTATTCTATTTGCAATCTTTAAGTGTGTAATAATAATAGTAATAATAAAATAAACAACTTTTGCATTTTAACAGAAAAAAAAGTCATGTGCTCTCTATATAAGCATACTTTACGTTTAAGTTTAACTGTGTGTGGGTATGTAGGTAGGTAACAAGAAGCTTTTTTTATTTATCTATTTAATCACATTTAAAATAATTATATTCACTTTGAAACCACAGGCAAATAATCTTTCTGGAGCTTCTTGTAAGAATGTATACCGGAAAGATTTTTTTAAAACAATTTAACACTAATGATTGTATTAAAACTATACATTGTTTAGTTAATAATTTTTTTAGCTTATAGGTTTAAGTAAATCGAGCTAATTTTGACAAAATTGTGTTTATTATTGTGTGTTTTAAGTTCACTACTTACACAAGGATGATATTTTTACTTTATCTCGACACCTCAGAGAGAAGTATTGTAATAGATAAAAAAATCGAACTCGAGATTTTATGTCAACTTTTCATAACCACTTGAAACAGGAAAATTGATTTTCGCAATAACGCTTGTGTGTGTATGTGTGTACGTGTTTTGGTCTAAAACCGAAACAATTTTTCTGATCGGGCTAAAACTTGGTATCTAGTGATTTCATAAGGTTCCCCGAGGAATTTTTTTGGATTACATTAAGTTATCCAACCCTAAAATTAAGCGTAGTTTACATGAGGATAAAAGAGAAAAATCCTTTCTCAAAAGCTGTTTTAACGACTTTGATTTAATTTTTTTTATCTAGGCACTGTTTAACGCTACAGAAAAAATGGTAGTTCTAGTTTCCCCATGAAAATGACTGAGGGTACTTTACATTGGCAGAAATACACAATTTTGATCATATCCACAGAATAATTGAGATACAAGTTGTTTATCATTGTAAAGTTGTAGTGCTACTAAAAACAAAAATTTAGTGTTTGAATATATTTTTATAAAACCAATAGTAAATGAGCTATGAACAAATATATATATATTTGTTTTTATGGATCACCTGGAAACATTGTGAAATTAGTTGTTATGCTCTTTGGTGCACCGAGATGTTCCTATAAATGTTTCTGTAACGGTGTATATTATTTAATTTAGGTTATGGGGGAGTGTTTCTGAATCAGTGTCTAGTATTTCGTTTCTCAAATTTTACTAGTTTTTAGAAAATGTGTATTTTAAGACAAAAGAGAAAGTCTGTGTAGTGCGCCCACTGTACCATTTATTTTATTTAATCACCGCGCCTTACTACCAGATCAGCTTAAACGCATATGTACCAATCACGCTAATGTGTTAGGGATGAGGAGGGTTGAATCTCAAGAGAAGCTTAAGAAAATATTTACCCTCATTTTCCTAGAGATAGAGTAGAAAACCCAAAGAAAAAAATTCCTTGGTACACCCGGTCGGTATTAAAACCTCGAACTCCCCGTCATCACTAGTCTAGTCTTTCGCAATAGTGACACCTTAAAATATGTGGCCACCGAAGTGCGTGAGGATAAAAAGTAATCAAGTTAGGAAAAACTATATTTTGTGTTTATTATGACGATATATAACTATGAATTACGGTAACAAACCGAAAATATTAGCTTATCGCAAATTAATTTGAAAAGGTTAGGGATTTTAAAACTAATACACAACTGTTTTAATTTAATTCTCAATACCACTATTGATAACACCTCCACCATAAGGTTTACCATGCTACATGCAGACTAATGCTGCTACATTTATTCTTTGAATGGCTCCCATCATCCATAAATTGTTGCCTTAAGTTATTAATAACCCTTGTGTTAATCACACAAACCCTAAAAAAAAGATTACTATGTAAATGTTTAAAGTATGAAATTAGTATTTTGACACTTTAAACATTTACATTAGACCATCGTTTAAAATAGAGCTTTTCCTTTTTATTTAACCTTTTTAATTTATTAGACGCTGTGCTTGTAGAGAAGTGTGAACATTCGTCCCGGTTTTTGGTACAGTGTCATGTATCATTAAATGTCCCGAACAACTTCCCGGTTTCTTAAAGCCATCCCGTTTTCAAGATGCCAGTTTTAACAAATAAAAATAAAAGGCCACATGAAAAAAAAAATTTGCAATTTTGTTAATTTTTTGAAAGATTTTATTTTTTAGTTTTAACACCTCGTCTTACTTTCCGTTCGTGCTTAAGCCTATGTATTAATGGCACTAATGTGTTAGGGATTAGGGAGGTTGGATTTGGAGGAAGTTTCCCTGCATTTGCGTGAAGGAAGAGTAGAAAACCATTTGGGGAAAATCCCCCTTCCGTCTTCGGCAGTCTAGTTTATAGCGAGAGTAGCACCTTAGAACATACAGCCACCTAGGTGGTTAAAATTTAAATTCAATTTAATGATTAATATTTGGAAAACTTTTCAAATACATTCATATAGGTAACTAAAAAAGGTGTATTATAATTAACTATTTTATAAAGCTTAAGTAGGTACCTAACTATATTTAAACTAAATTAATTGTATTTTGTATTTAAACTTTATATCTTGTCAAAAATATACACATATTGTTATTAATTTTGTTTAAATAAACTACGAAATTTGTCAAAATCATAATTCGGTTGACTTTTCTTCTGCCTCGAATTGGCGAGATTAATTTTAAACACAATGAAACCAACTTCTTTTCATAGTTTTATATTTTTTGATTGTTTGTTTCGTAACTAACCTTCAAATTAAATATTAACCTTAGTATATATAGCTTACTGAAGTTCTAGGTAGCACTTATTATAAAGTATTACAATATTTGTTAATTTCACCAACCATTTAGAGAAATGTACACGCATTTGTTTAAGAGCGGAAAACAGTCATCAATAGATCCAACTAGAATTCAAACTACGATCTTCCAGTCCAGTCTATTTAGAGTGACGTCTTATACCATTTTAATCCTAAAGAGGTTTTTTTACCACTGCGTCTTACTATCCGTTCGGGTTATAGTATTACGTACTAATTACACTAATGGTTTTAGGGATGAGGAAGGTTATGTTTATAGAAAGTGTACCCGCATTTGCATGGAGGGAGAGTTGAAGACCATTTTGGTAGACACCCGGCCGAGATTAAAAACCCCAATCTCCCGTCATCGGCAGTCTAATCTACTGCAAGAGTACCGCGTTAGATCATGCGGCCACCGAAGCGGTTTTAACACTCATTGAAGCGCACAGGACGAAGAAGGTTAATTTACATAAATGCACCACTAATCTCCTGTATTTATATTTAAATAATGCTCACTCCACCTGAACGGGGTTAAAACTCTAGCCTTCCATGCCAGAACTATGCATACAAATAAATGATCACATTGTTAGTGAACCAACTCGGTCTAACTAGAAAGTTGAGCGATTTGAATTCAACTATAATCAGTGTCCCATTAAAAAAATTAAAAAATTGCGTCATGTTATGTTAAAATGACCCAATATAAGAAATAATACGATGAAGATTAATCTTGTAGAATTAAATCCAGATTATGTAAATATTTGATCAAAATGTTACATTTAATAAATTTATTAGAAATCCTATTCTCGTAAAGACCATATTCTAACGCATTTGTACTAACAACTTTTTTTAAGTGTGTCAAGTTTGTAGGATTCAAACTATGCAACGTTTGGTATCAATACAAACAAAAAAACTTTGAAAATATTGTATTTGAATATATACTATTATGATTTAACCCAAACGTATAGTAAGAAATTGATCCCAATAGCACAACGAGATGTGCATAGTATTTTAATACGTGTTCAAAACAATATCATAGAATGAAATATAAACCAAATTAATTTTAATTTTAATTTTGATTCAACGATGCGCACACGTTTTTATTTAGCAAATATATATTAATACAACTAATTGGGGATGGTATTATTTCTTTGAAAACAAAACTTGCTAGGAGTTTTAATTAAATATAATATAAAACATTGTAACAAAGCCAACCAATGAAACGAACCATTACTATCATTATTTTAGAAGTTGGTCAAATTGTACCCCATACACCCCTAGAATTATGCATGCACAGAAAAACACACATACACACATCAATATTTAATTTATTAATATAACCATAGTACCTCAAAACCAGCTCGGTACCCATATAACAAGAAATAAATAACAATTTAACGTACCTTAGTTTACCAGAACACGTCAGACTCGCAACAAGTAAATCAGATTCTTCATTTGTTCAAAACATCACATATTATTTCACATTCGGTTCTGTCCACTGTTAATCAAAATTGTTTTTATTCGAATAAAAAATTAAAATAAAACTCAAACCAGATTACACCTAGGAAATTTGCAGTATTAACGTCCGTGCATTTTCAAATGTCATTCGAAGGAGAATAAAAGCTCGTAAATATTAATAAAAACCCGGAGATTTCCGATGGAACGTCTGGTTGAAATCACCTCCTAAACACGTCTGCTTCGCGTATAGTGGGTAGGTAGAAAGGTAGGGAGAGTCAAAAGGGGTATGTTTTCCGACGCAATACTGCCAACCAAATGTTGTAAGGAATAAAACAAACTTCCCTACCGATATCGTTCTCACACTGACGTTTAACTGACAAAAGTATAAATAAAACTACAATGAAGTAAAAAATAGTTGTTCTTGCTATCCGTAATATACGAGTTATTGATTTAATTTGTCTTCTTGATGTTGGCTATTCCAGCTGACCTTTTAGTTCATATTTTCGCCCTCTGTAACGTACGAGCGCCAGTTACTAGAAGATATTCATAGTAACAGCGTCTCAACTATTATATTAAAATTCGTGAAAATGTGTTTGTTTAACTTTGTAGCCGTCTTCCTAGGCCTTGTTTTGATTATTTTTTTGTGCCCTACGTCCTACAACCCATTCGAAATATCCGCTTATATAAACTAAGGAGGTGGGAATTAAGGAGGTATAATTTATGGTAAATGTGCTATCATTTACGTGGAAGGAAAATGGGGAAATATTTTGGAAACAGCACTCGATCAGTATTCGAACCCTCATATCCCCACCACCTACAATCCAGTATATTTCGAGAGTGATGCATTAGATCACGTAATCACCGATGCGAGTTATGTTTAAATCAATACAAGAATAGAACGACTTGTTATTAATCAAGAATTTAACGTGGCGAATCAAGATAATGTCTCATTAACGAAAGTAACTGACAAATATATCTCTGTACTAGCGTTCTTTACATCTACTAGGGAGGCTGGAGCTTAAATTCCATTACATTGAGATTTCTTTAGTCTTTTTACGGTTTTATATCCTCTCGCCAAACTATTTCTGCTTTATTTTAGCCCTTTATATTCTGTTCTCTTTTTAAAATCTATTTACGTGCTCCGCATCTTTTTAGCCATAGAACTTTTTTTTGTTTACATATTTACGCTATTTAGGTGCTCAAATCCCGGTCGGGTGTACTGAAGGTGGTTTTTCCACTCTCACTTCTCGCAAATGTGGGTACATTTCTCTAAATTCAACCTACCTCACTAGCGTAATTAGTATACTACATATGCGTATATCTGACCAGGTAATAAAACAAGGTGTTAAAAAAAATTACACCACCTAACTGCTTCGGTGGCCCCATGGTCTAATAAAGCATCATTCTCGTGTTAGATTAGACTGCTGATGACGGGTAGATCGGGATTCGATTTCCTGAATTCCTGTCCGAATGGTGTATTGAGGGGACTTATATCCTAAACGGTATTCCACATTCTCTCTACATAAATGCGGGTACATTTCTTCTAAACTCAACCTTTTACATCCCTAACACATTAGTGCAATTAAATGCGTAGGCGTATAACCCGAAAAGAGTGTAGGCGCTTCAAGAGACACAATTTGAATGGTAGTTTTTCTTTGTTGTTAACTGGATTCAGATGGAATGGCAGCGCGACCATTCAATTTTTGCAAGACACGAAATTATTATAATTATAAAGGGAAGATTATTTAACTTTACCCTTATTTGTTTTAACACTTGATGTATTGATTTTGATACATCAATATTGAACAAACCTGAAATAAGCTAATATAGTTCCTGGTTCTTTTTCTCGAGTTGACTGTCACCACCAACAGATTGTTGACGTCATAGCATCCAACAGACAATCCTAGATCAGAGATAGGCGGGAGATTTGAGATTTATTTTATTCTAGCTTACATTTGAATTTATCGACTAGTTTCTGTATGGAGATATTTTAATGTGTTACCAAATGAGTTTTTAAAGTAAATTCTTGAATTTTTGGGATATATATTTTTGTCACTTTGGTTCCTTACAGGTTTGTGTTAATTTTGGTCTTGCCTCTATGGCTAACTTGCAATAATTTAATAATGTTTTATAAGATTAAATTATTCGTGTTTTGTGTAAGTTTGGAAGGAAAGTGAGTAGTAGTGAATCTAGCGATTTAATTGACAAAATTAAAATAGAGAAATTAATCATAATAATTTTTATATTAATACTCATTTAAAGATACTTCTTGTGTTATTTAATTTTAAATAAATGATACTGTAGTATTAAATGTCAATTTTATTAAATTATAATATTCATATTCTTTAGTTAAATAATTTTATTTATAAAAGTCTTCTTTGTTTTAATAAATTGTAATTAGGACCTACCTATTTTTCTAAGGAGGTGAAGGCTTTTTAGAATGGCTCTTCCCAAAAATATTTTGTTGTAAATATTTTAATTTTCTTTCATGGAACCAATTTAGGTCTTTAAATGTGAAATAATACCTGTGTGTTTAAATACATTACTAAAAGAAATTGTTGTTATAAAATGTGTAATTTGTATTGATCAGCATTGTAAAGTAGCATGGTAGACGACTTTTTTTTTTACTTTCTCATGCCCATCGGGTAGAGAAAGTATTGTGATCACTGAAAGCATCGAATTCAAAGTTTTTTTATGGATACATGTCCTGAACTTTTGAACCTGAAAAAAGTGATTTTTGCAACGGTTCCTGTCTGTTGTTTAATGGGACTAGGGCCAATACCGTTTATGCTAAAATTGGATGTCTAGTTTGTTTTGTTTTTCATAAAGTTCTTCAGAGGGTTTTTTTGTAACATATATCCAACCTTAAAATACTTGAGGGTAGTTTAATTATGGGTGAAAAGAGGAAAAATTGATTTGCTCCAAATTGGATCTAGAAAATTTTATTATAATCCATATCTAAGCACTGTTTAGCATTAGAAATAAAATGGCACATCTCATTTTACATTGCAAAATATTTTGAGGGTATTTACGTTAGCGCGAATTTTCAATTTTTATCTCGGTAACTATTTAAGATACAAAATTACTTATCATTTAAAAGTTGCAGTGATATTAAATATGAAGACTTTTATTTAAGATATAGTTTTATAAAACCAATAATTTCTAAGCTTTTAGCAAATATATATTTTTAATTGAGATCGGGGAACTGGGAAGTTTATTGTTATTCTCTTTAGTGAACAAATATGCTACTTTTTTCTGTAAGAGTGTATATTATTTAATGTATGGTCTTAGGTTTCTTCAATAATGTACATTATTTAATTTAACAATAGTATCTTAAGAGTTTTAAGTAACGATCTCAATTTTTGAATAAAGGAGCAAGAAAATCTGTGGGGTGCATCCTATCAATTATTTTATTTCCTTCATTAAAGCCCGCCGCACATTGGACGCAGGCCAGGCGCAGCAGAGGGGCAGGCGAGGAAGAGGAAAATCTGTAATACACGTGTTCTTATGGGCTACCGCACATTGGACAGAGTGCAGGCGCAGTGTAGGGATAACTCTTTCCCGCCTCTCTCTGGCTGTAGTAGACGTACAGTTTTCCTGTGTCCTCTGCGCCTCTGTCACGTAGTTTTTGTGTATTGTGATGGAACATCTTATTCAATTAGTTCAAGACCATCCAATATTATATGAAACAAGCAATCCAGACTACATGAGGACGAAGCTGAATGATTAGCTATGGGAAAAGATTGCTATTGAACTGAATTATTCGAACGGTAATTGTAATATTCTAGATTTTTGTAGTTAGTGAAATTAATCTACTGTAGTTTGTATAACCATTAGAAGAATTATATGTTACTAGACACTGCGCATAAAGTAAATTACAATTTTCACATTTTTCCTTTTTTTACTAAGAGAGTAGAGTAAAATTAGATTATTTAATTCAGAGTCTGACTCGGAATCCAAATCTATCAGAAGTTCGTTCCTCTAATTCACACGCCATATCACGTCTTGTACCACTGGGTGAAAGCTCCCTGACTCCCTTCAAATCTGCGGTGACTTGCAAAAACCTCTTCCTGTGCTATGCCTGCCCTCTGCCAGAACTGTGTTCAATGTGCGGTGCCTTGCAGAAACCTCTTCCTGTGCTATGCCTGCCCTCTGCCAGGACTGTGTTCAATGTGCGGTGCCTTGCAGAAACCTCTTCCTGTGCTATGCCTGCCCTCTGCCTTTGCTGCGCCTGCCCTGTGTCCAATGTGCGGCGGGCTTTAAGCTTGGAGGGGTGAGGTAGGTGAAATGCCATTTTTCTATCTTTGAAGAAACCACAAGTTAATTAAATATTAACTTTGGCAGGGGGATCTAATTTGGTCAAATATTCAACTGATCTAGGCCTATTTGATGCATTCTGCACATAATTCTTTAACCAACCAAAAGGTCCTATATATATATTCCATTTCCGGATTTGAATTGTTCGGAAACATTCCTGATGCCTTTTTAACATTTGGGTGTTGCAATCAATCTAATCTATTTGGTTTTTTATAAGAAAAAATTAGCGCCGTATATTAATATCCGTTTCGGTTGTATGCCTATGTTCTAATTACGCTAGTAGGCTAAGGATGAGTAAGGAAGAATTTGTAGGAAGTGTACCCACATTTTTATGGAGGGATAGTGAATAGCCATTTAATAAAAACCGACCCTCAGTACACCTGACAAGGATTCGAACCACGATCTCTGTCATCTGCAGTCTAGCCCATTGTTAGAGTGACGCCATAGACCATGTAGCCACCGAAGTGGGTTTTATACATAATTGTTTTTTCCTGTAACAATAAAAGGCTATAACTCTAAAATATTGGTTGTTTTGTCCTGGAGAAGTGAACAGTTTAGGTTTCCTTGGTGACGAGACTCAACCATCGCTGTTGTCAGGGGTTTTCTGCAAGAGTAAATGCACCCGCATTTGTGTAAAGGGATTGTGATAAACTATTTAGTAACTGCCACCTCAATAGTCATTGACCGGGATTCAAACTCTGACCTCCATGTCATTAGAAAACCCACCATGATGATGCCTTCATCCATGTGGCCATTGGTACAGGAGTTTTTGTCAGGATCACAATCAACTTATCGTTCATGTAACGTTGACTTAATGTTCTCGGTCTGTAAAGGTTTTCGTGTTTATAAATGGAAGTCATTACGATGCAGTTAACTAACTTAACGTTCACTTAACATAAGAGTTGTCCAGTGGAGAACGTTCATATTAAGTGAATATTAAGTGAAAGGTACCATGTGTTCAAGCTAGCCAATCATGTTGCAAGCACGTCTATAGTGCAATTAATACTTCATTTGTTTGTTTATGGAATGCAGCCGACTTCCTCGATATGGTTGGTCAACATCTCGCAAACTCTAAAAAATCATAGCCCCATGTTACACTTTTATTTTGTACATCCAGTAAAGCTTCTATTGTATGTACTTGCAGCCTAATCAGTCCTAAGTGCTTAGGTTTCATTTTAGTGAACAATTTATTTTCAAACAATCCAAATCCATTGTCTTGTGTTTTCCATGAATTGTTATGTTAGGTGCATCCTGATCACACTCTACACTAAGTACGAACGTTTCATTACTTGAACATTAAGCTGATCATGATCCTGGCATTTAGTATTGGTAATGTGACAGTTTATATCGTGCTACACAAAACTGTTACTATTTCTACATCTCATATAATTAAAAATTGTTTTAAAACAAGCTGAAATGTCCATAAACTATATGATCACCTTACAATAAAATCATCATCATCAACTGTTTCCAGCTTGTGGCCGGGTCAGTTAAGTAAAATGCCTCAAACTTCTTCTAACCTACCATCATTTTTCTCCTCCCACTTGCACACTTTCTTTTATCTGCTCCTACCATCTCTTCCTTGGCCTGCTGTGTGGTCTTTTTCCTGCATACTTAATTTCCATAATTTTCTTTGGCATCCTCTCTTTTTCCATCCTTAACACATGTCCATACCATCTCAGTCTTGTTTCCTCTACTATCTCATGTACTCCCTGTACCCCCACTCTTTCCCAGATAACTTCATTCCTAATCTTGTTTCTCCTCGTGACAGCTAACATGCTTCTCATCAACTTCATTCCCATTGCCTCCACTTTCCTAGTTTCTCCTACATTCAATGTTCATGCATTAAACTATATTATATATACAGGGTGACCTGCCGGTCTAGGGGTAAGGTGTTGGACTTCTATCCTGGGGGTCCGGGGCTCAATCCTCGGTGCTAATAATAATAATAATAATAATAATAATATATTTACTAAAACCTCAATTTGCTACTATAGTAAATTTTTTAAATGTTGTCATTTCTTTGGGATATATCTAATGTGGTAGGAATGATGAAAGTAGAATAAAGAAAAAATGTACACATTTGTGTGGTGGAAGGAAAAACTACACTCGGTACACCCAGTCAGGATTCCAACCCCAATCCACCCGACAACCCAGACGAAAGTAGCTTGACATTTTAGAATGCCCACTCACTGGGTTATTAATAGTAATACTGTGTTTAACATACAAGGCTATAGACTGTTTACCCGCTTCGGTGGCCGCATGGTCCAACGCGCTGATCTCGTGTTGGACTAGAGACTGCCGAAGACGGGGAGATCGGGGTTCGATCCCGGTCAGGTGCAATGAGGGTGGTTTTTCCTTAAATGGTTTTGCACTCTACCTCCACGAAAATGCGGGAGAACTTCCTCCAAATTAAGCCTTTATAATCCCTAACCCATTAGTGTAATTAGTACATAAGCGTATAACCTGAACAGGTAGTAATAAGCGGTGCTATGAATAAATAATAAATAAATATTAAGTGTTTAATCTAAGAGTTAGCAATGAGTACGGTTGTTAAAGAGGAAGTACATCTGTAATAACGAAGAAAGAAGAAAGGCATACCAGCGATAAATGGCTTTAGAAAACCCTCCTACTCTGACCAAACAGTGCACCTGGTCAAGATTCCAGCCTTCAGCCTCATCACCTGCAATTATTCAGTCAATTCCAAATATGGTGCCTTAAACCGCGCGATCATCTGTGCAGGTGTCAAACACAAATGTTATGAATACTGAGAAAACAATAAAGTTAATGTCCTGTAGATTTATACATTGGTAACCTTAGCCATGAGTATGAGCTACCGGCAGAGCTCATGCAATGACAGCACAAAAACTGTGAACCATGATTTCAAGCACCATTAGTTTTCTTACAAAAGTGACTTTCCATCCTCTGTCAAGAAAAATAATGGTACCATTTCTTTTCGGTATCCCTTCAATAACTCTTCAATGATCCTTGTGGAAACATAGCTTTTAAAAATATAAAGACATAAGCTGTGTAAGACTTGATAATATTTTTTGTTACTGTTGACTGAAAGGTCAAGGTTAGAATCTTATACAGGTTCCCTGAGGGTGAGTTTCCTTGTTTTTTTCCTTAAGGTTCGGCCAGACTGACAGACAAGCGTGCGAGCGAGCACGCGAGTGACTGGGTGGCCAAACTGGCGAGCAAGCGAGCGAGAGCATGATTAACAGAGAGCTCTCGATAGTTGTTGACGAGGAGGCTCCGAATCTTGGCTCGGTGAACTGAGGGTGGTTTTTGACAAGTAGTTTATTGTTGTGGTTTTCTCATCCTCTCTCTACGCTAATGGTGGTTCTTTTTTGTAAAGGCCTACTTTGATATAATATTGAAGTTGATATTAACATATCAGTTTTACACACACATATATATATATATATATACACACACACATATAGGTATGGTTTATGATCTTACCAATTAAATTAGGCCATTAGTAGCAAATGTGCTAAACCTATTGAGAGCAATAAAAATGTAAAAATGAGAGGTTTTTTTAGCACTCAATGAACCAACATACAATAATATTGCCTAGCGCCTGTAAACTAGACTGTACCGGCTCGAGCGCGCGCGCTTGAAAAATAGCACCAGTTCTATCTTTCAAGTGTGCTCGCTCGGTTGCTCATTCGCTCCAGTCTGACCACCTCTCATTACAACCAATGTGTTCTAGTTTATAGTTTAGTCGCTCGCTCACCCAGTCTGGCTGTCCCCTTAGCCTCTTTCTATGCTCTGGTGGGTGCAATTCTTTTACGCTTCAACCCTCCATTCTAACCATTTAAGATAAGTCGTCACTAATCAAAGTGTTAAATTGTAACTTACAAATAATAAGTTCACTATGTATGTTATGAACTTGTGAAACCCAAACACCTGCTTAGTTGGCCGCATAGTCTAAGGCAGCAGTTCCCAAAATTTTTCAATGGCGTACCAATAATTTCTGTAATTTGGAGTACAGCCAAGATAATTCTGAATATTTAATATTTCGATAATACATTTTTAACTGTGTCCTACCTACTGCGATGAGCTTCTATGAGTTTGAGCCAGTGTTGCCACCTCTCCAAACACTGTTTAAATCTGTTTTACTTTTGGTTAGCCTTGGTTGTAATATATTTATAAGATTTAATGAGGTCCTATCTTTTTATGACTTTGATTAGCTTGTTTTGTTTGGTTTCTCATGGGGTACCACCGGGAATAACTGTACATACCACTTGTGGTACATGTACCACAGCTTGGGAACCGCTGGTCCAAGGCATCACTCTCGTAATAGACTAATCTTCCGATGACAAGGAAGCTCAGGATTCAGATCCCGGGTAGGTGTTCCGAGGGTGGTTTTTCCTAAATGGTTTACCACACCCTCCGCATAAATGTGGGTACACTTCCTCTGAATTTAAATTCCTGCATCCGTAACTTATTAGCATAATTAGTACATACAGTATGCATACAACCTGAACAAGTAGAATGACAGAGTGTTGAAATAAAAAAATAAACAGGTTGCTTTAGTATATCAACCACTGTCTATCCAACCCACAGGTTGTGGTTGAAGTTTTACTATTGTTTGTCTATATCGAATGACGCATGATGAGCTCTATTGCTGCATTTTTTTCAAACTTTGTACAAAAAAAAGTAGGTTCCAATATTAACCCGCCATCAGGCGCGCCTGTTTTTTTACACCATCCTGCGCATGTCATCTGACAGATTATCTTGCAATATTAGCTTCCTTCCTGAGATAAAATGTAACTAAAAAAAATTCATTTTTTTAGTTTTGACAAACTTTGTATGTGTTGTATTTAGATTTGGTAAATGAAACTGATGTTTAATACCATCGTAAACATTTTTTATTTTTTTTAGAGAGATTTTTATTAAATTGGCAAAAAAATGTACTAACGCCATGAGGCCTGAGAGATGACTCTATAGGAAAATGTGCCTACGCCATGAGGCGGGAGATCTGCCAGAGACCACACGAAACACAGCACAGCACGAATAGTACTTGTTTTACTTTTGTTTTTTCAATTTCTTTTTTATCGATCTTTTATTTCAAGAGAATCTTGTTACATTACAAATATAAAAAAAACATTCCGTAGGTACTAGAAAAACATAAAGAATGATATATTTAGAGATTGTATACTACACGTTTAGGTGCGATTCATCCAAGAGATGCCGATCAATAGATACACAATTGGGCAAAAGTCATCCAGAAGATTATTACTAATGCTATGACCTTGGTAGTCACTGCATCATGGCTCTGACTCAACTGCCCAGCGGAGGGAAGTGAACCAAGAAGATAATAGGAGATGGACCGCACCCCACCCCTAACAACAACCTAAATGGTGAGCAACTACATCGTTAAGTCATTTCTCAGATTACACGCGACCGATGGCGGGTTAACAAATTTCACATTGATTGCGAGGGTGAAAATGTTTTGCTCTTTGGCTGGAGTTAAAATTTTCTTTTTCTAGCTTATCTCAAGTATTGTGTGTTTCAAAAAAAAATTGCAACTTTCAAAACTTTTTAATGGACAATTTATGTACAACAGATGTACAGTGGAAGCAATATATTAAATAATGCCAAAGTTGGATTTCTAAGGAACTTTGAACTGTAATTTACTACTTATGATTTAAAATCATAAACTTTATGATTAAAAATTAAGTTAATGATTTGTTCAACTAGGTCTTCTCATGACATATTATCTCCCATTACAAGGGTGTCCACAGGACTTTTCTCCAGGAGGGGCAAACTGGGGTGTGTGGGGGATATTCCATTCCCCCTAGCATGGCGGGGAGGTCGGAAAATTTAAATAAAGCCTAAAAAGATGCTTGTCTCCTGAAAATAAGATACAACATAAGAAAAATGTTTCAAATTTATCAAAATATGTGGGTAGACACATGACCTTGACGAATTGAATGGTGAATGCTATTGGAATTGCTCGCACATGCACCAAACTATCAACCCTAAAGTCAGCAGCTGTTTGTTGGCTGGGGGCACTGTTTGAGAGTTAGTTAAGAACACTGTTGGGCAGGATTAGCTTACTCCTAANCTGTTTCCCAAGTTGATTTAAAATGTATCAATATACAAAGGAGCAGTATTTGGAATTCATTATAAAATTATCAACTAAAAATTAGGTTTTGGATAAATGGTTTCATAGAAATTATAGTTTACACCAAATACAAACTCAATAAATCTCTTATTTTAAAATTTTATTCACAAACATTAGCTTAAGTATTTGGTAAAATAGGTTGTATAATTATATTCTACAAAGACATGATATAAAATAAATAAACTATGTTAAAATAAAATAGCTCAATACCCGAGCAGTCAACTATAATATTTCATTTCGAGCAAATATTTATATTTGTTTACATTAATTTAAGGACTTACAAACTATTAATAACTACAGTAAATATTTATCTTCATTGATACCAACACAACCATAATACTGACTCATGGTTCAAATAACTAAACTAGTTGATGAAGGAGGCTTCATCAAACTGTATTGTTTTTTATTTCTTGGTTTTTAGTGAAGAAGATGTGAAAAACTAGTTTTTAATGAGAATATAGATAAATATCAGTCATTTTATGGAAAAAAAAGAGTTTTTAATACAGATAGATTGCAGTGTTGCCAACTGCAATCTGGATACGACTTTTGATATAATCTCAGCACATGTACAATCCAATATGGGGAGATTTCCTGAAAGTAATATCCTATGGCTCTGCTACAAATAAACAATATAATGCATTAATTATTATTTTATTATAAAAGTAGGTAGATTAACCAATATTGTGAAATTAAGTGCTATTATCGGCAAGTGTTTACTAAGCACCCTTTTTTTTAAAAAAACATATAATTTTAGTTTAAAATGTAGTATCCTGCCAGTCAAAAAATATCCATTTCCGGTCTGTGTACTATCACTTGAGACTAAAGAGTTGGCAACCCTGATACATTGTAGAAGGTGTTCATTTGAAAACTTTCCACCTAATTTTCTCAAAAACAATGCATTATTGAAAAAAAGGTTTGAAACAAAAGTTGTTTGGTTAAAAGGTGGAAGTAAGATGGTGAGGTTGGTACTACCATGGGTGACATTGCTAAGTTCACGTTAAGGTCACTTGATTTTTTTAATGAGACTTACTATTTTTTGGCATATTCTTGTAGCTCATGTTGTGGCATTTTCGAAATGGTGGTGTCAAATAAATATATAAGAGTTAAAAAATAGAATAACAAGGGCATATAGAAGAACTACAAAAGTAACCTTAAAAAAAGTCATAAGTTAATTAGAAAATAGGCTATATCATTGTTTATCTCAAAATGGAAAGCATTTTGAAAACCTACTTTAAAATGAAAAAAAGGAGGGTTGCTCAGTAATTATTTTGTTTATTCTTTCACAAATACACATAAATATAAGCACACACATACACCCACTTCTTTCTACCTTTCCACGGTATGTATGAATAATTTTAATTCTTCCGCCGGCGCCGGCAATGCTAAAATTTGTGAGGCTTGTATCTCATGATAAATTTCTTGAAAAGGCTTGACAACACCATTTTGAAAATGCCACAAAGTGAGCTACAAAAATATGTAATAAAAATGCGGAATCTCATTTAAAACAATTAAAGTGACCTTAGCAATGTCACCCGCCTTACAACCTTACATCCCTCTCCAAACTAAACAAATTTTGCTTCAAACTTTTTTTTTTACGGCTACATTGTTTTTGAGATTTTAGGTGGAAAGTTTTCATACAAGCACCTGGTATAAATGTTATGTTGAGTTATTCATTCACTAAAGATACATAAAAAATTTAATATTTTATCAAATAAAAAGTGCAATTACACAGTAAGTATTTCATGTAGAAAGAAGATTATATCACTAATCTTACAGTTATGTTAGGAAAACGTCTCTTTACTTCCGAGTGTATAATTGTATACATTGAAATCGTTACATGAAAGAGTGACATATACAAGGACGATGTATGTCCTGTGGTGTAAAATGTGAACCAAGTTCATCTTTTCACTTTGAAAACCATATTATTGTGTTTGTTCCATAGGTGCCGACTTGTAAAAAACACATTGGAGTTGCTCTATAAAATGGGCGTGTGGCGGTGGTATAACATTTGTAAATTTTCAAGAGCAGTCTTTAAAAATGGCCAAAAGTAAGGTGCAATTTGATAGTCTCAATGTATTACATTACATTAGTATTACATAATACATATAGTACTCATAAAGGACAATAATATATTTTTTTTTTAATTTGTAGTACAACTTAAGTGGATTTATTTTCCTTCTTAAAACTTAACTTTTGCTGGATTTAAATACAATATGAATTTAAAATTACATTTTTCCCAGTGTGATTTTGGGTTTTGGTATGTATATAACATATTAAATTAAACTACTTTAAAAATAAAATGTCTAAAAATTCTAAATTTAGTCTTTGTACCTACTTAAACTTATAAATCAGATATTTTTCCATTATTTTTGTACAATACTTGAGTTTTAATTTAACATATGTAAATATATAATATCATACACACCTATTCTAAGTATTCTACACAAATCTGAGAGGCAACATGAGATTCTTTATTAACTTGCATGTTTATTTGTATAAAATAAAGAGTATAATTCATGAGACTCAATAATGTTATCAAATAAAAAAAATTAAAACCCCTGTTTCAATTTTAAATAATGCATTATAAAATAGTCATGATTACATTTTCAAGAATTATGTTTAATTGTTAATATTTTAAGGAAGTCCCATTTATATTCGTAGCTAATAATATTTAAAAGTACTGTGAAAATTTGTATTTATATTTTTCTTTATTCATTCTCTTAGGTTAGTGGTTCCCAAATTGTAGGACTTGATCTGTCCTCTAGCGGGGGTGCCAAAATGTGTATTTAGTTTTAATATGATCAATCTGACACCTTATCTCAGTTGGTGGTGTGTTTGTTTACTGAGCTAAGCATCCCAGTTCGATTCCCGGCATGGCCGAAAAAATTTTCATCAGTGAAATGAGGGTTTACATTTTCACATTGATAAATTAATGGCCGGGGACTAGGCGCGGATCAGGGGAGGGGGGGTCAAAGGGTCAGTTGACCCCTTTGTGAAAGTTAGAAAACTAATACAAAATGAAAGTTCAAATTTTAAAAAGAAATTATGACACAGATAAATTACACAATTTTTTTATCTTTCTACTCACAGACAACGCTTGATCCAGGTCCACACGTTCATTATTTATCCACGTTTATTCAATTTTCTATTTGACTCACGCAAGTGTGGACTAAATATTCGTTTTCATGTATGAATATTTGTCGTGCACATGTATTAATATTTGTTGTGCATACCAAATTAAGAACATTTTTCTGCATAGAGACAGTAGACTACCACACATCAAAGAAGACTAATAATCCCCTGAGAGCAGTTCATCCACAAATACCGAATATAGATTATGTCTAGACAGAAGTGCGGCGGCACTTTTGAGGACTCTGCCCCCCTGGAATAAATCCCCCACCCCCAGATATATTTAAAATCCTCCAATATTATTAAATATGAAGCTGAAAGATGGCCTTAAACCAAACTCCAAATGACTTATAGATGCATTCTATTGTCAAAAATTTGCCAGAAAAGACCACATCAAATAACTAATAGACAAGAGGCATCTAATTGGCAGAAAAAGTCAGAGGAGGAAAGCTCTAAATAGCTTCCAAGGTCATCCAAATTTCAAATATGTCTAGGGGAGGACAACTCCAAATAGCCTACAGACGCATGTCATTTTGAAGAATTTTCAGACGAGGACCACCCCAATTAGTCTAGTTTCTGAAATAATTCAATTTTCAAAATGTTGTCAGTGGAAGACCACTTCAAAGATTATCTAATAGAAGTATTTAACTATCGTAAATAGCTTATAGGGGCATCCAAATTTCAAAAATTTCTAGGTGAAGAACACTTTAAATGGCTTATAAAATAATCTAAATTTAAAAAAAATCAAGGCGAAGACTACTCATAGCTTCTAGAGTGAACTTCTTTTTTTAATTGTTGAAGGAGGGTCACTCCAAAAAAATTGGAGAGGATGACCACGGTTTAAAACATAAGATCAAATATGAATGAGAAACTATTAAATGGCTTTAAACAGAAATCTAACATTGTAAGTAGCTATGTTATTTATAATTATGACCCCCCTATGAAAATGATCTGGATCCGCCCCTGCCGGGGACTGAATTTTGTGTCTGTCCTAATCTTAAGTTAGATTATAAGGCATATGAAACTACAACAGGCCTAGAAAGCCAGTAGCCTAGTGGAAAATATTTGGCTTGAATAGAAAACTGACCTAGACCACAGGCAGGAAACAGTAATGTATGTAAAATATGACCATTGGTCTTTGAACAATTAGCTCAAAACAAATAAATAAGAAAAAACATATCTGAGTTTTCAGTTCCTCAAAGATATAGTAACATTATATTTGGAAGAAGGTAAAGAAGAGGTGGATAGAAACATAAAAAGAAACAGACACATTTAAAATGAGAACACAGTTCACAATTTACATCACTGCCACAAAGAGGTGATAGCTGCCTCTTGAAGAAAATCGATCGTTTCCGCCCAATCCCTCGACCTAGATTTCATTCTATCAGAAATCATCAGGGAAGAGTGTGAAACGTGCAAAACAACTTTCTAAAAGAGAAAACCAAAAGAAGGAAAATGGTAGAGAATGATAAAAGACCTTGATAGGAACATGTAAAAGGAACAAATAACACATTCAAAACACAAAGAAAGATATGTCATGAACCATATCTTTCTTTGTGTTATGTGTGTGTTTTCATATGAAAAAGGAATATTTCCAAAAATTTAAAGCTATGTGGAACTGTGAAGAAGTAAGAATTGTGAATTGTAAATAGTTTAAGAAGAGAAGAAATGAAGAGTGAAGAGAGAAATTTGTTTGTTTCTATCTAGGTCTAACCTAACTATCCTTTCAGGTTGGTTTCCTTTACCATCACTTACTTTAGATTAATGTACAGTGTGTCAACACTGTCTTATTAAAAAATATTTTTTTATTTTAGTATCTTCTTGGCAATAATTATTTAAAACTAATGTAAAACAAGTATATTGATTTTCTAAAGAACCTATTCACACATTAAAGTTTACAGTCCAATACCATAGAGAAAAAGAGTTAAATGGTTACAGTAAAATAAAATCAATTAAAACATCCCTGTCATATTTTTTCTTAGTTAAAAATAACACTATTTAAAATTCATAAAATATGTTGTTATTATTAAAACATGAAATAAAAATGAACCATCCATTTCCATGATAAATCCTGACTTTTCAGCACATTTACAATAGCACAAAAAAAAAAATTTTTGCGGCATATAATTTCAGATTAAAGTGAATGCATAGCAATATATGTTTAAAATAAAAATTAAGTCATGCTTATGTGATAAAATGTTATCATACTAAAATTAAATTGATAACTTTCTTTGGTTAAATAAATAGTTGAATTATTTTACATGAACATCTCAACGTGTCAAAAATGTTCAAAAATTATAAAATAAAATCTTAAGTATATAATTTTGATTTTTCATTTAAAAGACATATTATTATGAACCATAAAATAGTCTACATTAATTATCTTCAATTTCAGGCATTTGTTTCATTTAAAAGACATATTATTATGAACCATAAAATAGTCTACATTAATTATCTTCAATTTCAGGCATTTGTAGTGATGAGGTAATAAATATTCACCAGTGTAGAAAATTAAAGTCTTTTAAATTTACTACATCATCTTGATAATGAAACATCATAATTAATAAAACCTATTTTTTTAGACAGGAATCAAATAATTAACAAATATATTGTAATTAATATAAAGGAAGACAAAAGTGTAATATGAAAGCCATACCTTAGTTCATCTATTCATTAAATTGACTTAAATATGTAGAGTTTAACATGTTTCATATTAAAAAAAATGTATTAATGTAAAAAAGACTTATCTCAGATATGAGTAAAATAATCATATGTTAATATGTATTATAATATAAAATTTTTTAAACCTCTCTTTATTTTGAGGTACATAATATTATCCATGGAAGAAGGTACAAGAGTTAAGGATAAGAACAAATAAAAGGAACAACGTTAGACTCACAACAGGACCTCTGAGAATACGCATGAACAATCACTGTTTCAATACCAACAAAAAAAAAATTAGATAAACCAGTTCCTTCCCATGTTAACACCTACAGTAAGGACTTTGACTCCTGCTACACCATCAGAGTACTCAGAGCATTCCTGACAGCCACTTGCAATAACTCTCAGTTTAGGCAATGGAAACTTGCACATCAATGATTAACCAAATCCAGACAACCCCCTGGTTTAAATCAAAGATAAAAAAACACCTAAAAAAAATTATTTCATATATTATATCTTTTAAATCAAACATATTTATTTATTTATTATTTCAAGTCTAGTCCCTGTCAGTTTTAAAGTTATTTTTAATTAATGATTCTTAGCAAGCTATTTTTTTTTTCCAAACCATATTTAGTTACATCAATTTGGCAATATCGCAAGTTTTCAGTTACATATTTCCAATCATTCTAGAAACATGTAATTGCATAGCCTATCCTTGTTTATTTGTTTGTTTGTGTCTTTTCAATGTCTCTTTTCTAATGATAATGGAACATCTCTGAAAATTCAACAATGTGTGAAGTGTAACATAGTGCAATAGCTCGAGAAATAAATAGAGAGGTGTTTTTTTGTATCTAGGCCTAACCAAACTATCCTTTCAGGTTTGATTCCTTCACTTTGAATTACTTTACATTATTGTGCAGTGTTTCTACACTGTCTTATCATACATACATTTATTGGAAATATTTATTCCTAAATAGGTACAAAGCCAGGCAAAAATATTTTTTGGGCAAAATAATGACAAAAGTGGCTTTTAAATATATATTTATGCATGAAATACACCCTCACTACACTTATTTGCATCAATACAGGCCTATTATGTTAATCTTATTATTTGCAATGGCATCCATTTGCTTTAGTATCATGAAAACATAGACAGTGGAAATACTAATATTTATAGTGTATAACTGCGCTCTTTGAGAGAGGTTTAGTAACTAAAACTAAAGAGGTAGCTAGGCACACTGACAGTTTTTTTGGTATTTTTTGGACAAGACTGTGGCTCACTTTTATTTATTCAGATTAATTTCAATATGATGTTTTATTGTTTACGTGATTATTAAAATTCAAGGAACTAGTTTCTGTAATCATTATAAAATTGGTTTCTATTATAATTCTCTGGCCTATTTCAAACCGCTTTCTTTTGCCACTACATTTCATGAATGTTATAAAAAAAATCACTTAGCTATTGGGCCTCCTCATTGTTAGACATAAACAACCTATACAATTTGATTCCTTTCTGATCAAATTGCCATAAGCTTATAATTTCATCATCAAATGATTTTTTAATATTTTAATGAAATGGATGGGAAGGTTAAGGTTGAACTAAAATTATAACCCTGAAAAATAAACCTAAGCCTTAATTGTAAAATTAGTATTTAAATGTTCTCATTTCCTGTTTTGTTCTCGTGGGGAAAAGTTAGTTCCTGAAATCAAAATGTCATTACCGCACAGGCCTAGTAGTAACGAGTGATTTTCTTCAAGATGCACCCCTTACCTCTTTGATTAGCGGTGGAAATGTAAAGTGTGATTTTTTTTCCCCCCCATTCTAAAAGCTATTTTGTGTTTGTTTCATTTTACATGTTTTTATCCACCATTCCTGTACTTCATTCCAAATACAACTAAACAGACGAGTGTAAGGGATTGCTCAACACAATTGAGTTGTTCAGCTAATTTCACTCAAATGTGCCTCTCACTTGTCTAGACAGTGTTCTACTTTATTCTGCTAAAGAAGAGAGTTGGTGTGCCACAAAAATTACTGTGATGTGTTTTGAATATGAACTTTTGGGCCTACATTAACCTGGAGAGTGCGTAGGGCTTGCCCTACCATCCCCCCATCAATGTTTGCTAAAGACCATCGATTTGGCACCATTTGTTTTACTTTGTTTACATCTTATCAGGCACTTTTGAAACTTGGCAAAGCATCAGGGCCTGAAAATATTGATTATTTTAATAAATATGAAGTTTCATGTGCATTTAGCTAGAAAACAAAATATAATATTGAAGAAATAAAAATTTCTATTATAAAATTAAACAAATAAATGACCTGATCAATTAATTAAAATTACATAATTTTGATATAAATTTATAGTTTTTCAGAAATACGTTGAATCCCTTTTTTCTCTCTCGAACCTGACTCTTAAATTTACCTACAAATCCTGAATCATGATAATCAACAACTGTTTCCAGCCCATGGCAGGGTTAATTTAATATAATGCCTACATCCTCCTTCAGCCTTCCACTATTCTTCCTCCTTTAGTGGAAGGATGAATCCTGAATATTGATTCTTTAAAAGACATTAAAGGCTTTGCCACATCAGTATGATTTATTTTATTTTATTCTGATTTTGATAACATTCAGTGATAAATTAATGATTTGGGCTCTAGTTTTCAGGTCTGCCCTGTAACAATCTTGGGCCAAACTACCAGTAAATAGAATAGCTCTAAAATAAATTCAGATACAAAATATGGAGACTTTTTTTTATATGCATGTGTGAATTTTTTGTAATGCCCAAATATTGAGTGGGTAGTGAGAAAATGTGTTTTGCAGTTTTTATATCAACCCTTTTTTTTTTTGGTCAAAAGAAATCAAATAATTTTCCAGTAGAAATATAAGAGTTCTAATTTTTTTCACATAGTGATATCAACAGTTATTAAATATCTATCATAAGCATAGAAGCATTAGATGACAAACTCTTTAAATTAAGAGAAAAAGTTGTCATTAAATTCTGGGACTCTCGTGACAGATATTCAAGAAATGGTGATATCACCATGTGAAGAAAGTTGATATCTATGATTCTACTGATTTATTTTTACCAACAAAATTTTTTCTATAAAAACTGCAAATGTACTGGCCTTTTCTCACGTCCCCTTACTTTAAAGATTTGAGAGATTCAAGGATTTTAAAGATCTATCTCTTTTTTTTCTTCCCCCCCCCACTTGTTCGTGGGATGAACTAAGGTAAGACTTACTAGCCAATCTTCTCTTCTGCTTTTATATTTTACTTACATCATGGTTGAGGGGAAAATGTTTCGGGAATGTCCACTTTACTTGAGCTCGTAGCAGAAATCGTAGTTTGGAGGATCCGCCGGTATCGGAGGTGGGTCCTGTGGAATGTCCACGCCTTCGGCATCCAACAGGCGTAGTTTAATATCCATAGACAAAAGTGTTTCAAGGTCGTTTTCAGTCTCTTTACTTGTCATTTTGTTGCCTGATTCAACAAAGAACATATACAAAAATTAATAAAGAATAATTATGGATATAAACAAGAAATATAGGTTTATTTGCTCACCTGTGATAGTTAAGTCATAAGAGAGGAGTCATAATCTACATAATATATCTAAAATCTATGCGGTGTCTGTGTGCTCTTTCTTGCACTTCCCGATACACTAGAGAGCCGAAATTTGGTATGGACACTATGCCATCTTTATGAGAAAATACCGAACATTGAAAACTCCAAGATGGTAGATGTAACATATAAATTGAGTCTTATTTGGGTGAAATAGGGGGATCCAATTTCCCCAAACTAATAAAGCCACGTAAACAAATCACACTATCTTCTTTTATAAAATATTAATTAAAAGCCGATAAAAATAACAGGGAACAAACTTTGTACATCATCAACTGTTTCCAGCCTGTTGCCAGATCAGTCTAGTAAAATGCTTTCATCTTCCTTTATCCTTCCCCCATTATTTCTCCTTTAATCGCTTCCATTCTTTTCCTTTCCTTTGCACACTTTCTGTTATCTGCTCTTCCCATCTCTTTCTTGGTCTCCATTTCCTACATGCTTCATCTCCATCATTATCTTTGGTATTCTTTCTTTTTTCATCCTCATTACATGATCGTATTTACTATCTCAGACTTAACATGAAATTTAAAAATACACATGTCAAAGACAGGTTTGATCCCTAGTTATGATATAAAATGCGTTAGTAACTATATAAAATGTTATTTAATAATTATATAAAATGCCAAGAAGAGTATAACAACGCCTACCTAACAATGCATTGATACCATCAGTCCAGTAATCAAATACTTGTTCGTCTGGAGCTACGAAGTCTAAAGATGTCACCTCAACAGAGTCCAATGTGAGAGAAAACGCTAGTTGGTGAGTAGTTTTGCGGCCCCTGAGCACATAAAACACAATCTTGATTTTGCCTATACCCCTTTTTTTATTCAAATACACACAAATATGATCATAAATAAATACAAGTTTAATTAGTACTGTACAACCGATTTGGTGATGGCATGGTCTAAGGCATTACTCTCGCAATATACCGGATTGCCGACGACAGAGAGATAGGGGGTTTGAAACTTGGATGGGGGTGATGAGGGTGGTTTTTCCTGACTAGGGGCTGTAAAGGTTCTTGGGGAACTGGCCATAATTTGGAATGTAATACCTAATTCCCAAATATAAACACAAACAGTATGCACACATATACCCATACCTACATTACATAAGTAATATTATACTTAAGATTAAGGCATGCACTTGTAAGTTAGCGAGCATTTACGTCAGCTACAAGACCGTAATTTGTTTATTTATGCAATCTGTAGTATTTCAATTTGAGCTGGCAGGCAGCTCAGAACATACGTGGAGGCTACCAGTGGGCCGTAGGTTTGACATGCCTGAGCTAAGGGGTAATATTGGAACATATACAAGGTATACCGATGACTCTCTGACCTGACATCCTTCATGTGCGGGCACTCCTTGCCCGTGACGAGGTTCTTGATGTCCACCACGGCCAGTTTGTTGGGCAGCTCCTCAAGGGTTGGGACACTCTTCTCGTCACAGTCGCCGTAGTGGAACACCTTGTGGTTGGGCGATAAACGCACGTACCAGAACTTGTCCTTGATCCTCTGTAACATCAATCATCATCACCATCATCAACTGTTTCCAGCTTGTGACAGGGTCAGTTTAGTAAAATGCCTGCATCTTCCTCTCTCCTTCAACATTCTTACTCCCTAATCTTCTCCTTTCACTCACAAACTTGCTGTTAACTTCTTCTCCCATCTCTTTTGTAGAGTGCCTTGCGAATTTTTTCCTTCATACTTATTCTTTCCTTGTTCATCCTCACTACATTGCCATACTATCTCACCCTTGCTTCCTCGACTATCTCATGGACAAAGTGAAAACGTTTAACACTCGTCATAAAACACAAATTACATTCTATAACATCCTCAATAGAGGTTCTTTCAAGAAAACCTAGAGATCCACAAAAAAAAGTGGTGTGTGTAGTGGAAGGATAGAGATATTGTTTTTAAAAATTTGCCAAGAGAGGTCACTCCAAATAATTTTTAGAGGCCTCTATTTTTTTTTTAAAAATACCAAAAGAGGTCACTTCCAATTAGCTTCCCTCAATGGTAAGAAAACTCCAAATATATTTTTTGGCCTCTCTCCCCAAATTACTTTTGAGTTTAAATTACTTGGCTAATTACTCTCCCACTCCTTCGGATGAAAAAAAAGAAGGTTCCACCACCTTTGTGCAAAGATGGTAGGCCAAAGCTATATATTTGATGCCTTACTGATCTAAAACTACAGAGAAGAAAAATCTTTAAGATTTGGTTCTTTAGTGTCTCTTTAGAGACATGAACTGAACTTTTTTGGTAACGGTTTTGTTTTCTCCAAAGCAAAACAATTAATATATAAGTTCAAGTCCAAAAGAGGTAATATCAATATTCTTTTAATTATTTATTTTAGGTAAAGTATTTAATGTGAACTTTCTGAACCGACTGATTATATTAGCACACGAACATTTCTATGAGTAAGAGCAAAAGGGCCTAACGATTTTGCCGGAAAAGGTATTTTCACATACCTTCCTACCTCCCAAGGTTCTTTTACATGCCACAATCAACAGCTTTACTTCTACGAAGGAAGTTGTGCTAAAAATTTGTATTGCTCAAGAAAACTTTTTTTTTTTTTTAACTCTTCACTCTAGAGCAATTTTAATCATGACTAGTGATAGGACTCTCAAATTATTAAGGATATTAGAAATTAAAGGAAATTTTGGATTCAAGACCGAAATCTTTTAAAATACTTTTTTTTTCACTTTTTGAAATGAAACTTGTCTTAGAGCTTTAATACTGCTCATTGGTGGTTTAAAACCGTTTATAATTATAGAATGAACCTACCAACCAGGCCCCAGAACAGTAATTTAACACTTAACTTCTTTTAGCAGTGTGTCTTACTACCCATAACACTTACATGAATGTATAAATGTTATAATGCATGGATTATAAAAAAAAATTACATTTAATTAATATTTGTATTTTCTACTATTCTATTATTTTTATATTTCCTCTTATGTTGATAATTTGTTCCAAGATTTGGATTCGGCATTCAAAGGTAAATTGGAGAGTTGGAATTGTAAAATAGTGTATTCGACCCAACTCTAGTCATGACCCCATCGATAAATCAAACTGACCTGACCCCTCATGGAATACTTGGTGAACCTGGTACCCTCTACCAGGAACCCCAACCTCTGCTGTTGTATCAACTCCATGATCTCGGGTGTGATCTGCTCCTTGAGCTCAACGATGGGTCTGGCGTGGCTCTCCCACTCTTCGCGGGATGTGCGCTCCTGCTGCCACAGGTTGGTGATCTCGGAGTAGGTTAGCAGCTGCAACTTGGCCCTAAACTTGTCTAGGCCCGTCGGTTGGGTGGCCAATGCCCGCGTAATTTGCTCTCGTACTACGCTGAACACCTTACCCATGGGAAACAAACAATTATTCACTTTTGCTCCCTAAATGAACATCAATACCAGCTGTCGATATACAAAAAAATCCCACTATGAGTAGAGTGAATTCTAAGTATATGTACCAACATTCACTTTGACGGCAAAAAGTTATACCAAGGGTGGTTGATATTGGATCACAACTATTTTCAAAGTCTGGAGTAGTGTTTGTTTATCCAACTATGATGTTAATGCTCTGCTTATTAGTCTCAATTAATAAGGACAATAATTACTTAACTTCAAAATATAATTAGCATTGTTTCAAAGCTTCAGTGGTTGCTTAGTCTAAGGCGCTTCACTCTAAAAAGACCAAATTTCCAATAATGAGGAGAGTGAGGTTTGAATCTTGATGAGATGTCCCAAGGGTGGTTTTCCCTAAATTGTTTCCCACTCTCCCTATGCACAAATGCAGGTACAATTCCTCTATTTTCTTATTTTCTACCTTACCCATTCCTACCTTACGAAAAACATGGATGAGTAGTGAGACCCAGTGAGAAAAATCTGATGTTCTTAACAGGGCTGTGGGGTTGGTATCGTGGAATCGGAAGCAATTTTGGGTGGAGTCGAAGTCGGTAAAAACATACCTCCTCCAAAATAAAAACTTATAATATCATAACAATATATAGTAACTAGATCATTTTAATGTTATACATATTTTATTCTTTAGGATTAATAATTGTTATTTGGATTGAGCAATTTATTTTAATATATGTTCACTATGTCAAAGAAGCTTCCCATGAAGTCATCTGTATTGGAGCATTTTACTGCAGTCAATTTGTAATTACTGATTAATATACTTTAGCCATTTATGAAGGAGTCAGAGTTGGAATCAAGAGTCGGGCAGTAGAAAACTAGAGGAATCGAAGTAGGAGTTAAAGGCTTGGCGTACCGACTCCACAGCCCCGGGTCTAAGGCTTACAAATAAGATTTTAATTGTAATTATCTTGCAAAAATATAATATAATCTTTTGCAAAATTTACCGCTCACTGACCTTGACAAAATCTTCAATGGTGGCCCTCATCTCTTTCCAAGTCTTGTTGAGGAGTACAATGCAGATACAAAAGAACTCTTCTACCGGGTGGTCGTGCGTGAAGAACATGGGGTGGTAGTTTTGTCCCTGCTCACTAGGAGGGTCACCTATCCTCAACACCTCACAGATCAGCTTGCATAGCTCCACGCTGGTACGGCCGTACGGACACTCATGTTCGTCTGCCCGACAGGAGTTCTCCAACACAACCTGTGGGAGTTGGCAGAAAAGGTAATAATTAAATTTAAATATTTGCCGCTCTTGATAGCATAAATAATGAGAAAGTTTTACTCAAGTTAAGTCTAATAAATTTTTAATAAGCTATGCTGATTTTNTCTTACTACTCATTTAGGTTGTATGCAAACTAACAAATTACTCTAACGTGTTAGAGATGAGAGGAATTGTCACATATTTGTATGGAGGGAGAGTGGAAAACAATTTAAGGACACCACCCTGAATGCACCCAAGCAGGATTTGATCCTCGATCTCCCCATTTACGGCAGTACAGTCTATTGCGAGAGTGATGCCTTAGACCAATCAGCCACCAAAGTAGATCCCCTGATGAGTTAATTAAGATTTAAAATAATCTTTTAAATTACAGTACACATTGTACGTTAACCTGCAAGATACTTGTGAAATATACTCTTGAGCAATATGTCTCCATTATAGCTCAGGACATATTAATACAGCTAGAAATCAATATTTGAATAAGTGAAAATCAAGTAGTCGAATTTTGTAAATAAATTAAATGTATTGCTTTATCTTTCTGGTGTTGATAACAAACTGGAGCTATAATAATTTTATTCTGCTCACATGAGAAGGAAAATACAGTGGAAAATAGCGTTAGCTTTTTTTTAGCAACACATCTTACTACCTCTTTAGGTTATACAGCCTAATTATTTAAAAGCTAGCTATGGCTTTGTAGTGAGTGGTATGCCCATTTTTAAAATTCAATTTTATGAACTTGGCCTAATTCTGACCATTTGATTTGGTAATGTTTTATTGAGTACCTAGGTGTTGTGGGCTCAATATGCTAGTGACCCACTTTGGTGGCCGCATGGTTTAAGGCGATCTTATCATAACAGACTAAACCGTCAATGACAGGGAGAGCGTGGATCGACTTCTGTTGGATGTACTGAGAGCGGTTTTTCCTGAATTATATCCCATTCTTACCACTGACTATCCAGGGTCATTCTTCATTCATATTTTAAGGCAGAGTTTGTGACAGACGTGCAGAAATTGTCAGCTACATTTGAGCAATTGATTAAGATTTACAACTATTAAATAATGCAGCCAACTTCGGCTCAAAAGGGCAGTGGTAAGAACATTGGCATACTAAACCAAAGGTCTCTGGTTCATTTCCTATGTCAGGTGTTACTTTTTAATTTAAAAGGATATAATATTTATATGCGGCTATAACCATACTTAACTATAATAACTTGTTTATTTTATTCATTCATTGCTCTTTGGGGTTTTAGTGGCTGTATTTGTTATCAAATAAAGTTTTAGAAAAATCACTAAAAGCCATTGCAGTGACAGTAAAGTGTGGACATTTAGTAAATAGTATGTTGCTTTACATATTCCTTTATGATTTTTGGAGCATACAACATGTAATTAACATTTAATATATCAATTAGGCAGTTTAAATAAACCATATATACATATATATATATATAAATAAACCATATATATATATATGGTTTATTTAAACTGCCTAATTGATATAATAAATGTTAATTAATATATATATATTTATATATAGGTTCAGTGTGGCATTTGATAATTTAATTTTGCTGTTGAATATCTTTAATACCAATTAATGTAGAACTACCTAGTTATAAAAAATTGTCTATAATAAACCATATAAATAACCACATTAAAGAATAGTATATATGGCCAATTTTTAGACAGTTAAAAAAAGTAGGCCTGTTCACCAAATCTGAATGCTTTAATGTTGTTGGAATATGACCACATAGGCTAATAGAGTGGAAGAGGCCCAAGATTAGTAGAAGGGAGGTTGTCTCGATTGAACGTGCATCGTTCTGCGCACGAAAGAAAGTGACGTAGGCGATAACCCTTCAGCTGATACACAAGCAAGTCTCAAGAAGAACCATTTTAGTTTGTGAAGTTAAAGTGAAAAGTTTTTAAAAGTATAAGTTTTGATTTCATGCAATTTGCTTTAAGAAATGTGTGTTTACATCAATACGTTCCTTTGACAGAAGATATTTATTTTGTGTTTATTTTTTGTCATATTTAACTCATTTCCAGTAGGTAGGCCTATTATAGTCTATATATTAGGCCCTATGCCCTAAATAAATGATAGTGCTGTCGTTGAACTTACTGTAATTTTTTTTATGTTAGATTACAATAGGAAGAATTTTCTAATTTGTAAACTTAATGTTTAGACCAGTATTTCTCAACCATTGGGCCGTGGTCCGGTACAGGGCCCTGTCATCAAATATCTGGCCGCGAGGGGTTCTCCAGGAATTTATTATTTTAGTTTTATAAGCATTTTTCACAGTGCATAAATATATTTTGCACTACCGTTTCTTTTTTCAAACCAACACCATTAAAATCAATTTAATAATACAATAATCAATTTTAAACTGAAAAATATTATAAATTTTTGGTGATCAGAATAGGATATGTCACAAGTTAATTAAATCACAAATTAATTTAAGCATAAATTAATGTAATTTAATTAATTTAATAATGTTGGCCTGAGGAAACTACAAAATGCTGCAAGATTTCATTATTCCCATGATTGACAAGTAATTAGCATGTAATTTTATATTTGTAAACATACCACATTGTATTAAGAAGTATACTAATACTCTTTATGATTATGCTTTAGTTGATTATTAATAGTTTCATTATTATTAATTGAATGTAAAAACTTTTCAAAAAATTGGAAAGGTATTTAATTAAGAATAAATTTGTTGGGACCGGGCCCACGTCTTACAAAAAAAGAATTTACCAGGCCGCGGTCTCACAAAAGTTGAGAAACACTGGTTTAGAATGATAGTTTATAGCTATAAACTAGTTTGTAATTTATTATGTTTTACCTTGCACTTAAATAAGTTTAGTTTATTGATTTCACATCATTATCATATGGCTTCTGATACAAAGGTATAAACGCTCATCACTATAAATTATGGCTTTGTCTTTTTTTCTCTTGAGTTTAAGTTTGAGTATAATAATAATTAAAGGTTATCAATGTAAGTGACAATATTTCTCTGCTGTGTAAATTTATTAATTGCTAATACATTCGTAGTCTGGAAGCAATTTATCATTTAAGAATGATAATTTTTGAGGAAAGCCAAGATATTTTACAAAAAAAAAAATCAAACTTTGATAGCCCTGATGAATCTGAATATGTTGTAGCAAAAGTAATGAAAGCTAATGATGTTTCCAGTTCTAGTGAAGGATCAAATACAAATGAAATAAGTGAATAAGAATTCGTCGAGTTTAATAGTTTAATATCAAAGGATGAGCCGAACCATGGACTTGACGAACTTAAAAGAAGTAAAATCGAGTATTTAGCTGGATGGGTTGCGAAAAAAAAACACATCAAAGAATTTCCGTAATTTGGTAGCTATACCTATAAAGCTGAGCCTGAATTTACACCACCGTCCTGGATTAGGCAATTGTCTTTTGGAGGCCTTAGAGAACCCTCTGATGAATGGCTATCTAGAGTGTTAAAAGTGGAAAAAAGAGTTTGTAAAACATCATGGTGAGGAAATTATTAGCGGACTGTTATTAGTGGGTATAAAGGCCTCCAAAATGTTTCCAGATGTATCAAATATTGTGTTAAAAACTTTTTTCAAACAAAGAACATTCATAAGAATGAAATTTCTTAATGCCAATTCCCATGCATCCAAGAATTGTAATGTAAGTGACAAGTCCAGAAAAAAAACATTAAAAAATACAAAAATATTTTACTTTAAGAACTCTCATCCTGATAAAAATTTACCCACTGTTGGTGACTGAAATTACTTTATAAAAAATAAATATGGGTAAAATACGAGTAGGCCTTCCCGTGTCGGCCTTATCAGACACATTATTTTTTCCTTATATATTTTTACTTTGTGAATAGAGACATGACCATTGTATCAATATTTTAATGAAATGATTATATCAGATTTAAAAAACAATAATATTGTTAGCTAGTAGGCTTTCTCCTACGAGTGTTATTTTGCTTTTCTGTTAATTACATAGGCTATTCCTTAAAATAAGTAAAAATATGTATATTCCCAATAATATGTAAGTATAGGCCTCAGTGCATTCTTTATAAAAATGCATTCCTGATAATATGTGAATAAACTTGTATATTATAATCCAATAATAATTATATAAATATATAATATAATGTAAATATTGTATTCCTGATACCAGTAAGCCTATATGTGAAAATATATACGTTCATATTTATATATAAAAACTAAGATTAATATGTTTGTTTCTAATAATATGTAAAAAAAAATATGTTTCTAATAACATGTCACTATTATGCCCAATAATGTGTAAAAATGTATATGCTTCTAGTAATATAATTATGTATATAATAATGTAATGTGTAAATATATAATCACTCCTAAGCAACAAAAATTGAATTATTACTAGGCCTACATATTTAAATAAAGAATAATTATCTCAAAAGTAGTTTTCTTGTTTTAAAATAAACTTTGTAAATCTTTTTTTATTTTAAATTTTATGATTTCATCATCATTGCCTTATTAGAAACCATAAGCTAAAATTAAATAAAATGGTATTTAATGTGTTTACAAACTAGAAGAGTATAGAAATTACCAAGGTTTTCCCTAATGTTTCCTGAGAGGATAAACTGGCTAGGGGCTACCAGTGGCGTCACACCTCCATTCCTACCTGTTTACACAGGCCTTATGTGAATGAGACAACCTACTTTCTAGGAACCTTGAAATAGGCCAACCATTTTTCTTCATAGATTTTGGCCTACCTGTTTTTAACTCCTGGTCTGTACCACCAACTCATCTAGGCCCTATCCACATATGGACACTAGGGATAAAGTATATCTTTAAAGGAGGTGTACCGTATCTAAATTTGCATGGAGGAAGAATGGAAAACCATTTAGGAAGAATCAACTCTGGTACACCCCAGCGAGATTCCACGCTTGACCTCCTCGTATCCAGCAAATGAGACAAGACAAAATTGTCGCCTTTGTGTATCCACTAGTAAGAATTGCATTACCTATTTTATCTATTTTTATCACCCTATCTTACTACCTGCTCAGGTTATATACATATATATGATAATTACTCTGATAAGGTGGAGATAAGTCAGGAAGAATTTTATACGTAATCTACCCGCATTTGCATGGAAGGAGAGTGGGAGATCATATAGGTAAAACCACCTTCAGTAGACTCGACCAGGATTTGAACCTCGATCTCCTCCTCCTCAGCAGATCAGTCTAACATGATTCGGCTACTGAAGTGGGTCATTTACTTAATTAAAGAGAATAAAAAAAGGCCTTATTGTAACAATGACATACACTCCAGTTTAGTATGTAAGCTACATATAAAAACTGAGCAATTTTAAACCAACCTTTGTATAACTTTCTGTGTGATTGCGAGCAAAATATACCATGCAATCCAAGGCCAACATGCCCGGCGGGGTTTCCGTAAAGTCAAGAGCAGGATTGATGTCGTACTTGAACCCAAGCTTTTTGTAATCCTTGGCAAACCCTCCCAACTGCCTTCGCGCTGTCACTTCACCACCAAAACCAGAGCCATCGGTATCAAATGCGATGCGCCGGAGCTCCTTGATTTTATCGTGAGCATCTTGGTCTTGCGGGTCCATTTTTAAGTTCATTCTCTGCTCCAACAGTGCCAGCATTAAATTTTGTAGGACATACAACTGATGAGCCATTTCTGCACCGACCTAGAAGAAAAATAAATAAATTTGAAAAACAATCATTTCAATTTAGGGCTTATATTAAGCCTAGCTATATGGCCAGAGCCTAAATAAAAAAAAGCTATTTGTTAATCAAAATGGCCTAATCAAGATATAAGGTGTACAAATGTAGGCCTACTAATTACCTGCAAGTGAAATAGTACCAAGATTAATGTTTAGCCCGGAATAAGTCTAAGAAATTGACATCTAATCTATGGTGGTGAAGGAAGAGATTGCTAGGTGAAGTAACTCACTGAAATGTATTGACAGTCCAATTTTAACAGGATGAAACACAGATAAAATATATTATTTAGGACCCAGCCTTCACTAAAACGACTTGGTTCCTTAAAGCTAATAGACCTAGAGATCTTGAACATGTTTCTGATGTATTGAGTTCATGAGAGGCTAGGTAACTTATATCTATTAAAAAATAATTATATTATACAGGTTTTGTCGACTAAGCCTCTATTTGTTAGTGTGTTTTAAAGAAATTATATTAAAGAGATTTAACCTGGGAAGAGAAGATAGCAGAAAATGTGCAAAAGTGAGAGGAGAATGTAAGTAATTAAATGAGGCACTTTACTAAATTGCCTCAGCCACAGGCTGGAAACAGTTGATAATGAGTTAACTAACCCGTTGACCACCGTAGCTGAATACTGATAGGATATGGATGTCTCACACATCAGGTATAATATTTCAGACAAAATTACTGATTAAATATCTTCAAGCCTAAATTAAATGTCACCCCGTAAGAAAATATATATGTATATTTTTAAACCCAATAACGTGGTTTAAATAAAGTACCCAAAAGTCGACTTTAGTGGTCTTGGGGGTAAAATGCTCACTTCAAGAGTCAAGGCTCATGAGTTCAAACCTAGCTGGGGGTTAACTGACTTTTCTTGCGCAATAAAAATTTGTTGCACAACTTCCTTTAGAGGGAAAGTAAAGCCGTCAGTCCCTTGTTGATTGGGGCATGTAAAAGAACCCTGGAAAGTATGTGAAAATAACTTTATTGGCAAAATTGGTAGGCCCGTTCACTTTTATTCCTAGAAATTCTCATGTGCATTAGTTGGTTCAGAAAGTGCACATTAAATAGGCTACTTCAAATAAATGAAAAATGAAAGTACCCAACTCCTCTACCCTAATTTAGATAGGTTTAAAGAGGTTCATTTTTTAATATAAAACGGACACATTTAAAGTGTTGTGTTAATAGTCAAAATAGTAGCCTGATAATTGAAGAATATAGCAATGATAAAGTATAGTTATGTTGCTAAATTAAATTGCAGATATCTCACTATATAATGGGTTAACAGTGTACAAATAAACAGAATTTCACATTAAAAATAGGGGGTCGAGAACATTTATGGTCACTTTTGAGAACATATTTTTTACAAAAAAACTTACCTCGCTGTTTTGTTTTTTAACACAGCATCTTACTACCTTTTTGGGTTGTACGCTATCCCTTTGTAGTGTTATTAACTCAATAAGGAAAAAAAAATCATCCTTTAAAATATTTTGATTATTTTGTTAAATAATTAGGCTTAATTAAAATGTATTCATCAGAATACATTCAACTTTGCATGGGAAAATGTATTAATCAAACCAAAATTTAAGGCCTCTTGGTTATTAATTCTTAAGCATGACAAAGATGGACAGTTGAGAAGGAAAGACCCAAAATAGGCCCTAAAATTATACAAACTGTCAAGTTGTGATAGAAACACAGTTGAGGGGTGTTCAAGATTGTTGCTGCTTCATAAACTTTTTGCCTTCCCCTCCCGAATAATTTTGTAGCATCTTACCTGACCTGATGCCGATTGAATTATATTGCTAAGTATGACATTTCGAACTTGTTTCGAGCACAAAGTCGCAGACACCGCTTTTCTTTTCACATTGTCAGCTTTCAGGAAAAGAGCATTAATAAGTGCAATTGCATTTAACTGTATCACAGGGTTGTGGCTTTGTAAATGCATGACTAGGTTAGGGAATGTCACTTCTTTCTCCACCAGACCATATTTCCCAGAACTATTCAAAACTATATTCTCCAAGATCGACAGAGATGCCTGAATTATTTTGGCGTCCTGTGCCACAGCTTGGTTATTCACATAACTGGCTACTTTGTTAATGAATGGGACTTCTAATATATCCCAAGAAACAATTCCATGATCCATTAATTCTACAAAAGCCATCAAAGAATAAGCAAGCATATCACCTTTACATTTCCCCCCTTCAATCATGCTTATTATTAGTGCCAAACCTTGCTTGTTTATAAATTCTAAGGCAAAAGTCATGTCAACACTGAGTTTTGAAAGTTTCTCCAAAGATTTAGTTTTTTCATCATTGGTTCCTGTGTTTAATTTCTGTAAAATATCGTGAGCCGTTGTAGATGGAGAAAGGTTTAATCTCAGCACCGAACCATTCTTAATTTCATTTCTATTTTTCTCAGTGATGTAGTTTTGGTTGTTGTTTTCTGAAAACTGCAGAGCATACTGATCAGGATCTGACAGACCCCATCCATTGCACAATTCCTGAATAGTTGCAGCTAAAGGTTGTTTCTGATTGAACTCGATAAGCTGTGGATTTTGGCCAGTCATTTCCACGGCAATTTTCACAATATTTGCGTCCTTAATTGCCGGCATTTTTAAAACTTTAGTGTTCATATGAACATATGAAATATACAATTTCACTACTTGTTTACGTTTGAAACTCTTGACATTTCCTTCGACTTCATTGAATTATAACAAACTCGAAAACAACCACAGAGTCGATACAAATAATCGAGGTCTATAAGATAAATAATTATCATAAAATAAATCGATATAGATAGAATTAAGAATTTCACTTTAACCCAGATACTTTTAGTGTATGAATGTAGATAGATTAATTTAAAAAAATTAGAAGGAAGTGTTTTTATCACGTATTCGAACATCTAGAGGCCATAAAATGACTTTACTTCTGGGAAATTGTAAATATTAGTTCCATTGTATATAACGTAACACATTTTGTTACAATTCTCTGTTCGGAAAACCGGCCACACTTGTCGCGAACATGTTCGTGTTCGTTGTTCTATTCAAGTCTGGACATGGCTTTATTTCATTTTTCTATTTTAATTGAAATAGAAATACAAGTCACTCCTAGGACAAATTTATTGTTACTATACGTGGTAAAGGTAGTATTTAAATTAATTAAATATGGTAAATTAAAGCCCATTTTGAAATGGGCAACAAAAACAACTTTAATATCAGTCATCCATCGAACAACAAATATTGTACTTAAGAGTAGAAAATAGCAGCGCTCTCTATCGTCTCTTTGTGAACTATATAAACAGGTTTTTTCTACTCTTTGACAAGCTGAATAAAGCAGACGACGTAAAGTGTGAATTTTATAGTAGATTTAGTATTATTATCAATAAAAATAAATTGAAAGAAGGCATTTGTTTACTAGATTTGTTTCAATAAAATAGCAGAACGCAGTGCAAAATATATCCCAGTCCGGGCTTAGCCCGAAGTGTTTGGGGATTTGAGCCTGCAGGACTATCTTGCAACATGGTGGCCGAACATGGCTCCATTACTGTCAGAGAAGAGAAAGATAGCAACATTCTTTGTTGTTCTGACAGCTCAGAATTTCATGTCGAACATTCCTACAAATCAATTTTCGACGTGGTTCGAAATGGGTAAGTTTCTCTTCTTCTTAAAATATACATTAAAAAACTCTTTAAGCTATGTATTGAGGCTTGAAGAGGTTAAAGCTTACATTTTAACTGTTGTCACACATTAAACTACCATCCTCCATTTCAAACCTAATTTACTCACACACTTAATATTTGCCGTGTAAACCTAATTATTTATTAAATATTAAAATACTGAGCATTGTTCTATTCTAGGGAGGTGTGTGACATTGAGTCTCTTGTAGAGAAACTTGGATCAGAATGTCTAAGTTCTCGGGACGAGTGGGGGTACACGCCAGCCCACTGGGCTGCCCTGGATGGGAACGTAGAGGTGATACGGTACCTTGTGGAACGCTCTGCTCCGGTGGATCTGTCGTGCCTGGGTACTCAAGGGCCTCGCCCCATTCACTGGGCTTGTCGCAAGGGACACACGAGCATTGTGCAAATTCTACTACAGGTCAGTTCCAAAAAGCTGTTTCAGTATTTTAAATGTAGGCTCGCCGTTTTTAAAATGGTTATCATATACACATAACAATTTTTTGTTATCTTTTACTATAGATTTAAAACTATTATTGATCAAATCTGGTTTATTACCACATTGGTTTTCCCTAACAAAAGTATATCCGAACTTATTTTACTTTCTAGCTTGTTTGAGCTCTCCATCAATTGTACTGTTACTAGTGAATATATATTTACTTAGAGGGAGGATGCAAAATAGTGTGTCATTTTCTCTGGCATACATACCATTCTTCTGCATTTTTCCAATGGGCTTTCTTTAATATTTGGTGATTTATTTATTATCTGTGACCGTGCGCTAACCTGGAATATGACACCAAGTCAGACCTGGACCTGGTAAACTGGGGAAGATGTATTGAAAATTGGGGAGTATTTTGCCATCTGTTCACTCAAATTTTTATCTGCTTCTGGGGATAAATTGTTCACCATTTTCAAACTAAGGCACAATCAGACATGAAACACAATTAAAACTATGACAATACACAAATCTTATCAGTGACACAACCACAAACAAACTGCTCTCAGAGCAATGTGGCCACAGTTGTGGTGTAGAGCAGCTGGTCGCCAGTCGCGGCCGCTAGGAACTGGTCCCTTGGTCATATAACAAACTAATGAATCCAGTCTAGTTGCCGGGTTGAGGGAATGCTACCTTTAACTATCTTCTTAGTTTAAATTTCATTGACTTTTCCTTATTGTTTATTGCTTGGTTTGTTTCTAGGCTGGGGTGGCTGTGAATGCAGCCGACTTCAAAGGCCTCACCCCCTTAATGACAGCTTGCATGTTTGGCCGAGCAGCTACAGCAGCTTTCCTTCTTGGAATGGGGGCTTTGAACCACCTCACAGACATCAACGGGGACACTGCATTGCACTGGGCTGCTTATAAAGGTACATTAGAGTCTCGGAAACTCAATCTAATTTGGACTGAGATGGTGTCAAGTTATTGAGTAAAAACACTGTTCCACTCGAGTTAAACAAACAAACTGAGAGGTTATGCAGTTGAATGACATTGGATTATGATGATTAGCGCCAACAACTGTGTGTGTGTGTGTGTGCATGTCGAGTTACATGTAATGTCAAGTTATCGCGTATCGAGTTTCCAAGACTCTACTGTATAAGTGTACTGTCGAGGTTCATATTTTGCAGATTTGCTGGTTGAAACATAACAAAAACAGACGGTGACAAAACAGTTTAGCTATAACTTCTTTCCTCTCCTGGTTAGTTTGAATTATGCATTATTATAAAGCTTTGTTACTCTTCAACTAACTATTTTAATATATTTTTTTTACTATTTCAATATTTTTTTTTTACTATTTCAAGGTCATGCTGATTTAATAAGACTGCTCATGTATTCCGGAATTGATCTTCAGAAGCCAGACAACTTTGGCTCCACTCCTCTTCATCTAGCGTGTTTGTCCGGGAATGTCAACTGTGTCAAACTGCTGTGCCAGAAGGTGAGTACTGTCGGTTACAAAATATTGACACAGTGTTTGTCATCTGTTTCGTCTCCCTCTCCTTAAACCGTTGTAAAAATCCACAAAATGACTATATTCATGAAAATGTAAAAAATAAATGTGGACAAAAACATTTACTAAACCATGGCTTGATATGGTTCACTACAGCCCAATTTTCGTTGGATCTGACAGCTAGAAAAGTTACTAGATTTAGTGTCACATATTCATACTTGACTCATGTTATTTGCAGCTGTCACTTTTGATAGATATTGTCATTACTTATAAAATATGGTTTCAGAGCAAGATTGAGTTGGAGCCACGAGATAAGAATGGGAAGACCCCTCTGCTACTAGCCAAGAGTCATCGGCACAGTGAGGTTGTGCAGGTTTTGATGACTGAGCAGAAGAGACGGGCTCGTTGGATGCCACCCATCTCTGAGATCTGGTGAGCTAGAAAATATTGACAGAACTCGAGATCCGAATTGGTGGTGGTGATTCAAAACATCGCATTTTACTACTCTTTTGGGTTGCATGCCTATGTACTAGTTATGTTAATGGGCTAAGTATGAGTAAGGTTAAATTTTAGGACAAGTACACCCACATCTGAGGGTGAGAGTGATACTCACCAAAGAGGGTAAATTTACTTAAAGTAAAGCATGTCATAAGAATCACATCTCAACTGTTATCCTATCAGAACCAAGAAACCCAATACCCCAGTCTGACCCCACAATTAACACCTAACCTGGGAAGGTAATACAACTTAAACCAAATGTTGCATCGTAGTGCAGTTTTATATATTATACTTTAAAGAACCATGGAAATGAGACAGCGAAACCATTTCCTCATATTGAATAAATTATATATTGCACCACACAGATTTTCTTGCTCCTTTACCTTAAAATGTAGACATTTATTTAAAACTCGTAAGATATGTGAAACAAAATAATATATGTGGTTTTAGAAACATGGAGAAAAGAGCATCAAATTCCACCAAAGATCATAAATAAAATAATATATTTATGTTACAGAAATATATTGAGAAAAAAGAAACCTCACTTTTCAGCAAAGACCATAACATTCAACTTCCCATTTCAAAGTTCAATTTAAAAAATGTATACTTACTAAAGTTTTATTTTTACAACTTTGCAATGAAAAGTTATTTTATATCTCAAATAGTTTCAGCGATATTATAAAATTGGAAAAGTGAGAGGCACCATTTAGTTTGTGATGTTGAACAGTGTCTAGTACAAGTTTTTAATTAAAATTGATAGAACTGATTTTTAGAAAATTGACTTTTTCCCTTTTCTCCCATGAGTAAACTACCCTTAATTTTAGGGTTTGATAACTAGTTCCAAAAATACCTTTGGGAGACCTTATGAAAACCCTAGATATCGAGTTTTAGAGCAATTGATATACTAGTTTTGGCTTTAGGATGATATAAAGACAAACAGCATCGCGAAAACCACATTTTTTTGTGTGTGTGTTTAGTGGGTTTTAAATACCGACATCCATCGAAAATCTCGATTTTTTTACTATTACTTTGAAAAAGTAAAAAAAACCATCAAAACTAAAAAATGTGTATTTTAAAGTGAAAAAACTTTTAAACTGATCTTGATTTTTCTGTTGACAAGTGAAGAAAACAGCACTTCAATACTTATTCTGGCTTGAGCCTAATTTTATATCTAACTTTCTAGTTAATTGACCAGGAGATGGGCTCATTAAGTTGTGGGATTTTTATCTTTTAAACTGGTACCTTCTTTGATATCTAATCATTGAGCCAAATATCTGATTCTGGTCCAGGAGTTCGTAAATTTATCTTAGCTGAGCGTTTTTAAACCATATAATTAGTGCCTACCTGGGAAGTGTTAAAAAGCCACTTTGGTATACAGGTAAGCATATTCTAATCTGTGAATCCCTTTCCTAACATTTGCCTGAGATAAAGTGTTCAAATACTTTTTGCAAAGTTGCAGCATAATTCATCGCCGGCTTAAAAACTTAGGGCGTAAGTCCAAAATTTGCTGTTTTGAGTTATACCCAACATGAAATAACCCATATCAAAATCTGTAAACTGAAAAACCTGCATAACCTTATGGGCAGTGCTCATTGTAAAACAAAAACAAAACATGAAAGGAACAGCAAACAAAGACTTAATTTAAAAAAATTTAAAATTCTCTCCTGAAAATTCAAGAAATTTTATTTATGACCTTATGTATGTTAAAGGACATATTATGTGAAACATCTTTAAATTGGCATGTTTGTGTGCATCAAATTTTTTTAAAAACGTGTTAGAATGTTTAACAATGAATACGACTAAGGGCTAAATAATTAGCTATAAAATTATGGAAATTTATATTTAAAAAAAACTATAATCTAATTTTCATAGGAAAAACAGTTTAGAAAATAACATTTTTTTTTGTGGTCAACATTGGTAACATTTCACTACATTATGAATATGATTTTAAATCATTCATCATATCTCTTAAAAGTGATGAATCTCTTGAAAGTAATGAATTGATGTATGAATACATTAAAATTGTTTTAGTAATATTTAGGTTATTTGGAATAAAGCACTAGGCTAAATCATGGTTTAAATTATGAGGGATAACCAGCACACTTACCTTGGTGATACTGGAGTAGAAATTGTTTAGATAGAACACTAAAAAACCCACAAACACAATTTTATGGATAAGCTTTCACTGTCACAGACAGCTTCCTCAGGTCAACAGGTCAGACTGATGCTCTTGGTTGAACTGCAAGGTTGACTGTCCACAGCCTACTGTTTTTCAGTTATGATATCACTCTATAGATGGCAGCACTTTGAATAAATAGATAGAAAAACTTAACATTGTGTTGTATACTGTATTATTATTGTGACATTGAATGTAATAAGTGTGCTGGTAAGAAGGAGAGGAATTACCTAAGGTTGAGGTTAGGGGCTTGCTGTAGCATCACATGCCGAAACCCATAATCTGGACTTTAATCACTGTTACACAACCAAGGTGGTCAAATCCCTGAATAAATAAATATGCGACCTTTTACAAATAAGGATATGGGAACTGGCCAATCACTATATCACAAGCCCCTAATCTCAACCTTAGATAATTCCTCTCCTTCCTACTAGCACACTTATTATTACATTCAATTTCACAATAATAATACAGTATATAAAACACAATATTTAGTTTTTCTATCTATTTATTGAAAGTGCTGCCATCTATAGAGTTATATCATAACTGAAAAAGTCAGCTGTGGACAGTCAACCTTGCAGATCAACCAAGAGCATCAGTTTACTCTCTTGACCTGATAAAGTTGTCTGTGACGGTGAAAGCTTGTCCTTAAAAATGTGTTTGTGTGTGTTTTAGTGTTCTAGTCCAGTATCACCAAGGTAAGTGTGCTTGCTATCCCTCCTAATTTAAACCATTTTAGTAATATTTGTAACTGTTAAATACATTTTTTCCTACCAGAATCCTACTATAATTAAGTGAAAATGGAGTGAAGAATGCTGGGGGGAAGGGGAGGTAGAATCCACTGCACAAATACGACATGTTCTTTTCTTCTTGCTCTATTGTAAAAAATGTTACACAGATATTATCTATCTAAACACTAAGAGAGTTTTTATGTTTTGCTATTATTGCATTTAAGGGAAACCGAAAAGAAAATACTTTAATCTACTTGTTTGAATGAACATCTCAAGTTGAGGTAAAAATAAGGACTTGCATTTTTGTTTGTTGTGTTATTTCAGGGCGCTGTTATTTGGAGGGGCTGGTGACTCTAAAGGTCCCCTCCTCTTGTTTATGGGCTCTGTTCTTCTCTGGGGGTATCCCATGTACCTTCTCAGGGTACTGTACGGTCATATTTAACATCTTCACTTAGTTGCTGATGCACCTTTCTTTTCTTACACCCACTTGCTTTTTTCTTTAGGAACTAAACAGGAAATATGTAGTACATAACTCACTCTAGCACTCATAACCACCCAATAATTCAGGTACCTGAGGCAGTGGAATTTTGGGAGGCCCTAATATTTATTTTAGTATTATTTATGCCATATGCACTCCGTTCACTCTGAAAAGTAGCAGTTTTAGGTGTTGTCCATTAATTATGTCATGCTAATTTTTTTACCCCTCCTCCCTTGTGAGCACCTTTTCTAATATTACTTCACAATATCATGCACCCCCTTCCCATATTTAAATGGTATTTTTAAATGTAGAGCATATATAACCCTTTTGTTGAAACGTGTTTGCCAGTTAGATGATCTAAGTCGATGAGTCAACTGTTGTTTGTCCATATGTGCGCTCGATTGGTTTTATTAACATCAAATGCTGCCCTATACTTTTAATTGTAATGTGATGTCACACATTGTCTGACTCCCTCTCTCCCCTTGTCATGCTTGGTAGAACCGAGCAATTCTCTCCCCCCCNCAGCCAATTCCCCCCCCCCCCCCCCCAATATGCGTATGTAGTTTATGGACAGCCCTTACCTTGAAATATTATACATTATTTAAATCTGCGCCATAGTTAAATCTTGCATGGTAAGCCTGCTACTTTAAGCTACATGGTAAACAGTGTATATAAAAAAAAAGATCAAATGTTTTCTTCAATTATTATCAAGATATATAATTCTTATCTTTACTATGTTCATTGACTCTTAAAGAGCCAGGTTTGGGCACTCTTTCAACACAAACAAATAGTGAAACCTTTTATCCGCATGTGTTATGAATGCGACCAGACATTCTGCTGCAATAGAAAGACGTTTGAGTGGTTGGGGGCTCTCTATAAAAATGAGGGCCTGGAGCAAACTGTCTCATTTTCTTCCCCTCTGGGTGGCCATACTTGTACTGTACCAAAGGTGTTATGATAAATACTAATCAAATTTAGAAACACCGAATAATGGTGGTAAACTTTCAAATAATTACACAAGTGTTATTCAAATCTTATCAGGAGTTATTTGCTTTGTTCATGATTATGCTAATTAATATATCATTTTTACCTCGTTTAATTCACTATGAATTTTCTTGAAATATGAATACCGGTATTCCAGAATGTTGACATATTTCCTTAAAACTTATGTCCTTTTTTATTTATGTCTTTGCTAATTTTTGTATTAGCTTTTATAACCTATGAAATTAGGTGTGATGTTTTATCCATACTAGATGGAAAACTTTGCCTGAAGTTACTAGCAAAAGAGTAGAATCATTTAGCAGTATGGCAACATATTTGCTCAATGCCTTTTTTTTTTTTAATCAAATTACTGTGCAATTAGTTCATGCAATTAGTGGTGTTTGAACTCATTTTCATGCAATAATCATCCGCCTTCAAATTTTTTCTTGTACAACGCTTTTTTTCATCAATGCACTTTTCAAAATACCTTTGTTTCTTTTCAGCATGAAGATTCGGAATCTGTTTTGTATAGTATTGGCTTTGGTTGTTTAAACGTACACTATATTTTTATTTGTCTAAAATTATGTATCTATTCATTGATGTTTAGATGGACCTTTGCTTTTAAATTATCTGCTTATTATTTTCTTGTATTGACTAAGGATTTGCAAATGCTATTTTTTTAAATTTAAGTTAATGATTAAAATCTTCTTTTATGGACAATAACTACAATTCACTTTTCATAGGAGGACAGTTTAAAAATACAAACTTTTTTTTGGTGATCAGTGTTTATAACATTTTACTATATTATTAGTGTTATTTATTTTACATCCATTACCATTTCCAGCCTGTGGCCTGGGTCAATTTTTTTTTTATCCAAGCCATATATTTTCTATTACCGGCTTGCCAGGCCTGTCATAGCTCACATGCCTTATAATCTAACTTTAGACCAGGATAGGCACAACATCCAGTCCTAAGTTGTTAATTCATCAACGTGAAAGGGTAAACCTACATTTCACCAATGATACCTTTTCGGCCAGCTTGAAATCAAACCTGAGATTTATATTTCAGTAGACGGATACACTATCGACTGAGCTAAGGTGTCAGAGCTAGTGTTATTTGAAAAGTATTGATAATATCTATGATTATTAAAATCTGCAGATCACATGACTTGACTTTATATGAAAGTAGATCTAGTAACTATACTATTTGTCTTCCTATGAAAATTGGACTGTGGATAATATGTATACATGGTTTATTTCAAACTCTGGGTGTGCATAGTTTTTAGAATTCCTTTAAAATCTCAGTACTCAAAAACCTTAAGAAAAAAAATTTTAAATCAAAAACACTGTCAACTAGGGTAGTAATTTTTTACATGTTTATGTTTTGATATTCTTAAAATTTATGTAGTTTAATGCAGACTAGATAGATAGTTACGCTGCATTGCGGTTTTGGGGAATATGAGATGCTGGACTTTAGTGGTGTATAAAGGTCTCTTTTTAAGTGCAACAATGTCGGAATGAGCCTTGAAACATGCAAATAAAAGTCAAACCCAAAGTCAAGATTTTTGTTGTGGTCACATAACACTACTTATAATTTTTAAATTATCCGCTAGTGAATCTTAGATAAAGAGAAATTTTAGAGTAAAAACTAAAGCACTATTTATTCTTTTATGCTGACATTTTTTATTTTATTTACGCTTAGGTTATAGATGTCATTGAATCACATGTCGATGTTTGAATACTGTTTAGTAGATGTTCTAATAATGATTGTGTTGAAATATTTCATATTCAGTGAGATTATTCAAATCTTAAAATTACACATTGTGGCTTTCTTTTTCTTTCGAACGTTTATAAGATGCAAAGGTTATTGGGAGTGTCGAAGTTGAAGCAATGTAGATTTAGACTTCAATTTTGAAGCTTTGCACACCCTTGCTGAAATTTTTTTTAAATAAAATTAATAGTTATCTTTGATTGATTGATTGATGTGGCATTATGTTTAGTGTGTACCGATCACATGGAATGCCCTGCGGGGTTCCCATTACATCTTCATCTACTGGAACTGCGTGATGTGGCTCTCGTGGGTCATCGCCAACAGACGCAACCCGGGCTACCTGCCACTCAACTCTGACGGCTATCGGCGAGCGGTGCGTAACATCCCCTGCCTGGACAACAAGTGGCAGCGGCGACGAAGTGGGCTGATACTGGCGCGGCTATGCCACTCCTGTCGCTGTTTGCGGCCACTCAGGGCCAAGCACTGCCGAATATGCAACAGATGTGTGGAGTACTTTGACCACCACTGCCCTTTCATCTACAATTGTGTCGGGCTCAGGAATAGGTATGTATTTTTGTGTGGGGTTTTATTTGAGTCGAATACACTACTTTAAAAACTGCATCTTCTCTTTACTTACAAATCCTGAATCTTGGAAAAAAAATATTCACATAAGAAGAATTAGAAAATATGAACAGTTACTATACTCTGACATTCTTACAAATAACCATCTGAAAGGCCTTTTTCCATACTAGTATCTCACTATATAGTAAGATTCGGTTATCAAAAAAGGCCTATCGAAAGGTTGTTTGTTAGAAAATTGGGCTATAAATGTTTATATTTTTTGTTATAATGCATTTATTATACCACTAATAGATTCGTTTAAGTATAAATAAATGGTATGGGGTCTTGTTTTTAAGTTTTTCCTATAATTATGTTGGAGCTAAGCCATCAATAAGCAGTAAAAGCATTTAAAAAAATTTCCTCTTTTGAGATTGACTTTTTTTAGTTAATTAATGTATTTATTATGAATATCGAATCCTCAAATCTTGGAATATGCTTAAGTATTCAAGAAGTCAAAGGTTCCATACTTAATATATTATTTTATACCAGTTTTTTGATAAATTTTCTTCGTTGTTTTGTGTAATGTAGGAAAATATTATGTATTTCAGGATGTGGTTTTTCCTGTTTGTGACAAGTATTGCAATCAACTGCTCCTTCACAATTTATTTTGCCTGCTACTGTATCGCTGTTGAGGGTTTCCATTTGTTGTATGGCCTGGGATTGGTTGAAGCCCTGGTGTTTTGTTTCCTCGGATGGATTCTAACATGCACTTCGGTAAGTAGGCGTGCAAGAAATAGAAAATTCGAGTTTGTTTCGGGTTTTAAAAGTTGTTTAAACTTGATAATTTTTCCAAAGCTCAAACATTTGGAGTAGATACTTGAAATTTCCAATTTTATCTGAAAAAATTTTCGAGTCTAATATTTTTAGCACCAAGTATTATTACTACACATTCAGGCTATATGCATACATACTGATTAGGCTAATGTATTAGGAACTAGTATGGTTGAATTGAGAGCAAGTGTACCCACATTTGCATAGAGGGGGAGTGGAAAACGATATAGTAACAACATCCTTCATACCTGACTGGGGTTTGAACTTCATTCTCGCTGTCATTGTCAGTCTAGCTTAATGAGAGAGTGATGCCTTAGATCAGCGGTTCTCAAACTGGGGTACGCGGGCAACTTTCAGGGGGTACGCAAGCAGCTCTCAAGGGAAAATTGTTAAAATAACAGGGGACTTAGGGAAAACCATATTTGTTGGCAATTACCGTTATCTGGTTATTTCCACCTCTCTTTTTCCCATATTTGCTCTTGGCTGGAGACCAATTTCTGAGAACTTTCATCACTCTACCTGAAACCTTCAACATTAGCAGTTTATTATGTCTTTCTCAACAACATATCTCTGTGAGAATGGTTTTTCATCCATGATATACCTAAAAAATACATACCGCAATAGGCTAAATTTAGAGCCGGACCTCCGCTTGAAAGTTTCAACTGGACAACTAGACATCAAAAATTGTACCAAGCCATGCAGCCACACCCCTCTTACTGAAAAACTTTGGGATTCATAATATATCACCTCCAAAATTACAATTAATAATTTACTTTGAAAAGATTGTGTTTGTTTTCTTTTTCTCTTTATTTTTGAACGAATTTGTGAAGAAAATGTATACAACTTTTTACAGTATAGTTATTTTTAGATAATGTTAAGGCTCTAACAGTAGGATTCTCTCTAACTAGCTTTGTCACATTTGAAATATTTTTTCCCACTAGATTATATAGATCCTATAATTTACCAAGTGGTCATATTTGAGCTATTCGAGAGTTCAAAAATTTTAGGGTCTCATCCCTAGTTTGTTTTACAGTGTACACATTCAAATAGTGTGTGAAGTGTATTTGATTATTTGCCTAGGTTCTCCATGCATGCATGAACCTAACCACCAACGAGATGCTCAACTACAAGCGCTACTCATATTTGCGGGATAAGCGGGGACGTTACTTCAACCCTTTTTCTCGCGGCCCCCTCTTGAATCTCCTCGAGTTCTTCGTGTGTTCGCCAGACTACGCTAGCGACTTGGAACTGCAAGAGGAAGATGTTATTTGAGGCGGGGGGATTCTAGGGAGGTCAAAATAAGCTTGATTTACTGAACACTTTATCATATTAATTGCATTTAAAATTTATTAAACCGCGATTAGGAATAAAAATTAAATTTTATTCGGGACACACATTACCGAAATAGCTTTGTGCGGTACTTTCAATTTGATTCAAAAAAACGTTTCTTGTGGGAATGGAAAATATTAAATTTGGTTGAATATTAACTCAACTATTCATTTATACAGAGTGGGGCAGAAAGTATTGATACATTTAATAACACTATATCTTTATTCTTTACTATTTCAACTAGTAAATGCTTATAATTAAAAATAACAAAAGATTGAAAATTTCCTTCATACCCTCGAATTTTTAGTTATTTTAAAACAATGTCCTTAAGATGGCAACCAATATTTTCAATATCTTTTTGTATGTGCTTCTCGAATTTTAACATGAATTTGTTAATTGAATCGTTTTAAATTTCCACCACACAAGAAAAAGTTTGGAGTGCTGGAGTCTGGTGAACGTGGTGGCCAGGCATTGTCCTCAAATTGGGGAATGAGCTACCCAGGAAACATTTTGTGAAGCACCTTCATTGGTGTTCTAACCTTTATGAGCCCTGAAATGCAACGTAAGGGTATGGATGCCAACAATATGTAGTTCCAGCAAGATGGGGCAACGGCCCACATTGCCCGAACATAAATAGAGGGGATTCACAAAATGTTCCCCGGGCACTTTGTTTCACACCACCACACTCACCCCACTTAACAGTTCCAGACTTTTTTTAATGTTTTTAGCACCACGTCTTACTACCCATTCAGGTTATAAGCTTATTAACTAATTACCCTAATGGTTTAGGGAATTGGAGGGTTTAATTGATAGGAAGTGCACCTGTATTTGCATGGAAGGAGAGTGGAAAACCACCCTCAATGAACCCGACCAGGATTGAACCCTGTTCTCCCATTCTTCGGCAGTCTAGTCTAACACGAGAGTAGCGCATTAGACCACGCGGCCATCGAAGCGGGTAGCTCCAAACTTTATCTTAAGGGGCATGTCAAAGAGTCATGTTTACATGACTCGCCCAACTCAAGAACTTAAAGAAAAAATTGTGGTGCAAATTGAAACAATTCAACAATAGACACTGTGCCAAGTCATGTCAAGATTTGAGAAGTGCATACCACAATGCATTGAATATAATGGTGGCCATCTTAAGGATATTATTTAAAAAAAATTCAGAAGTATTTAGAGAATTGTCAATCTTTTGTTGTTAATAAATGAAATATTAAATATATAGTGTTATTAAATGTGTCTACACTTTCTACCTTATCATATATTTCAGACACTAAATATATTTAAATATAGCCCTCTTTGCTATACCTTCTTTCATGTGCTACAAAACGTACCTCTAAAGCAAAAAGAGGTTTTCCTTTAAAAATAAAATATCAATCAAAATATTAGCCTACCTAACTAAATTTGATTTACTAAATTATTAAATGTATTCATGCAAGGGTAAGGGCCGGTCTTATGACAACCGGATAGATATTGCTATCAGAAGGTTAAAGTTAGCGACCAGATAAAGGTTATCAGCCACTTTAATACTTTACACGTATTATGAACTGAATCTATCTGTAGGATAAATAAATGTGTATGCAGAAAACTCAAGGTTTTTTTTACAGTGTGCGCATGCATATAAATCCTGCTGCTACCGTTACTACCTGGCTAATGGCTATAATGCTCAACATTTGTTAAATAATGGTGGCTAAACAAGTGCAAGGAAACAGATGGCGTCGCATGGGCGCAGAAGTGTCTGTCAAAATGTGGTCAATAGTTGGGTATAATGTTTACAAAATTTCATTTATTTTACTAACATTTTAATAATTCGTTCTTGTTTAACTATAACTCTACAAATAGCATGTCAGTTTTTATAAAAGTGAGAATTAAATTTTCTAACTTTATATATACTTAGAGCCTGGGCCTATGCCCACATAACATGTGAACCAAGATTTTAACCTAAAAACATATTCTGATGGGTGAAACCTCATAAAAAAACAACACGTCACTATGACAACAACCATTTTAACTTTCAGATAAAAGTTATCAGGTACTTAAAACTCCTGATAAAAATATGATGGATAAATACATTTATCTGGCAGATAATTGCTATCTGGCGATCATAAGATATACACTTTTAATTTATTGACCAGATAGAAGTATTTTCGGCCAGATTAATATTTATCCAGGAGTCTTAAGACCGGCCCTTAGTTGGTTTAGACCATTTGACTCAGATTACCTTTGGTCGCCCCTGACTAGACTAACCATCATCATGATCTTCTTCATTTCTTCCGATCTGCTTTATTCCAGGCTGAGGTTTGAATGGTAAGTTTCATATTTCCACCTCTTTTTTCTCACCACCACCATTTTGTTTGAGTCCACATTTCTTCTGCACACACTGTTCTTAATCAAGGAATCGAACTGACATTTTTATTGGTTCTGGTTCCTGTTCTATTAACAAACATTTTAAAGGTTTCGGCTCTGGTTCCGGTTCTTTAATTATTTTTGTAAATTTGTTTAGCTCAGTGTCTTTCTATCAATTCGGGCTACTTCAATGTACTAGATTCAATAATGGTTTTTTTAATGAATAAGGAAGGTTATGTTTTTATATTTAGAGGAAGTGTATCCGCATTTGCATGGAAAGAGAGTGGAGAACCACTTTGTAAATAACACTCTGGATCAAAAGTATTGCTAGATTAAAAAATATAATATAACTTACCTTAATAACAATAGTGCATCCTTCTAATTTGCATTGTGATCTGTCATCATCAATCTCATAGTCAAAAAATTTCCAAACTGAGTGTTTATTGCTAAGGGCTCATTAACTCTTTTATAATCACCTTAGAAAAGAGGTTTCAAACAAAGTAGTAAACTAAAATATATCAAGCCCTTTCAGAACTTACTGAGAAAGGGGGAAACACAACATTTCAAAACTAAACTAAGCCTAGGAAAGAAAAAAAAAATGTGTGCAATATGTCAAAATGATGTACAATTCTGTAAAACTTAGAACCTTTATGAACCTAAAATTATTTAACGGTTCCGGTTCTTCAGAATAGTATTTTTAGGGTTCCGATTCTGGTTCCTCATAAATAAATGTTAATTTTTTGTTATTGGTTCCAGTTTCGGTTTGACTCCCTGTTTCTAATCAATTATAACCATTTCAGTCTGGGTCTTTCCCTGTATCTCTTTCCAATCATACTTATTTCCATTGCTTGCTTTGGTAATCTTTGATTTTACGTACTTTTACATGTCCAAACCACCTCAGTTTATTCCTGTCCATTCTCTCATTCAGCTTTGCCAGCCCAATCTTTTTCCTTCCTCATTTCTCACTTTTTTTTTCCTTTCCTAAAATACTTAGTAATTTCATGTCAGCCACCGGGATTATAATCTTGTTCCCTGTGTTTGTCATTGCCCAGCTCTCCGAAGCGAGGCGTATGCAACTATAGGTGTGTTGTATACTTTATACATTAGTTCTCTACACTTCCTTGGCATATCTCTGTTCCAGATCAGACAGATTGGGAGGTTTTAGTTCTAACTGAGCTGAGTGTGTTTGGTTTTACCCATTTTATCTTCATGCTAAGACATGTATATTTTCTCTAAGCTTCTTTCCATTTCCTAACTACTTAGATTCAGTGGGCATAGCCTCAGGCCAACCAAGGGAAGCTCAAGCTCTTCTCTCCATTTTGATTTGGTGATGCCCTGAGATTTATTTAAAAACAAAGTCATCAAAAGTAAATATTTTATTAGACTGCAAATAAATACAAATGTAATAATTAAATTAAATTCTACTTGTCCGTATGAGAGTGAAATATCTTTGAACTTTGAGGAGCTTATTCTTAGTACAATAATTAAAAATAACTAAAAACCCTCACTTTATAATGAGATAGAAAGGTGTAAAACTAGGAAAGACGTCACACTACACTTTATTCTAATTGTATAAAATGACGTTCTTACCTATCAATGTTATCATTATGACACTAACTACTGATACAAATTCCATAATCTTTTTCTTATATGAAGAGTGAAGTGTATTTGTCCCTTTATAGGCCTAACCTAACTCTCCTTTCATGTTGGCTGCCATTTACTATCACTTACCTTACATTAATGTACATTGTATCCACGCTGCCTTAAAATACATTTCCAAGCCATTAGGCAATAATTCATTTTCTTATATTATAGTTATATGCTTTCTTATATTAAACTAAACTTGATAAAAGTTTACTCCACACAAAATCACAACTCACCAAGGCCGTAGCCAGCCAATAATTTCAGGGGGGGTTTTGGTGGGCCCATCCCCCAATTGACGGAGGCTAGAAAAAATTATAAATAAAAAACTGTTCTAGAAGCTATTTGAAGTGTTTTTTATGGCAACACTACCCCCTAACTATCGGAGGCTAGGATAAATTCTAATTATTAAACGGCTCTAGAAGTTTTCTAAAATGTATTTATGGTTACATAACCCATTAACTGCCGAAGGCTAGGACAAATTCCAGATATTAAACAGCTCTAGAGGCTCTCTAAAGGGTTTCTTTATGGCAACATAACCCCCTAACCGCCGAAAAATAGGAACAATTCTAAATATTAAACACCTCTAAAAGCTGTCTGAATTTCTTTTATGACAACATAACTGCCGAAGGCTAGAAAAAATTCTAAATAATAAACACCTCTGGAAGCTCTCTGAAGTGCTTTTTATGGTAACACAGCCCCCTAATTTGTACTTGTACCTTAATTTTGATATTGTTTGAACCATAAATAAAGCCATATATATTTTGTTCATAAAATTTCGGGGGGGGTTTGAACCCCGAAAACCCCCCCCTGACTACGGCCTTGCAACTCACAACTATAAAAATATTGCACACACAAACATAGTCACATTAACATCAACAGTTATACCTTTTACACGCAACTTACACACTTTATGACACAGCCAGATGTTCCATCTCTAAAGGTTAAAGGTTCTGGAAAGATGTCACAATTCAACTACAGTAGGCTACACTTACCAAATAAATATGTGTACTTTCTTATTTATATTTTGGTTTTAACTTGTATAAGATTACTAGTTGCTATACAAGTACAGATCATAACAATATTACCACTTCTGTAAAAATAAATGCTATGACACAATCACACAAAATTTCTCATATTGTGTTTTATAGCTTCGAAGAAATTTAAAAAAAAGGTGTTGAGTGAACTATACCCTTAAGTAAGTTTTTATTATAAAAATAAACACATCTTGTAAATCACAATAAACACTCTTTATATTTAGATTTTAAACTAAATTGTTCGAATATTTTCAACAAATATCAAATGTTCACATATAAGTTATTTGTAAACTACTCTCAAATTATTTGTAATTTGTAAAAATAAAAACATATTCTTATTAATCCTGAAAAACTATTCCCAAATACTCATTTTGGACTCAATCTTCAAGGCTAATAATGAAATATCTCAAACTTTCTATAACATGCTAGAAGTAAACTGATATAAAATTAATTTATTTTAGAAAAATAAACATTCACTATTATTTATTATGTAAAATAGTTCTCCAATTCCAAACAAAATCATTAAATAGCTATTTTTCAAAAAATTCAAATTTTATGAAAATCACTCATTAGTGAACTACTATAAATTAATTTTTCTTACAAAAACAAATATATAATTATTTATAATGTAAAAAACTTAACACTCATTTTAAACCTAATTGCTAGTGCCATTTTATTTTAAATTTAAAAATCAATTCATCAGTAAACTACCCTTAAATTTACTGTAAATACGTATATTTTTAGTGTTTTATATTAGTCATTTAAACATCCCAAACATTATTTTACCAAAAAATAATTATTTAACATAATTAAAAATTACTTAACACTGCCTATCATTAAATCATAAAATAATTCAAAAGATCATTCGATCTTTGATCATAAAATATTTATAATGTCCATTGTCTAACTAGTCCATGTATTCTATTTCTTTAAATAGTTTCGATTTAATAATTTTGCTTCAAAGCATTTAAGTTTTTTTTTTATTTAGACAGTATTAGCTTAGCTGCCTTGATTTACAAAGGCATAAATAATGTGTCCTTGTATGTTTTTTAAAAATATAGTTATGGTCTTTTATAGAAATTATCCTAAGTGTCCATAGTACATTCATAACGTGACTATCTTGTGTGAATATATATATATTTACCATTAATGTTATGAAGCAATAATAAACATATTACCTACATTAAAGTTCAATAAATATATATATATTTACTATGCATGGTTTAAATGTCCTCTGTGATTTAAAATGTAAGTCTCTAATTGATATAATGAATTGATAATTCATAATATATTTTAACAATCGCTTGACAAAACAGCTTCATGAATCACAATTTTCACTGCCCAACCTGTAGTTTTCTTTATCATTTTGTGGAGCATGAGATTTTTATTTAACTCTGTACTTTTATGTCCAAATTACTGAAATATTGCTAGCAACAGCACTTATATCTAATAAGTGTCTCCCAGTTAAGTATTATACTTATTTATTATATATACTATTCTGTTTGAAAAATAAGTTTATTTGGTTAGACTACAAAGTTCACAAGTCTAACTATGTTTTGCACATCTATTTTTATCTAATTGTTTTTGTACATTGCCAAATATAACCGAATTAAATAAATATCATTTTCTTAAAATAACATGTAAGTTGTTTATTTACACTCGTAGTTTTTCCTTCCTTCCCTATCACTAGAAACATGCAAAAGGTGAGGTTATTTTTAGGGGAAAAATTGTGTTATTTTTCTCAAAAAGCGATATTATAAGCTTAAAGTGATGTTATTATTTACATAAATACAAGTCGAATTAGTATTCGTTAAAAAAAACTGGGATAAAACTGTCTACATTTTCCGTTCATATTGTGTATTTAACTATTTATTAACATATTCGGAGAGAAATCGAATGTAAATACACACAAAACATTAAACCCTTAGTAATATCAAACTCATTTTCTCTATATTATTACTTTTGAGTCTTATAAATAGCAATATCGAAATAATTGATTATAACTTAGGCTTAGAGTAAAAAATAATAACACTGAAACATGTTGTCATAGAAAACTAAACTACTATTAAATAAGGAGAACGGAATAAAATTAAGAAGATATAATTTTGCCAAACATGACCGCTTGTAGCAAGGTCCAGTTATATTAATGTCCTTGGACCTAAGGTGAAATATTTTAAAGGCTGTAAACAAAGAATCAAAATTTAGGTATTGTAATGTGTAAAAGTAGAAATCATGATTTTTAATGCTAACCTCGGATAAAAAAAATGCATACATATACTGAAAACTCATTTTTCCTGTGATCCATTTTATACTAAAAAAAAAGTAAAAACTGATAATATTTATATAAACGAGAGCCCTGGTATAGTGCTATCACCAGTGGTACCACGTTTAAAATTATATTGCATGGTATTTGCCAAACTACAAAGAAATTGTGTTTATTTAGAAAAAAAAAACTTGACTTCGTGTTATTCACATGAAAACAGTAGAATTTGTGTAAAAATTTGTTTTGTTGCAAATGCGAATTCTGCAGGTTCCTACGCCTATCTCTTTCAGGCCCATTCTAATGTTATCCTCTCATCTGAATTTAGCTTTTTCCAACCATCCCATTGAGTTTGCCAGTCAATACCTTGAACACGATTCTAGATTCTTCCATTCCTGCTGCATGCCCTACCCACCATAATCTGCGAGTTTATTATTCTAACAATGTCTTATGATGAGTACAGGGTATGTAACTCATTATTATGGAACCTAGTCCAGTATCTTCATCCCTTTTTGGATCAATATCTTCCTAAGCATCTTTACTTTCAAGCACCCTAAATTTATTTTCCAAGTGTAAGGTAAGATACCATATTTCCCACTTATAGATATCAACCGGTAATATCATTTTGTACATTCTCAGTTTTACATTCCTTGACAGTAGACAGTACTGCCCCAATAATAGCATGCCTTTCCTGACTATTATTTTCCTAAGTTCCATTCTTAATATCGTCATTGCTTGTTAAAATTGTCCCTAAATATTTAAATACGTTAACCATGTCAAATGATATGTTGTTAGAAGTAATTTCTAAATTATCGTCCTCAATTTGTGTTTTCTGTGTGATCATATATGTAGTCTTTTTACCTTTCACTCAACCTATTTTCTTACTAGCCTCTAAAAAAAGTGTGCATTTCTTGTAACAGCTTTCTTAATATTATTCATCAAAGCTAAATCACTATTGCATAAAGAAATATTAAGATAATATATAATTTTAAGAAGTACCTTATATTTATTCCCAGAAATATGAAACCTTTTATTTGCAGAAAGGGTGGGTTTGAATTATAATATTGTGTGGATGTTACGTTAATAATTTAAAACAAATGCTTGTTTGTAAACTGTGATAAATTTTTCCAAATAATGCTAAATTTTATTATAATGTTTATCAAAATAAGAAGTGAAAGTTTGCCCTGCCTGGGGTGGCTATTTAAAACCAGATAGGCTTTTGTGCTATTATGGAGTCTACCAGTTCCCTAAACTTTCAAAATAAATGTATCATCTGGAGATTGAATTTTAAACAAACGCACAAGTATTTGCCTGGGGAGAAGATGAGAAACCACAACCAGGTTGAGGATCAAATCTGGTCTGTTTGAATAAGATTTTGATTAAAAAAACAGGACTAAAGTTATATAAGTTACCAATAAGATTTATTTTGCATAACAAACCAGAGCTTGTATCATAGAGGGGATAATATTTAATAAAACAGGTGAATGTCTAACTGCTTGCCATAACTAATAGCCCTGCATAGAGGAATAAAATATCCTCAAGGCCTTAGCCAACATCCACAAGTATTACAATGTTTTACCGTGCCGTGCCGGGATCATGATCACCTTGACATTGCGTTGTCTAGGGGAGAATAATCATATTATCATATGTGAAATTGTACCACATAATATTTACAGTCAATCATGTGAGTAACATCAACCCAACTATATAATAGGTCTACTTCATTTGTTTCTTATGAACAACCAAGGGTTGTGGTCTCGTCTCTCAATTCATTTTGTAGATCCAATAAGCTTATATTGCGAGCAATTTAAGACTAATCAGCCCTATCTGATCAAATTCCAAACTAGTAAATCAGTTTGTTTACATATGATTCAAATTTATTGTTTATGTTTTGCTTGAGCTTCATTCTGGTCACACAATTTTTTTTTTATGTTAGGTGAACCTTAAATGAATAGAAAGTGGATTGTGTTCCTGGAATAACAATCATAGGCCTCTCTGCATCACCAACTAGTTTGTAACAAAAAAAATTTTCATATGGTCCATACAATTAATAATCACATGATTGTATTTGAATATGTGAGTTTTATTTTTTGTTTTTCTTAGCACCACGTTTTTCTACTCGTTTAGATTAGTATCCACGCATATGTATTAATTATGTTGGTATGTCAGGGATGAGTGAGGTTGAATTTAAAGGAATTGTACCCTCATTTGCGTGGTGTAATAGTGAGAAACACTTTAGAAAAAAACACCCTCAGTACACAGGGTGTCTACCGAGTTGGACAAACCAAAATTAGTGACTTTTTGGTGACCTTTTATGACCACAAAATTTCTTTGGTAAGCAATTGAACATAATATAATGCATAAATAGGCAAAATGCATTAAACTTTAACTATATGGCGAACGTTAACCTTGTCTTTGGTATCATGGTAAAAACAATCAGGTGGTTAGCGCATGGCATCATGGGTAGTGGGTAACTTGACATTCGACGAGTTTGTGTTGTTACGATGTGCGGGAAATTCAAACAACAATATTTTCGTGACTTTTGACTAAAATATTGAAAATTCGTGACTTTTCAGGGACTTTCCTGACCCAGTAGACACCCTGGTACACCCGACCAATATGAAAAAAAAAAAAAAAAGACCTTGTTTATTTATTTTTCTTAACCTGACACCTTTCAGTTGGTAGCGCATCTGCCTATTCATCTAAGGGTCCTGAGTTTTATTCCTGGAATGGCAGTAAAATGTTTAATTTAAATTGGGGATTCACCTTTCAGTGATAAATTTACAGCCTGGGACTGAGTGTTGTCTCTTCTAAAAGATAGTTTATAGGTTATATGCAGTAAGTGCACATTAAATACCCCAAGTTAAGAAAAAAAAAACAATTTTGTTTAACATTTTTATTTATTGACAAGTGAATTTTGGCACACATTTCTAGGCAAAATAAATTGTATTTGTGGCAAATATACATAATTTATGTTTGATTGTGGTTTTAAAGAACTTTTTACACACATAAAAATAGTGGTTTAAACTTTATCTGCAGTTTTATCTTCATTGCACACTTTTATTCTATTTTTACACCTTGCAAAAACTATTACACATTAGAGATGGGTAAAACAGTTCAATTTTGATGAACAGTTCAAAGTGATTCAGTTCACTGAAATGAACATTTCATCTCATCTAACTAGTTCAATTATTCACGATCTACATCTTGTAGTTCAATCGTCCGCGAACTACAGTTTGAAGCTCTAGAGTTCCCCAGACCAACAACTTGTGAGTACAATAATATTTTAAACTTAATTCTATATTTTTAATGATACTAACGCTTACAATAACTTACTTTCTTTCTTGATTTGGTGAAAATAGTGAATTTTCTCACTTTTCTGAAATGTGACCCTATCACTAAATATTTTAAATTTTCAATGTGGCCCTTAATTAAACGAGTTTGACACACCGGCTATAGGCCTTCTATGAATCCAAATTCATAGATAAATTTGTTTATGTTGATTATTACAACATTACCTAGGCTAGCATTAGAATTCACAATTTTAATATAAATGTTACAATGTAATTTATGAGGTTAACAAAATCACAATATATATATTTGATCTCTGTGAACTTTTTTTAGTAGGCAGGTATTTTTTTCATTGGGTATACCTACTATTTATTGTAAGAATATAAACGTATTCTTTTTAAAATAATAGATAAAAAGAAAATAGCTTGATTATAATTTGAGAATATTTGAGTATTATGGGGTACAGAAAGAGTATTCGTAACCTATATCCTAATGATCACACATACGGGCCATACCAATGATGTCATTGATGATATTAGAACAATGTTTATTATTGAATGAGTTGTAGGGTGGATCAATGTAAAGAGAATACAAGGTAGCGCCAGATGGAGAAAGACATTTGTTTTAGTGAATGTGTGATGTCATTCAGCACACAAGCATACACAAAGCGATAGGGAAGACAAATTGAGTTGTCAAAAATCAGGTCACATTTTGGAACCTTAAATCATAAATAAACCTTTAAAATCCACCCCAATGTCCAATCAACGTCATTACTCTACTTAATATGTATGTATGGTTGTTTTAGTATTCAAATATAACTTATCTGTACTGGGTGACATAATCAATGACATAGGCCTAATCATATTCGTCAAAGTGATGCTAAATTTATATTCTTTTTACATTGAGGCGGATGAAATATCAAACAATTAACTTATAGTTCTCGTCACTTCGTTTCTGCGACCGAGCTCAGCCGAAGCATCCCGATTTTCTATTAACCTCCATCTTGTATTTCAATTTGAACTAGTTCTCGTCGAATGAGTGAACTAGTTCCGCTCATTGGTTCCGCTAGTAAAGCTGGAGGAACGGTTCGATTTGAATTAAAAGTTCGAGAACTATGCATCTCTATTATAGCTATCCATAGACTAGCCATAGTTCCAAGACCATAAGAAAAGACCTGGGACCTGAAACTCAATATGCATAGGCCTACCAAGAGGAATCTTAAACAGTTCCCCCACATGTTATTTGATTCATCTTTGGCCGATTTCAATTATTTGGTACAAAATTTTATTTCTAGTTAAATTGTTCTTTAATCACATATAAAATATAAATAAACATTCTTTAATTAAAATAAAATACTAGTTTAGAAGACACTTTTTTTATAATATGAAAACCAATGACATATTTTTGAACTATAATGAGTGCCTGTTGAAACTATTAATTTCCTACATAATTTTGTATGGTACTTTAGTTTTAGAATCAGTTAAAAAAAGTACGTAACTGAAGGTACTAACCACGTCTACTGTAATAATTCAATTTCGAAGCATATTTTGGCTACTAATTATATTGTAAAATTGGTTGGTTTGGTATTTACTTCAAGGGATATATTATTATTATTATTATTATTATTATGTCATTGTGTTTCACTAACTGTTTGGGCTATTCGAATATGAACTTATTATGGGTGCTAGGGATATGGAATGTTAAATTTATAGAAAGTACCTGCATTTGCATGGAAATCGAGTGCAAAACCATTTAGGGAGAAACCACCCGACCGGGATTCGAATCCCAATCCCTCCCGTCTTCGGCAATCCATTATTTTGCGATATTAGCGCCTTAAAACATCTGACCATCGAAGCGGGTTTCATAAACCTTAAAAGTTTAATTTCAAACCTAAGAAAAAATTGCTTGCTAAAATAAAGTAAGAGAATAAAATGTAGGTCAAACATATATTAGAAATATAACATGACCTAACATTTGATTAGCCTACATGAAAGTATATATTATAGTATCTTTTCTAGTTTTAAGAAAAAGCTCTTCCTTCCTTTATTAATCAAACTTTATAAAGGATAAGATAAGACGTATTCAGTGCTAGCTTTTAATAAAAACAACTTATTTCAGTTTTATTAATTAAATACATTATATGCATTGTGTTTCTATTTATTTTCAAATTCCAACTTGTAATAAAATATTGTCTCTACAATTGAATCAACATAAATTATTGCTATATCTAGGGCTTAAGTTAACTTCAACAGAAAAAAAAAATGCGCAACAGTAAAAACACCGAGACTCTCAAAAAAAAAAGAAAGAAAAAAAAATCTTCGGGGTGTCCTCTGGGTGGTTTGAACCGGGCAAGGAACTATTTACACTGGGTTGTACCTTGAAACAATCTCCTTCTCCTCTCTACACCCACCTACCAGACACTGCGGACCTCCACGGCTCGTCCAGGTTGATGTCCATGAAGGTAACCCACAGTGTGGAAGTCGGGGAGCGGGTATTACCTCAATGAATGTTATGCAGCTATAAAAGGAGATTACAGTATGCAAAAAGAAAAAAACTTACAAAAAAATTATATATATATATATTTTTTTTTAGCCAGGGACAATGTTCTCTAGGTTTAAGACCTAGATCTTTATTGTTAGGGAAAAAAAAAAATAGAAAAATGTGGCCCTGCCTGCCCTAAATCATAATTATACTCCTTATAATGTATTTGGGGTACCTACTTAACAGATTAATCCTAACCTAGGTTACAACATAACAAAACATGAAATAAAACAATAAGAAAAATAACGCCCGCCTTGCACGGTCCCGAACTCGTGACCTGTTCCGTTTGGATAGATATCTTCAGGGAGAGTACACTAGCGGTGAAGGTCTGTAAAACTTGAGCGGTGTATCAGCAAGAAAAAAAAAAAAAGAAAATATACGAATTTGAAGTGTCTTAAGTGACTTTGCTCAGGATCAGAAGAAAAAAAAAGGATATATATACTATAGCTGAGAATCACACTTGTTTCGCTAGTCTCCGCAAATCACGGAATATCCGTCGAAGAGGTTCGCGAATGGTTCCTCAGTGAAGACTGTCGCCCGTTCTTCATTTTTAAACACAATTTAGTGCCGGTTCATTAAATCTTGCCACTTAAACACTGATCTTTTTCCGGAGCACACGTTCAACACTTCATCTTCTCTCTGTATTTTCGCGCCAGTGTCCTCTTCTCGCGCCTTTTCCGCCTCCCGGCATCAATTCCGCGGGCTTTGATGAGGCCCCGCTGGTAGCATAAGGTACAATTTTTTTGAAAATTCAAAATCCAGGTAAGTTATAAAAAATGGAAATTCTCGAGAAATGTAAAATAAACGGGACTAAGAAAGAAGACAGAAATAAAGATGATTTTAGGTTGTTTGGAATTTGGGGTGGTACTAAGTGTCCAAAAGGTCAGAATTTGACCTGAAACATCAAATTTTTAGGTAGGGCGGGAGTCCATCAACCCAAACCCTATGAGCCTTATGCTCACTCCCCGTACGAAATAAGGTTTCGCAAGGTGAAAAGGAGGGGGGTGCGGGGGAGCAATCCACATCTCGACGTCATGGTCGGGCATGCGCGCTGGCTTCACTTCTTCTCTGTCCGCGCAAGCGCAGTGAAGACCGGCCAGGTATCGTCTGCAACTTGTTGGAGTCATGGTTGCTTTCGAAACGAAAATATATGATGGTATTTGGTCTTCCAGGTAAGTCTGTATTCTGCTTGAGGTTAATAAATATAAATAATGTAAGAAAAAATAGGATTATGGACCGTGCAGAGCTTACAAATGGTTATTACAAGAAATAAGAATTTTAACAAGCTGCCTAAAATCAATTAATTCCCAATTGTCCGCTAGGAGCGGTAAATGTCGTTAAAAATTAAATAAATCAGGCCTACCAAAAACAAATCAAGTTTACAAATAAAAAAATATTTAAAATATTAACAATAGGTTAATGAACTTTGTTACAAACTTTGGTACATTCACCATAAAGTTGGTCATGGGATCAGCGAGGAGAAATATACATATACCTAATGGGGTTCGAAGCTGGGTATATATATATATATTAATTATATTATAATATTTTAGCACCGTATCTTACTACCCGTTCGGGCTATACGCTGGAATTTTAGTTAGAAGACCCCCAGAATAGATTAGGATAAGTTAAAATAAAATTTTGATACAAACATTATGAACAAATTGTGAGTATAATAATAATCAACATAATCAAAAGAAACCGGATTCTAGACACATTTCTTATCAAATTTAGCTTATTTAGATGATTAAAAAAAATACAATTTTCCAGAAAATGTAGGAAAATATACATATCAAAATTAAGAAGTATACTGAGTGAGGACATAGAAAGTCTTTATACAGTCAATAACTTTACAAACATATTTTCTTCCATACTAGCAAAATTAAAGTTGATCCAAAGAAAATTTAATATTCAAGTTTCCTTAGAATTTCCCTTCCTCCGGTGAAGTTTGATAATTACAATTTGGTGCAGAAACACAAATATACACACCTTACAATCTCATCAAATTATAAAATCAAACTAAAAGAAAATTTTGGTGTGACATGTTATAAATATGTATATTAGGATGAAAATAAATCTTAATTTGATTTAACTTCGAAAACTAGTGTTATAACACCACTAATATAATAATTAAATACAGGTACTCATTGTTTTTCCTCGAAGGCAACGAGATTAACTTGTAGAGTTCCACTATGGCTTAACTTGTAATAATATAGTGCAATTTATAAAGGTTAGCTATGCTCTGATTTTTGTTGGAAGAACAGTAGAGAAAATTCAAACTTATTTCTCTGCGGCCAACATTGATATAATTCTACTAAATTATTTGTGTTATTTTATAGGTATTGATAGTATCTATCAAAAGTGACCGCTTCAGATAACATGACTTAATGTATGAAATGATAAAAAATTGTTTTGGTAATTCAAGTAACTGTCTTCTACTGTGCTTCCTACGAAAATCATACCTTCCAAGTTTAACGGAGTGTACAAATTATGTAAATTTTTTTTTAATTTTTTAAATTTGTCATTTTGCATTAAACATCTTCAAAAAGTTATATATCACCAATAGGATTAAAATAACAAACACAAAAAAACAATATATTAAAATCAACCAACATATAATAATATAGATAGGTATAATTAGAAGATAGTTTATTCTGTTGTTGGTAGATCGCTCTGCTCAAGATTTCTTTACGTGTGCTATCAATAAGTTGTATCTTACTAAGCTTCTCTTTCCATTCCCGTTATTACAAGAGTTGGGTGTTGTTAATTTAATTGATTCTGCAACACAGTCTCGCGTAAATTCTGCTTGTAATTCTTCAGGTACGTTATCCAAAAAAGGATTCACAGCATTGATAGAATCTGAAAAAAATAAAAACGTTCGTGAGTCTGCCGATAGAGGAGCTAAGACTTAAATATATCTATTTTGCCAGCTCTGATGGCCTGGGGGTGTAACTCAGAGGTAGAGTGTCTGCTTCGCATGCAGAAAGTCCTGGGTTCAAATCCCAGCTCCTCCACATTTTTATTTTTAAATCGATTGGTCTAAAAATATGTATATAAACCAGAGAAGGGAATAATTATATTTTCACCAAAAGTTAAACCGTGGAGTGACATTTAACACTACAAACAATTATTAAAAAAAACTACCTAATTTCATAATAGTAGTAGTTGGTTATTTTAGTACATAGTTTGTTTGAAAGCTGAAATATTAAAAAAACAAAACTATTTTCGATCTAAAATGGGACAGTCAATGCTTTCTGATCCGGGGATATTATCAATTTGAAAGTGAGTTGACGAAAGGCATTGATTTTATGAACTGATTCACAGGTTTGCACCTTTGAAGGCCAGGAAAGGAAAGTTCTGATTTAGTCGAGATAGTCACTAAGTTCTGAAATGCTTGTCTATTTGTAGCTTTATATATAATTTAATTTATGAGTATATTTCAATATTCATTTGTCTACCACTTCTACATTTTTTGGGCCATTATTTATTATGCTGACCAAATCCATTAATTTATCTCATTTAACAATAAAGTTCAGTAATGTTTTAATGTGAACATAATAATGTGTTGTTATAGTTCTTAAACGTTTTTACTTCGAAGTCTATTGTTTTTCTTAACGAATTTGCACTTTAACCACATGAAACTATGCAAATACATTTATGCTGTTTGTATGAAATGGTTAAAGGTGTAATTTTATTTTTTGCTAGTTGTTTATTTCACTACTAGTGCCATTGCACCCAGTGATATAAGGGAATTACGATTCACGAGTAACGTTAGTACAAAAATCATTGCTACAGTAGCCCCATGGCTTCTTTGGTGCTGACTGACAGTTCACAGCTGACTTATGACAGTCAACATTTAGGTATATAACTAAATTTTGACTGTCAGAAGTGACAGCTGCTAAACACATGTTTTTTTGCAGATCATATGATTCGGCGTAGGGAGACATAATTTGGTCTGGTAGCTTTTCAAAGCCATCAGCTGTGAGCTGTCAGTCAGCACCAAAGAAGCCATGGGGTTACTGTAAGTATTCTGTATGGTCTGATACTGAAGGAGGACCATGGGGGTTACATCATTAGCCATCACTCAGAGCTGCATTGTACCGATTAAGGACGTTGCCTACCTGTGACGTCACGGCTGGTCAAGATGGAATGTCCCATGTTAATGAACTTACGTTTTACTCAGCGAGTTTTAAAGATATAACGTTGAAACAAAAACCATAAATTCTTAAATAATTATAAAAAAAATAGTCCTTCAGTGTCACACATTTATTAATTTTATCTTTATATAGTTTTATTGTAAACGTATTTTTAATAAATTTTTTACAACTTAGGTTATTTGTCTTGGTCAACAAAATAGCCTATAAAAGTCTTCTTGTAAGGATGTAAATTTAAAAAGTCCGTGGTAGCATATGCATATCTAAAATAATAAACAAGGAAAAGGTACAACTAAAAAGCAAGTCGATGTTTTCAAGGCGTAAATATTAAAGTGACTGTGTAAACTCGTCAGAGGAAGAGGGAAAGGGTTATCAGCACATATACAAGAGTCCTCTCGGTGTGAACTTTTCGTTTTTTCCCTCTCTTTCTATGTTGTACATTGGTGTCTAAGTGTGATGGTGCTAAACTGCTTAAGTGGGTCGAGTTAAAATGCAACCCTATAATGATTACCTCCCGCGATTGGGGATCATTTATAGTCTTTCCAGATTTTATCGATGATGATGCTGATGCTGATGATTATAATAATGTGGACCCGTGTATGCCTTACGGTGAGCAGTAAGTATAACGATACCGGGTTGTATGATGATGATGACGACGCGTGCATGCCTTACTACGCACTTGTTATCACACGACTATGACGATCTGATTTTATGCAATTCTTATTCTTATGAAATGAGTAAAACTTTTAATGTTTCACACGATTTATTTAGATGATTACACTTTCGGTAATGTAGATTTGATATTAAATTGATAACAGTTTTTGTTCATTTACGGACTGACTTGGAGAGTCAGATTTATGCAATTCAAAATTATATTTTACTGTGTAATATTACTAGGTTTCTATGTGTGATACGAGGTTTCTGTATATTAATATATATTACTGTGTGGATTCATACGCACAAGCTGCTTATATATGACCTACCCCTTGTCATCAGTGTTAAAACTAACTAATAGAACTCCTGGCAACCTGATGTTGTGGAGGCTAGTTTCCTATTGGGTAAAGGGAGTCAGCATGTCACATGATTTTCAAATACAACGGAGTTGGTCTTTTAAAGAAAGAAAGTTTTAAAACGTAATACATTGAAATTACTTCTGAAACGCGTGGTTCTCCATTGATGAAGTATTAAAAGGAAAATTTACATACTCCCCGTACCATTCATATGGAACATAATCGTTTGTGAATATCTTTCCTTTCTTTATTAACTCTGTTGGGATTGAATATATTTTACATATTGTCAAAATTAACATGATTTCTATCTTATCTATATAATTTGGTTGTGATAGGGAGGTTGGGGCCTGGATCACGTAGTGAGGTGTTATTTTTTTCCGCTAAATGATTTCTCAATCTCCCTCTAGGAAAATATTACTATGTTTCTTCTAAATTTTACCTTTTCACTCCGCACCCCATTAGTGGTGTGAATACACGGATAGTAAGATGCGGAGTACTTAAAAAAAACTGATATATCTAAAAGAGAATGCCACAGAATACACCTCTTAAGCAGTATCGGCTCGGGGTTATTTCCATGTGTGCTTAGTTTTGACTGTACTGTACCCTGTCCTCCCTCCCTAGACACTATCTATTTGACCAACCACACCCTCAATAATATAGTTAGCGAATATGTTCGCGTTGACTTTAAAGGGCGAGTTAATTGCGAGGAAATAATTTAAAGGCACAGTCTAATTTGGCCTGTATTCACCGAACAACAATTTATGATCTGAAAATTGAAAAATGACACCTGGACACGGGAATCAAACCCGGGACCTTTGGCTTAGTACGTCAATGCTCTCACCACTGAGCTATCTAGGAATTGTCCCGTGCCTTAAAATATGAGTGAAGAATGACCCTGATCACGGGATTATTCCTGGATAGCTCACTGATTAGAGCATTGGCGTACTAAGTCAAAGGTCCCGGGGGTCGATTCCCGTGCGCAGGAGTCATTTTTCAATTTTCAGAATATGTTATCTAGATGAAGTAATCCTCGCTAAAAGCATAAATAATAGCTTTGGCTATTTGATTCTTAACAATTTATGAGCCCCCACTGGACTTAGCGTATGTATACATTAAAGCAACCTTTTTGGACCCCGATCGACCGATTAACTTACCAAAGGTCTCGCGATCATACATATTTTTTCTATTCTACTTTTTTTTTTTTATACATCTTAAATTTATTTCTTAAAATCAAACTTAGTCAAATATGTTTTTATGTCTTCACACTCCAAGAAAAAAAAATAAAGATAAAAAAAATTATTCTAGCATTTTCGATTAAGGCTATTTTGGTCACATTAAAATATTATTTGAAAGTACTCGATATATTTGCGAGTTTAAAAGACTAAACTATCGACTTTTAATGACAATGTAGTTTTCTTACATGATCGACTGAAAATTCCCGTTAGATCGACCGGTTGCCTACCCCTACATTAAACTATAATCTTAGTAACGTACTACACGCCTCGGTGGCCTAGTTGGTTAACGTGCTAGTTTCGTGTTGAGCTTGACTGCCGAGGACAGGGAGATCGAGGTTCGAATATAGGTCGGGTGAACTGGGGGTGGTGTTTCCTGAATGGTTTTCCCCCTCCACGCAAGTGCGGGTTCACATCCTTTAAATTCAACCTTCTCAATTCCTAAACCATTAGCGTAATTAATACTTAAGAGTATAACCCAAACGTATAACCAAACGCGGTGCTAAACAAGTGACGTATTGAGCCGTCAAATAAGAACTTTCTATAAAACACAGCCATCACAAATCCTTTACCTCATTGTGTGTTATTGTTTCTTGTGCACCGAGTCTTAACACCCGTTCGGATTACCCAAATATTCTCACTAATAGGTTTAAGATGATTTTTTACGAAATGTAGGGGTACTTGCGTAAAGATAGAAGGAAAAACTATTTAGGACAGAAAAACAACACGAGAAATACATCCTGAAAAAGATTCTAAACCCGACTTACACAAGTCAAGACCTGTTTCACGCCTTAGTTCATGTGACCACAAATGCGGATGTTCAAAAGAGGAGTGTAGACCAACCTATAAGCGCCTCAGAGCTAGTGTACTCGAATGAGCGGGGTCTGCACTCGCAATGTTTGACCTTGAACCCCAAATCCTCTAGCAAATCTTCCAACTGTCGGGCGGGCTGCGTGCTGTGCTGATAGGGCGAAACGAACCGCGACACCTCCTAGCGGACAAACAGGGTACTATGATCAGTTCACAAGTAGTCTACCCTGGGAACCTTAAGTACAAATTATATTGGTTCCAGATTTTTCTAGCATGGGCGTAGACAGGTGGGGGCCGATGTTGGGGGGTCTGGACTCCCCCTGGAAATTACTGCCGCCCCTATCCTTAAGATTAAGTTAATCCTCAAAATGGGAGTTCAAACGTATACCAACTTAAATAAAAACTGACCCTTAGTATAGTATTCAGCATTCAAACACACAAAACTCTGTTTGAAAATAAAGTTAGGGTAAACATATCAAGGATACCAAACTCTATTTTGATCTTATTCATTTTGATATTCAATGGTAACGTTTAATTTAGGTAAATTCACTATATAGCTCGAAGACAAAACCACCCTTTCACATTCATGCATGCATGCATACATACATAGACCTACCTACACACATACATATCATACATACATACATACATACATACATACATACATACATACATACATACATACATACATACATACATACATACACACATAAATACACACATAAATACACACATACATACATACATACATACATACATACATACATACATACATACATAAGTACATACACATACATACACACATACATACATACATACATACATACATACATACACACACACACAGACACACAGACATACACAAATAATGTTATAGTAATGATATTGACATATTACGTTCTATTTCTAGTTTACCATTCATAGAATAATTAACTTTCTACGCCTTTACCCTCTATCTCTAATTTCTACAGTATTTACTGGTTTGTATGTAGAGTTGTGTAGTTGTTACACTAACCTGCATGTAGGAGCTCCAGTTAGGCTTGCTCGCCATTGACTCGTACATACTAAAGATGGGGCAGGAGGCCAAGAAAACCAGAAGTGCTTCTCCACCAGGTCTAAGGATCTTCATTATATTAGCCAGGGCCAGTCTGGAACATTAAATGTCATGATAAATACTTCACATATAATTACTGACATTTTAAAATAACATCAAATAAAATAGTAAAATGTTATTAGTGTTGACTGCAAAAACATATGTATGTAGTTTATAAGAGGCCCTTCTTAATAAAATTGAACTCAACATACCATTAAGGACATTCGACAATCAGAATCACTAAGAATTCTTGAGTCCTTTAACATTTTGGCATGGAATTTAACATAGATTTTGGTGGTACGGGGGCAACCTTGGGAAAGATATCAAGTAGCCATGTCTCAGCCCATTCTAGCAACACGTTAAGTGCTTCGTGATAATCTCTATTTAAAAGTTATTTATTATTATTATTATTATTATTATTATTATTATTATTTGAGGTATTTAACTTGCACTTTCTGAATTGACTGATTATGTCAGCACACGACTTATAAACTAACTTGAATCTAGAACAGACACAACACCCGACCCCGGTCGTTAATTCATCAATGTTAAAGGGGAAATTCAAATTTCACCAATTAATTATTTTGTTTGGCCTCGCCTGGAATTGAAACCGTGACACTCAGCTTAGTATATATACACGGTACCGACTGAGATAAGGTGAGTTATAAATGTATCTAAAACAATTTTCATTTATCTATTCGTAGAGTAATTTCATATGCAAACTGTCAATATCAATTTCTTTAAAATTATGCTAATAATAAAGTAAAATTGCTATCACTGTCGACCAGGAAAAAAAAGTTAGTATTTTCTCCAAGTTCCTGCCCGCTGTAATCCTACTGTACCTTTGATCTGGTACCCAGTGCAGGCAATAGAAGCTGAACACTTTGTGGAACCCCTCTTCGTCCCCTTGCAGTAGAAGAGATCTCGTCTCTGACGTCACGTCTCTCGCGATATCGAGCTGCTCGAACACCAGACTGTGATGAACGTACTTCTCTCTGGCGTGCCTCACCTGCAAACAGCAACGCGTCTATGGTAGCAGAGCGAACAATTTTTATATGGATCTGTCTTGAGACAAGTATCAACTGGACGTCTTCTATTTTCCTCGGTTCTGAGCGTCTTATTTTATCCTTTGGTAGCTTCTTCCTGTCTTGAAATATGTTAACACTCAAAACCTTCTTCTTTCTCTTTTTCACTTTAGCTTCCTCTCTATCATCCTCTTCATTGAATAATTCCTACGTATTGTGTGGCCCAACCAAGACGTTTTCTCTTCCTCAACATCCCCATCATGTTCCTCACTTCTCCTACCCTCCTCAACATTATAATATAACAATTAAAAATATTTATTGGTCGAGCGTAACGAGGTTCTATTTTAGCTTGAACATTTTGTCTGTCCGTATTTGTGTCTGTGATATGTTCTCGTGCACTCGCTCCCCATTTCAACGATCATACATTTGCTCTACTGTACCGACGTGACATGAGAAATGTATTTCGTTTAGATACCTGCACAACGAATGTCTTACAGAGCGATGAGAACAATTCACATGGACAGTTTAAACTAACCCTGCTTACCCTAGCAAAACTAAACGACACACCACACGCTATAGTCGTAAATACCTACTTAAGCCCCACCGCTAACGGAGGACGGAACCCTGTGAATTGGGACTCGTTACCCGAATCAAGAGTCTCTCAGAAACCTGTAGGTCATCGATCCTTCAACATAAAATCCCTAAATATAACAATCATTACTCTCATCCATTTCAGTGGCCGCATGGTCATACGCGATACTTTCACGGTAGACTAAACTGCCGATGACGTAGAGATTGAGGTTCGAATCTCGATCGGATGTATGGAGGGTTTTTTTAAAATCCAAAAAGTTTTCTATTCTTCCACATAAGTGTGGATACATTTACTCTAACATAACCTTCCTAATCTCTAAAACCACTAGCGTAACTAATACATAAGCGTATAAACCAAACGGGTAGTAAGACGCGGTCCTTAAAAAAAACTTTTCTTCATCAGTGGTTGATCGAGACATGTTTCTAGCGTTCCTGCTCATCGGGGTAGGCCAAACTAGCACTACCCTCCTTAAGTAAACGATGGCCAGTTTAATATGTTGAGTACGCCTCAAGTGTGGCACTATACTAAGTTCAGGACACCTCCCTAAACCAGAATAGAATGGACCAATTTCATATGTGAAACAGGCCCATCCCATTCGAGCTTAGGCAGGTGTCATTTTGTATTTTATGTAGCACTGCACTTGAGGCGTACTCAATTTGACTATGAAATTGGCTCTTAAAAGGAGGCAAACTACCCATCGGCGTAATAATAAGAATATCGGCGCCCATCATCAGGGGACAAACTCTCTCTCTCTCTCACTTTAGCCTCATATATACCACAATGGACGTATTCTCAAGAAAGCATCCTCTAGGCCATATGCAAGAACGAGGCTGAGCAAAACTGAAGGTAGAGAGGAGTAAAAGAGGCGTTGTGCTTCATCAAAGCAGATAGTAAATTACTCACTTTCGACTAAACTCCACTTTCTGTTTCGCCCAGCCTCTTTCTTGCATACTATCAAATTTTTTTAAACTGAATTACGACCAATATGCCATATACTAACAAGGGAAACCCCCGCTAGCGTTAAGGTGGAAGTCCGCTACTCAGCCTCAAAGATTGTCTGACTGAAAATCTACAGGCAATGTGCAAATCTGCTCAAGGACCTCGTGGAACTGTAGGAATCTGCCAACCCTGGTCGAGATTAGGTACGCATTACCAACCGCTTAGTGTATTGCGGGCAAAGGGAGCACCTACCTACCCTCGTGTTGGAGTAGATAACCACACAGGGATCCTAGATGTCCATATGGGTGACCAGTTCACACAATCTTTGTACTGGACCTACTAGACCGGATAGAAGTTGATAGGTTTTTCGAGCGAGCATATCAACAACACCCACCCATCGGGAATGCCTCAAAGCCCAATTGGGGGACACATAGGGGTACATCTTATCCCATTGAGTGCCCAGACACCAGCCCCTTTCTTTCTTAATATGATAGTGAGATAAATAGTGGCGTAGCGTGGCATGTCCTGTAGCCAGGGTAAACAGAATTTGTTTAAACTTTAACTGTGAGTACTGATCTCATCCCTCTGTATAACATTTATTGGTCGGATATCAACGAACGGACGTTCCCATTTGAGATATGTAGACCAGAGATTATGTATATTGGTCGAATGGGGACCAAGTTGGTAAGGGTATATCACAGGGACAGTTTTAACAAGCTCTGACTCGTTTGTGTGGTTGAATGGTCTAAACCTCTAAGGCATCAATCTTGCAATAGACTGGGCTGCCGTTGATGGGGTGATCGTGGTTCGAATTCCGGCCGAGTGTACTTAGGACGCTTTTTTCCTTAAAAGGGTTTCCACTCTCCTTCCACGCAAACGTGGGTATACTCTATCTAAATTCAACATTTTTCAACCCTATCATAGAACATGTGCGTATTATTCAAACGGGTAGTAAGAAGTAGTTATGATTACCCTGACAACACTCCAACAAATACACCAGAGAGTGTGCACTCAGTCAGTTACAAACTTTAAATATATTTGGTTCGTAAAAACGGTCCAAACGTAGGAGGATTGCCGGTATTGTCCGAGGTTTATAAGGGGATTCTCACCATGTGCGGGGATATATCGACACCCAGAAGGTACTTGAGCCCAGCGGGTAGCAGTCTGGGTAAGAGGACATGAGCTGTGACGTAGCCCGGTCCACAACCAACGTCCAAAACCTTCTCTCCTGGACTCGAACTCAGCGCCCCTATGAACTCATCCAGCACGGCGCTGGCATCTCTTATCTGGAGAGAGTGGGCTGTGGAGTAGAGTTCTGCCTTGTTCATACCTGCACATTTATTCATAAAACGTTAACAATATATTGACAAGCACCTTTGTCCACTTCAGTGGCCAAATGGTCTAAGGCATCACTCTCGTGTTTGACTGGCCTGCTGAAGACGGGAAGATCGGGGTTAGAGCCACGGTCGGGTTTACTGAGGGTGGTTTTTCCTAAAATGCTTTCCCACTATCACTCTCCACGCAAATTCGAATATATTACCTCTAAAATGTTCCCTTCTTCATCCCTTCCCCATTATATGCGTATAGCTTGAACAGGTAGTAAAACACGTTCATGAAAAAAAAAGCTACTTGGGTGACTTTTATTGAATACTACTTTGATGATCACTGCATTTAAAACATTTATAAAGATTTTTTATTCTTTACGCTTGCCCGAAAAAAATCCAAAGATTTCGCATCTATAAATTGAGAATGTAAATCGATTCCTTTCGACAAAAATTTCAGTTTTACCTAACCAATTTTCATCATTAAAAAATATATATATTAAAGACTAAGGATGTGCCTAAAAATGTTACATTTCTAAATACTAATTGGGTAAGCCTTAGTTTCTTAAAACCACAATTTCTTTCGTCTGCATTTTCTTGATTTATACCTAACAAATTTAATTTTTTTTATTAGAATAATCTACTTCAAGGATTATAAAATCAAAATTTACAAACCTACAATATCGAAACCGCAATCTATGTATGATTCAAGGCCGTAGCCAGCCAATAATTTCAGGGGGGGTTTGGTGGGCACATCCCCCAGTTGCTGGAAGCTAGAAAAAAATTCTAAATGATAAACAGTTCTAGAAGTTCTCTGAAGTGGTTTTTTTCATGGTAAAATAACTCACTAACTGCCGAAGGCTTGGAAAATTTCTAAATACTAAACACTTTTTAAAGCTCTGTGAAGTTTTTTTATGGTAAAATAACCCCCAAACTGCCGAAGGCTAGGAAAATTTCGAAATATTTAACACCTCTAGAAGCTGTCTGAAGTGCTTTTTATGGCAACACAGTCCCCTAATTTGAATTTGTATCTTAATTTTAATATTATTTGAACCATAAATAAAGCCATATATATTATGTTCATAAAATTTCGCGGGTGGTTTGAACCCCCAAAACCCCTCCCTGGCTACGGCCTTGGTATGATTTACCTTAGTTGGTGAATGTAACCATGTAGGTTATTAAGACATGGCTCCCGATGTTTAAAAAAAAGTTATTGAAGTCTCTTAAAAAGCGTATTTGGGGCATAGATTAACACAAATATCCCAAAACTTCCTAACTGAAGCTGTGTGTTACTACAAACCTTGTGATTTAGACAAGCAATAAAATTGACTTAAGCGATTATTCGCCTGGGTGACTTATTTATTCTCTAAATACTTAGCTCCTACAAAGTGTAAATAAAGTAATGATAAGATAAATATTGTGATTTCGTGGATTGGCATGTATTTTCTCAGAATTCCAGCATGTATCTATATTATACAGTTGTTCGGGGTTAATCGCCTTCAAGCCGCTTCGATGGTCGCATGGCCTAAGGCGTAATTTTCGCACTATACTAGACTGCTGATGACGAGGAGATTGGTGTTTGAATTTTCCGGTCGGGTTTACTGAGGGTGTTTTTTCTGAAATAGTTTTCCACTCTCCCTCTACGCAAATGCGGGTAAGCTTCCTCTAAATTCAACCTTCTTCACTCCTAACTTATTAGTGTAATTAGTAAATATGAGTATAACCTGAATAGTTAATATAAGGCAGTGCAAAAAACAATCAATTAGATAAACCTCACACACTTTATAAAAAATAGGCGTTATGAAAATGATCACTATTATTTACTCCATTGATAATTTTATTGTTAATTACATTTAAAAAAACTAACTAAAGCTTAATTTGTTGGTTTTAATGTTTATATGTGCCTCCAGAACCTCTAAATAGGCCTATTCGTTATGAACTAAAATCCATACCTTGACAGCTTCTTTTTTTACAGAACACTTCTTAGATCTAAACTTTGAAACAAACAAATCAAAACTTATTTTTAGCATTTAAATTATTCAATCAAATAAATTTGTTCAATATACTGATGTGAACAGTGCAGCATTTGATTCGAATAGTTTCTGTTTTAAAATCACTGGATTGGGCTAAAATTCATATTGCTTTGATTTTATTTCGTTTTATAAACAAAATACATTTTGGGGATTGCGTTATAGATGATAAATATTTGAATAATATCTAATATCTCTTTGGAATAAGTTGCCCAAACTTAAACTAACAGGTAAATTACCGGCTGTATTGGGGAGTGTGGATTTATATTTTACCTTCAATCGAAAGCTCGTGCAATTATTTTAAATAAACTTTAATTTTCTCTCTTGAGTTTAAATATTACTGACACTAGAACTTACGAAAAATAATAATACATTTTGTGTAAACAATTTTTTTTCAGTAAGTTTTAAATACAATTTTTAAAATATTACTGTAAAATTAATTTTTAAATTTTCTTGCGATATCTTTACCACTTTGATAATAATTCATTGATTATATCTATATTATAAATTAATCATAGTAAAGTTTTAACTATGATTAGTCTTAATTTGTTTAATATTTTCTTAGCACTGCGTCTTACTACCCGTTTGGGTTATACACTTGTGTATTGATTACGCTAATGGTTTAAGGGATTAGGAAGGTTATATTTAGAATAAGTGTACCTACGTTTGCGTGGAGAGATAGTGGAAAACCATTATGGAAAAAACCTCAGTACACCCGACCGAGATTCGAACCTCGGTATCCCCGTCATTAACAATATAGTTTACTGCAAGAGTGACGCCTTAGACCATTCGGTTGTATTTATTTATGATCGATGGTGTCATAATGGGAAGTAAAAATAAAGAGAATGACAATAATTGTATGAACATTAAATTATTATTTGTCGAATTTAATTTGATTTACGGCGACTTTTGAGTTCCTATTCTATTTTACATGCAATAGAAGTAGTTGGTTGTATTTTTATAAAAAAAATATAGAAGGCTGTACAATAAAATTAAAAAGGGACAAACAGGATGGAAATATTAAAACCTAATAAGCCATTACAATGTCCACTCAGTCCTCTCCAGTATGATATTTTAACTTCCAAATTTCTGCAATGTTAAAATCACACACAATATTATAGATCAAACAATCCCTTAAATATTTTAAAATCAAATAAGCTACAAAGTAAATTATTTATATTTCTATATGTAGTTAAAATATGCTAATAGTATGTAGCACAGATGGTTTTATATTAAGTGAAATAATTAGCTAAAAAGAAAAGGATTGATATTATAACTAAAAAGTCAATAAAAAACGCTAATATTTCATGTAACATGAATAATTTCATTTTTAAATAAAACACATTTGCTTGGTTTGGATAATTTTCTATATTATTTAATTAGTTATTTTATATATTATTTTATTAGACATCTATTTTATATTATTTGATTATATTTTTGATGTTTCCCGCTTAAGCGAAGTTTTAAAATTAAATTAAAACGTATGATTGTTAATTTAGTAATATTATTTTTGATTTATATTTTATTTAAAAACTAGTTATCAATTTCTTTTCATAAAATATAAAACTAGCTTAAAACACTACATATTTTAATTGAATGTAAATACATATTAAATATTAATAATAATGTTATTTCTTGACTGAAAATCTATGCAGTAATATTTGACTGACCATTCATTCATTACCTGTGCAGTCGTATTGCCGTCAGTATAATTGTCCCCAAGAGTCCAACCAATTTAATCTTGTCGACAAGTCCGGCCACAACTCGTTGCATCGGAGGTAGGCAAATGACTTCCATAGCGCCTTCCGTATGACTATTTATCTCCACAGCCATACACTCACAAACTGTCTTCTTTTGGACGTTCCTCCAGATCCTCCTTGTCTAGTCTTTTGTTTCTTCTCTCACTCCTTCTCTGAAATATGTTAAATATTTTATTTTTAGTCTTATCCATCTAAGCGGGACTCATTTAAAAAAACAAAACCAATTGTTTTCGTTTGTGTTTTTCTTCCAGGGCCATATTCAACGGTAATTTTAATATTTAATTTTTTTTATAAAGTATTTTACCAGTCATGCAGGATTTTCTCATTTAACTAAATTAATAAAATGGGGACAGGAAAAGAAGAGTAAATGTACCCGTACCCACATTTGCATGAAATGGAAAGTGGACAAATATTGACGGTAAAAACACCTTGAGTACGTACACCCGTAAGGGATTCGAACCTCGAACTTCCCGCCTAAGGACAACTAGATCAAACTTTACACCTTTGTTTGAGTATTCAGTGATGCGAGGTTTTTTTTGTGTGTGTTGGATTTCATAATATCTAAAGCTACGAAGCCATATTTTTTCTTCTTCCAAACGTAAATTAAAATTATTATAGTTCTCGCGCGATCACTGTATTCCATAAACTATAATTAATTAATTAATAATTCAATAAAATTTTAAATTCAAACAAAAATACTTATCAGTCATGCTATTTTGTACATTTATGAAAAACTTAGAAATCCATATTTAAATTAATTAAAATAATAATGTTTAATCTTAATCTTTCATAGATAAGTTCGGATTATTGAAATGTTACATAAGTAAGATCTTTGTTGAATTTTGGCTAAAGGTTTTTAAACGTCTTCTGTAACCAAACCAATATTTTAAAAGATAGTTCTTTATATACCAAACACATTATAGAAGTAAAGATAATTTGCAAAATACTAACTGCTCACTATGTTATTTAAGTAAAAAAAATACAGTAATAACATTTCAAATCGTCAATTACACATTTATTATAAGTTCCTTCTATGTACAAATAATCAAAATTCAGATAGGTTTCCAAATGATGGCTTAGTTGTTGAGCAGTTGATATTAAAGGAATCCAATAGTAAATCTACCCCTTTCGGTGGCCGCATTGTCTAAGGTCCCCCTCATCCACCATGAAAATGTGGATACGTTTCCTATTAATATAACTTTCCTCATCCCTAAAAATAAATTAGCCTAATTAGTACATAAGCGAGTAACCCGAACGCGTAGTAAAACACTGTGCTAAAACAAAAGCTGTACATTTAGTAATTACTTTGATGTAACATGAACAAGCCAAAATCTGTTGCTGAACAATAATTTTTGACGTTTCAAAATATAGATTTTGCTACTATTGATTTCTTATTCTAAATCTACATAAACATATACATAATTGTATTTTTTAGTAAACGATCAGTGTGGTGAACACTTGAGCCTATGGAAGATCATTGTGATCGTTAAGTTCCATTGAGATTATGTGGACAGTCCACAACCTTACTTTATCCAAAACATAGTCAACATAAATGTAAGACTATATTTTGGGGGGGTTGGGGGGTTTATTATCCTGTCATCTTTTTACTTCGTTATTTCAAAGAAAAGAAAATTGTTACTTTCATTTATTTTTTTCCCCTTCACTTATTCTTTTTTTTATGTATTTATGAACTTTACTGATAACCTTTCGTGTGTGTGAGGCATTTCCATTTTTTTGTTATTGACAATACAAACCTGTCTACAGTTTGTATTAAAAGAGCTTCACGCTTTAACCTAGAGTCAATTCCAATACTCTGGTCTCACCAACTTGACTACAATCCAATTTTTATATGAAAGGGCCTTTTATAAAATACAAACAATTTTATTTGTTTGCGGTTAACATTGATAACATATTACTATTTTATTAGTATTTTTTCTGGGTATTGATAATATCTATTAACAGTAGCAGCTGCAGCTTACATGGCTTGACGTATGAATACGTGAAAGTATATATAGAGCCTCATTTTCAAAGGAAGCCCGTTATTTGAAAAATTAGAAACTCATATTGGCGTAAATAAAAACACTACAATTGCATTTATATTCTTGGTTCGTTTAGTAAATAATACCCGTTTCGGTGGCCGCATGGTCTAAGGCGTTCCCTTTGTTGTAGAATAGACTGCCAATGAGGGGGAGAACGGGGTTCAAATTTTGATTGGGCATACTGAAGGTAGTTTTTCCAAAATAATTTTCCACTCTCCATCCACACAAATGTGGGCCCACTTCCTCTAAATTTAACCTTAATAATCCCGAACACATTAGTATAATTAGTACACATGCCTATAGCCCGGACAAGTAGTAAAACGTGCTGATAAAAACTAATAATAGGAATAGAAACTACACAGTCCATAAGCAAGTATTATTGGAAGCTGTTGATAACCTTTGAATTATTAAATCAAATAAAACATAATCAGCTTTGATGGTCGCGTGGTCTAAGGTGCTTCTCTCGCAGAAGAATAAACTGCCGTTGAAGGGGAAATCAAGGTTCGAATCTTGGATTGGGTGTACTCAGGGTGTTTTTTCCTAAATTGTTTTCCACTCTCCCTCCACGCGAATATGAGTACACCTCCTATAAGTATAATCTTCCTCATACCTAAAATTATTAGAGTAATTAGTATATAAGCATATATTCCGAACGGGTAGTAAAACGCGGCGCTAAAAAAATAATGAATAAAACATATTTATATAATGCCAAATTTGAGTGACTTTCATTCGATGTCGGTGGTTGAAACCAGGGTTTAGTAACATTTCTAGCTGTCAGATTAGGCCTTTCCTATGAAAATTGGACTATTATCAATTTGATAGCATAGTAAATACCTAATGTTGTCATGATGATATTGATATGTGCGTAAGTCTCTCATAACTAATTTAAATTATTATTTCTTTAACTTGAAAAATGACACTATGACACGGGAATTAAACCCGAGACCTTTGTCTAGGTACGCCAATACTCTTACCATTAAGACATTCCGTGCACATGTGTCATTATTCACTCATATTTAAGGCAAAGTCTGTGATGGATGTGCAGACTTTACCTTAAATACAATGACACCTGTCCATGGGACGACTCCTGGATAGTTTATTGGTAGAGCAATGGCGTCGCAAGCAAATGGGTCCCGGATTTGAATGCAGTACCCAGATGTCATTTTTAAATTTATAGAAATTATATCCATCAGTAAGCCGGTGCAAAACTTTCACACATTAAACCTTCCCCTCCCAAAAAAATAATGATTTAGTCTTTTGTTGTGTTGTAGAAATTAAATACTCAGCGAAGTGTATACACAAAATAGCAAAGAGAGTTTATTTTAAGTATTTTGATATAAAAATATTGTTAGATTTGCTTTTAACTTAAATTTTAAACAAACCATGTGTTTTAACGTAAACTGAGTATGCTATGTTAGAAGTCGGTAAAAAATCCTATCCAGTGATACCTTATTCATCGCTGTAGGCTTTGTATTAGTTGAGAAAAATGGATGTTGACAACATAAATAATATATAGGAAATGCGGCTAAAACCTGACTTTACAACTATAATAGCCTGGCTCTTTAATTCATCATGATTATTTTTGTTCAAATAGATTGGAAACCATTTAAAACTCATTAACTCCAGCCAGAATTCGAGTTCCTACCTTCCCATCACGTGAAAACCAAATAAGACTATACTGGCGTATCCATCCGCGTATCCACCGGAGCGCCTAACATAAAAAAAACGCAATTATTAGTGTTTTTTGTTTTACATTTTTGGTTATAGAAGACATCGGACCTGTCGAAAGACAAAACACCTAATAATAATACTTATGATTGATTGTTTGCGCCAACTATGTACACTATACAGGAACGCTACAGAGTCTATAAACATAGTCAAATTCCCAAAATAAAAACCCCACTAAACTAAGCTAGACAACATTAATAACTGTTAATTCCTGTAATATAATGTCGTTTAATGTCCTAACTTTATTTTTTTATGTTTTGTGTATTAAAAACTCGCATACGTATATTTTCCCGTATTTTTGTATCTGCCTATATGTCGAGACTTTATGGCCACCCTGTAGAATCAAGCAGTTCAAATAGAGATACACATTTTTTATAAATGTAGTAGACTCTCTATAGTTCTAGGGTCCATATAGCTTGAGGTAGGGATATGCCTGGTGACAGTACTTTTTACATGGGATAGAACAATGTGACGCTACTAGCCTAAACAACGAGTAAAAAAAAACACACCACAGAAAACATTGGTTTGTTTTATTCAAATGTTAATAATACGCATTGTAAATATTTTTATATTTACAAATTTATTTTTATATTATTAAATTTAAAAATATGTTTTTTAATTGTTCTATATTAAAAACATGTAAATATTTTCATTATTTCCAGCTATTTCGTATTTCTATATTTCAAGATGAGGCTGATCCTATTCATGTCGAGCTATTGTGACAATGTGATTCTAAAATTGGATATTACTTATATACATTAAAAATAATTTTGATCAAAATATGTAGCCATATACAACTCACCACTTTCTATAGACACAACTACACCCGCCTCGGTGGCGTAGTTGGCTAAAGCGCTAGTCGTGTTGACCTCGACCGTCGAGGACGGGGAGATCGAGGTTCGAATCTGGGTCGGATGAACTGGGAGTGGTTTTTCCTAAATGGCTTTCCACTCTCCCTCCACGCAGATGCGGGTTCACTTCCTCTAAATACAACCCTCCCAATTCCTAATCCATTAGCGTAATTAGTACTTAAGCGTATAACCCGAACGGTTAGAAAGACGCGGTGCTAATTATTATTATTATTATTATTATTATTATTATTATTATTATTATTATTATTATTACAGACCCTACTGTTTGGTAGTTGTTTTTTTAATTCGTTGGTTACATTATTTTGGCACAAAATAAAATTGAAACTCCCCTAAAACTCATCTTTAGCTAATTATTGAAACTACCAATGTGAAACCTGGATATCCGCTGACATTTAATTAACTACACCCATGTTTAGTTTTCTGTTGTGCTCAAGAAGTGCAAATTTGCGATGTGTACATGCATTAAACTTAGTTAGCTCGATAGTTCTCACAACGATCATTGGGAACATATTCAGTTCTCATTATGTCAATTATTGTAAATAGTATACACACACATTCCTGAATGGCTATGTCAACTAGCTATTCTTCGTTTACTTTGAAAGGTAGCAAACCTGATTACCACTATGGTGCAGCTTATAAAATAGGGCCATAGTGTAATCTGTCAAGATAATGCTACCTTTACAAGGTAAGCCTTTAATATACTGTTAATATCTTTAAAAAATTATATACTTATTTCAACACCTTGATCTAGGGCCATATTTATGAAAGTCTAATCTTGGAAGTCAACCAATCTCAGGGTCAGTTTCATAGTCAGACTTAGTACGCCTCAAGTGCGCCGTTATACGCAATACAAGACGACATCTACCTAAACTCGAAATTTGCCCATTTCTCTCTGGTCTAAGTAGGTGTCGTCTTGTATTGAGGAGGGCCTACACCAGTGCACTTGAGACGTACTAAGTCTGACTATGAAACTAGCCCTTAGTATACGAATAACATCAGTTTTAATTGAATGAGGATTGGCTGACCTCTGAATTTTGACTATAATGTATTACACTATATATATACTTAAATATAATATATATATATATATGTGTGTATATACCGAGTTGAAGGTGGCTGCGTTTTCTGATAGCTCGTGATCTTAATAAAATCACACATTTGTAGCCGATGATTTCCGCGCGTCCATCGTAAAATCTGCCTTAAAATATGAGTGAAAAAATGACCCTGAGTATGGGACAATTCCTGGATAGCTCAGTAGTTAGAGCATTGGCGTTTTAATCCAAAGGTCCCGGGTTAAATTCCCGTGTCCAAGGGTCATTTTTCAATTTTCAGAATATGATATATATAGTGTTATACTTTAAATTCACTTGATGTTCAAATGGTGGTTTGAAGGAAGATAAAAAATTCTAGCCGAAAATGTCCTTGTAGAACTTATGTTTGTTCCGAGTTTTAATTTATAAATTAGTTCAAAAATTATTAATAACACAAATACCACCAAATATTCACAAGTAATTTATTATTGGTTTTATAAAAGTTGTAAAAAAACGATGCTTGGACTATTTTAGCGAATGTTTTGACAGTACGTATTTTCATCGCATAGAAATGACGCGGAGGGTAGTTAAATTATTTATGAAGTTAGATAAATTGAAGATGTCGACTTGTACAGAAATCATCTCCCGACGATACTTTATAGACATGTTGTACATGTAATCAGTTCTCTAAGGGTTATCGTTCAGTAAGGGTGTAGAAGGGTCTACCATAACCAAGGACAACATGAAGCACAGTGTCTGGGCCCTCTGAGGTTACTTCGGGTTGATGACCTGAGCCAATTAGAAAGAAAAAAAGAGATATGATATATCAAATGAAATAAAATAAAAAAGGATGTCTCTAAACTGGCAGGATGAGAGATCTTGGTTACATCAATTTTTTTCTATTCTAAATCCAACCAATCATTGAAGACGTAGTAAAAAATATAAAATGTAGATACAATGTGCAGTACAATGAACTCACGTTATTAAACACAATAAATTATGGATGTAAAATTATATAAAAATAAACATAAACAGTAGTAGTGGAGTTAATGTAACTAACTAATAATAATATCATTGCGCGTCTGGACTACATAATTCGTAGCCCAGTTTGTGGAAAGATTAGCCAGTACTTAAAGTAAAATCACCACCCAAGCTTACTTGGATGACAGCTAAAAATGTTACTATAAATCGTCCCTAATGTAACCTTACGCCAACAGCTGTTCTTTCACTTTGGATAGCTGTAATGATGATAACATAATATGGTAATGTATGAGTGTTACAGTTAACCACAGTTATTTAGGCCAATATTATTTATATTTATTTGAGGTCGGGCACAAAGATTGTTTATCGTTTTATTCCACTTAAAAAATTATTATTCACAGCAATTTCACAAAAAGTCTAACAAATATAGCTTCAAAATGGCGACCGACGAATTAAAACCATGTGATTGATCATGACGCAAACAAGTTATTTACATTGGTACACCCACGCATTGTATAAAACTATTTTATTCAGTCAAATATTTAGAAATACAATAAAATAATCATAAAATAATTTATTATATATAAATAAATGACAAGTATTTTCTCTTTTACAAGTACGATGCCTGTATTAAAAGGTATTAATATATGCACTATACTACACGTTATAGATAATATTCCAAAAGGAAAACTAATTACGTTTAATTATGTTTAAAATATTGTTTCGTATTGGACAAAAAATATTACTAAAAGTAGTGAAATAATTTGAGAAAACTTAAGTTTACTTAATTTTAAATGTAAAATATAACATGTTATTAAAAATAATCTATAATAAAACAGTGATATTTTACAAGTGTTGGCAACCCAAAACCCAAACGAATGATTTTTAAACTGTCATTCAGGTAACAAGCTATGGTGAACAGATTCTAGGTACTATTTCCCAGAGGAAGCTCGAATGTACTAATCGTACATCCTTTCCGTGGAGGCTCTTTCCATGTCCCGATTAGATAAGATGATGCTGATAACGTGTAAGAGGGTGTTGAACCAGTGGAAACACTTAAACCTAACTTAAGCCTAGTTAACCAAACCCTGGTGACCGTTGAGGTGATTCCCCTTTCGGGGAAAAACACCCAAGATACCAGCTGGGAAACCAACCCGGGAACCCTAGACTCGTATCCAGGTGCACTGACCACTAAACCACAGGGACGGTTATATAACTACCTAAATTATGATTAGATAACTTGGCGCTACGAATCAGTAGACAGGTTATAGACACTTCAGTTGGTACAACTTAACTTACTCATTTGAAGCACAAATTTAATTTAATTTTTAAATAATAGTAATACTCTATAACGGGGTAATTTAACATTTTTCTGTCCACGTACCCCTAGATATTATTTCTCCTCAACCTTGTACCCCCAAAGTTGTTGGTGCAAAATTGCAAGCTATACATATTCTATAATCTACATCTAGACGAGAGAGAACGAGAGAGAAAAAACTCCCAGACCACATGTCCATACGTCCGGGTCTAGTATAGCCATCCCTAAATCTGGATGTATTAAATAGCAAAGTTATTATATTTGTTAGTTACAGTTAAAGCCGCATCTATATTTTTTAATTATTATTATTATTAGCACCGCGTCTTACTACCCGTTCGGGTTATACGCACTTACGCTAATGTGTGATGGTAGGGTGATTGTGAGATGAAATGGAGGACCTACAATTTAACGTGGAATCCGAACCACGGTGGAGGCCTGGCATTCCTCACATTCACAAGTTGTGATTAATACACATCTTGTCAGAGGTGAAGGAAGGGTTTGGTAATCAGATATTTTTTTAATGTTTATCGTGAAATTAGATGTATACATTTTACTTACCCCCTAAGATATCTTCGTGTGCCCCACCCAGGTTGAATACTGCGACTGCTAGGGCCTGCCTACGGGGTTTACACGATTAAGGCTTTGGGTTTTTCTGATCTGGTTTGCAAGGGATGGGGGGAGGGGGAGGGAGGGGGTTCACAGGTCCATAAACTTGAAAGCACTAACGAAAGGACTTAATGCAATCGTTGGTGCTGGTCATTGAACACACACATTTTGTTAGTGCTACATTTTTGTGGAAGTTATAAGCCAAAATCATTGGATGGGGCCAAGTTGACGTCAACCTGATCCCGCCCACCATCTTACGGTGCAGCACTAACGACAAAACCTGATGCAACCGTTATTGCTACGTTAGCGCTGTTAAATTATTCCAAATATTTCGTTAGAACTACATTTTCCTGGATGTTATAAGTCAAAATCCGTTAGAAGGGCCAAATTGACTTCAACCTGGCCCGCGCACCATCTTCCAGTAAAGCACTAACGACAAATTCTAATGCAAACATTAGTGCTACGTTACCAGTCATTTAACCAGAAAAATGGTTAGTACTACATCTATGGTTAAGCTACAGTCCATAACAATGCTTTAGGTTTGTACTATCGACACGTTAGAAGCGCAAGGCTTACACTAGATGCAAACCGCATTACAACCATTTAAGCTAAGGTTAAAATACTACCAGGTTTTCACAACTACCATGAGTGATAACAATCTTATTCGTAAATCATAGGGTATTAATACACTGATAAGACCTTACTTATTATATTTAAATAAATTAACGATAAAATTTTAAAACAAAATGTCAATAATGATAACAAACAGTTTATGAGATTTTAACAGTGTAATGAAAAGGAAATTCAAATTTTTGAAAAGTAATGTCTCTTAGTTATTGTTTTACGTGTTTCCATTGATATAATTACTTTTTTTTTACTAAAATAACTAAACAGTGAAATCTTGGTAAATTATATTTATGTTAAAGTATTATAAAATTGTGAGTGAGATAGGTCACTTTACTTCTCGTCTTTCATTTGTAATTCTCATTAGGGCTTGAAGTTTTATCTTGAAATATAACAATAATGAGCAACATTCTTACAGCGCTAGAAGAAAAGGGGTGGGTGGGTGTTGGGGGTGATGTTGCTCAATGACCATTCTAATGTTTATCTGAGAGATGGCAGATGAACAAAAATATTTACGTTAGCAAACTATTCGCGAATATTTTTTCTTCTTCTTATCACCGCATCTTACATCTACCCGATTCATAGTTCATACAGTAATATACTCAGCTATAATATCTAGTGTTTTTTGTATATTTCACGCTTCATATACCTTTTTAAGTAGACGGAATACGTAGCTGCTACATAATAATGTGTTGATGTCTTTCACTCTTAATACTTTTTAAAATATTCGGTAACTAAACATAGTCTATGCATTCAAAACGCCAATTATAAGTCATTGTATAGCCTATTTGTCGGTATTGTGTTTCACACTCAGCATTTATTTTAATAATCAAATAGCCAAAGCTATTATTATTATTTATTATTACTAGCACCGCGTCTTACTACCCGTTCGGGTTATACGCACTTACGCTATTATGTAATGGTAAGGTGATTGTGAGATGAAATTGAGGACCTACAGCTTAACGTGGGATCCGAACCACGGTGGAGGCCTGGCATTTCCTCACATTCACAAGTTGTGATTAATACACGTCTTGTCAGAGGTGAAGGAAGGGTTTGGCAATCAGATAAAGCTGTGCCGGGACTGAGGATTGAACCCCGGACCCTCAACACAGAAGTCCGACATCTTACCCCTAGACCACCAGGTCAACACCAAAGCTATTATTTATGCTTTTTAGTGAGGATTACTCCATCTAGATATCATATTCTGAAAATTGAAAAATGACAACTGGTTCGATTCCCGTGTCCAGGTGTCATTCTTCAATTTTCAGAATATTTATTTTAATAGCTATGCATATTTATTTAATTACATCTAAAACTCTCATTTATAAGTTTTTGTCATTTTTCTCAATGTTGTGTAGGCTATTTTTCTTAGCATTTTTAAAAATGGAGAAAATGTATCGAAGAAAACATTCTTCTGGAACCAATAAAAAAAACGGAAAGCTTTGGTCTTAGAAAATGGCGAGAACAGCAACTAAAAGAATGTGTCGCTATAGAAAATAATTGGTATATTCAGCCAGAATGACTTAATGAATGCAATCTTGATGATTATGAATTGATAATCTAAAATATTACACCGACACATGAACATTGCGATGCTCAAATCTTTGACATCATTGGTAAACGGATTGTTGAGATTTCGTATTTTTTGAAAGCATTCATTTCATTAAGAAGGAGCTTTACAGTTGAAGGGGCAACCCGCAACCCACATTTCACTCACTTACCCAAAGGTTATTCTTATTCTGATGATATTTCAACTATCATGAATGATAGTAAAATATTTATTGTGTCAAATTTAAGGTATCAATATGCCAAACAATTATGCCAGACCCAAAATTTAATAAAACCATGGAATGATTAGATAAAAAATTATATAGAAATTAATAAATGTGTTTGAGCTTCAAATATTAATTTAGAAGGAATTTTTAATTTTTTTAACCTGGCATTAATAATCACAAATAGATTACGCTTGCAACAGTATGTCAAGCAGCAGGCCCTGGGTTTCCTATTGTGTTAGGTAGAGCCTTTTGGAAGAAGAATTACTTAAAACCCAGTATTCTTGGATTATGAACCAATATTAGTTTTAAAATTAATAATTCTTTACATGTATAGTTATTAACAGTTTAAACATTATTATTTACACAGGTAGCACAGACAACATTGGATTTTAAAAACAACTAGTCCATATAATTATGGGTATGCGGCGCAGGACTAGCATACCCGGAGAACACGCCACTATATGGATTACATTTGGAGAAATTGATACGAATGAATATCAAAAATAAATATTACTCTTTTCTTTTACGGGAAGTTAACAAGTATCTAGAAAATTACTATCCTCAAGAGAAAAAAAAATATTTCAGGTATTTCCGAGAAACTAATAAGCTGTAGCTCATTTCCAAAGCTGTACTTCCTCACCCAAATCTCTCTCTTTCTCTTCTCAGTTGTACACAACCCTAGGGGGGGGGGAGGGTGGTTTAGACCTTTCAAGGCAGAAACTACCTAACCACCAGTTACGAATTGCCTTTAAATTTGAAGGTAATTTCAAAATTATTTGCAAGTAAACCTCATTCTTAAAACAACATGGGCCACTTGGCTTCAAATGGGAACATATGAAACTAAAGAAAGAAATAAGGCAAGGACGGTGAAGCTACTTTTATTTCAAGTATAACGTTTGTAGCATAGAGAAAGATTCATTTGCAAGAAATAACAGCAGCTATAAACATGCCATGTATGAGAAGCCGAACTTAGAGCAAGTATCACAAACACTTTGATTTAGGTAAAGTACCCTTAATTGTTTTTGTGTATAATATATTTTTGTGAATTGGAATAGCGCATTATGGAAAAGATATATTTTTTTAAATTTATTATGTTGTTTTAGGTAAAGTATCCTTATTTGTTTTTGTTTATAATGTATTTATAGGTAAAGCAAGGCTTTATTAAACGCGCCTTCTAATAGTAAAAAAATAAATAATTTAGGACCACATCTAATTTTTGGGGACATGTGTTATTAAAAGTAAATTTGTCTCCCACTTTTGAAAAAAATAAAATAAAAATGTGTTAGTTTTATATCAGTGTGTACAAGACATAGCTTATTTTATTTGTGCTTGTTAAATTAACTGTAGTATATATACAAACAAAAATTTACATGTTCATAATTTGAAGACAGTGGAGGTAAAAAATAAATAAAAATTTTTCCGAGCAAAGTATATACATTTTTATTCTATTACTCTAAACATTAGGGTCTGTCTTATCTTTTGATGTATTTATTTTAAATTATATTTAATTAAATGTATATATTTAAGTAAAACAAAATAATTAATAAGCTTTACACTTCTTTGAAAGGCTAGATTGTGAAAAAAATAAGAAATACAATAGGCCTACATTAAAAATGTTTGAAGCCCTTTCTCTAGAAACGGACTACTGTAATTTTATAACAGTTCTCTATTCCTTCCCCCGACCTACCTCATACAAACCAAATTAGCCCTTACTCAATCCCAACGGCTCAAAGGCTAAATAGACCTAGTCAACATTTGTTATCGCTTGCAGGTAGCATTTCAAAGTCCACACGATAGGGTAGCTGACTATTAATAACTGTCTAGGTCATACACCTATGTAAATTGAATAGTGTTTAGCAACAAACAACCAAGCGCCAATATCGATTTTTTTTTGTTTTTGTGTGTAAGTGATAGAAAAGAGTCTTTTCTATCTTGTAAATAAATATGAAAGTGTTTCCTGCATCGTGCTTCCATCTGCAGATGTCCAAACCAACCACCATTTTGTAAAGGTCTTTTCTTCAATTAGCAACAAACATCCAACCACCATAATGCAGTAGTTTGAATGTATTTCTGTCATTTGCTGATAAGCAACAAACAACCAAGCGACACAGTTTCCCGCTTTTAGCTACTGTATTTGTATGTCAGAGTGTGTTTGATTGATTCTTATAAGCTGTGTAATCCTTTTTGTGCTACCAGTTGAGTTATTTTGTTTTAGGAAGATGTTAATATTATTGTTTATAGAAAACATTAAAAAATATATTGAATAGCCTATTAACATGTCAGAACATTCAAAAAGATTAGTAGACTTGGCACTTGCCACGTTCTATACAGAAGACAACCAAAATGATAATTCAAAGATATCAGAAAAAGCTGAAACATTAAGTTTCCCTGGATTTTATTATAATTTCACACAATCTAACTTCCTACAGGCATAAAGTTCAATAGTATGATTTTATGTTGTGTTGTCTGTTCTTGCAATGTTGTAATTGCCTCATGGGCAAATCTTTGTCTGTTTATATTCGTAGCTCAGTAACAAATTAATAATTCTTGATAAGGCTTCGTCAATAGTTCTACAATTTGAAAAATTGATGAAGAAAACTGGAAAAGTTCAGAAGTTTTTATTTTACAGAAAGTTAGAAATAATAACAATTAATATACATAACATTATTCGAATATTTGTTACATTATTAGTTTTTGAAAACAAGAATGTTCTTTAAGATATCTATATTATTTATCACTGCTTCTTACTACCCTTTCGGGCAATACAACTATGCACTAATGACGCTAATGGTTAGGGATGAGGTAGGTGTAAATTAGGACGTGCACCCAAATTTGCGTGGCGATAGAGTGGGAAACTATTTAGGAAAAAACTCCCTCAGTGCACCCGACCGGGATCGGTATGGGAATATATTCTGGAAAATCTGGAAAATGATTTTGTTATGTATTGATGGAAGGGGCTGCTGGAAGAGAAGCACAAGAAATCAGCTCATGTCTGTTGAAGCACATGGAAATTAACTTGTCAGAAGAGGTTGTGGTCCGATTCATGTGGAGGACAAAACCGTAATATTAAACTCACATTAATGTTGAATGTTTTATTAAAAAATCATCCAAGACTAAAGATTATCCATATTAAATTTCTGATATCTGGCCATAGCTATCTGCCAAACGATAGTGACTTTAGTGACATCGAAAAAGCCCTTAAACACGTGCAAAGACTATATTCAGATGAAGACTATGTGTAAATAATGAGGAACTGTCGCCGAAGAAATAAAATGCAGGTTACAAAAATGAGTAACGATGACTTTTATGAAACATTTTCACTGGAAAATTTGATAGTGAACCGCAAAGTTGACCGTACTGGCCTGTAAATAAACTGGTTTTAAATACGAGAAATAAAACTAGTTAAAGAGAAGCCATACATTTTATGTGTGAAAATGAATAGTGATGATGTGATCTACTTTGAAGTGGACATTAATAAGAGAGTACGTGGTCGTCCAACAGTTACAACATTGGCGATGGAGAACCTTGTACCACTTTGGCCTAACGGCAAAGCAATATCATGTCCTAAACTGGCAGATATTAAATCAATCCTTCGTCTTATTCCTGAAGATACAAAACCCTTTTGTAATAATTTACTTGATGACCAAAAGATCATGGATGATGTTGATGGTTACGATGGTGAACTTGACTTTTCCACTGAAATTGTTTAAGTGAAAAGACAGTACCAATAAGAACAAAACTTTTGTCAAAATATTTTTGAAAACCTCATTGTTAATATTCACTTATATTATTAGATTCACAATTTTTAACAATATATCAGTGGCATTTATAAAGGTTTGTGTATTATAGTTTAGGGTTTAGTTGACAAAAATAATTAAGTTGTTTTATGAAATTAGCAACACTCAACCAAGTGCCAAATGATTTTTTTATTAAGTAAATAGCAAACTATATATATTGGTCTTGTAGTATATTAAAAAACACCACTTTGTACTATATGTTCATGTAATTAATTTTATTATATAAATAAATAGGAATTTATAGTGGAGCATGTACTTTGAACTCAATTTACTCGGTTGCATCTTATTGGCGCTTGGATCTTTGTTGCTTAATGCCATTCAATTATTCTAATGTGTTAGTGGTGAAGAATGTTGAGTTTCGAGAAAGTGCAACTGAATTTGCGTGGAGTGAGATTGGAATCCCGTCTAGGAAAAACAACCCTCAGTGCACCCGACCAAGATCGAACCCTAATCCGCCTGTCATTGGCAGCCAGTCTATTGCGAGAGTGACGCCTTCATCCATGCAGCCACAGAAGCGTCAGCCACGTCAGTTGATCATTGTAACTAAAATTTAGTTTTTTTATCAACTATATTACATAATTAGTTGTCATAAACTTCGCTCTGGCCACTATAATCTTATAGACAACTGACAACAAAACGAAATAGAACTTTTAGTGCTATGTTATTGTTGCCAACTAAACATAAAGCGCATAGTTTGAATTGGAGCCAAAACCTTTAAAATTTAGTAGTATAACAAACTATTTAAACTAATATAAACGTTAGTGTTTCATTTGTGCTACTCATTAAAGAGGCGTTTTGGTCAAATAAGTCTCGCCATAAATAAAAATACAACCACAAATAATCATAAATTTGAACTATAAATGGAAATATTTACATAATTCATACACTAATTACCTTATATGATTGTAGTAACACACTATTTGAAATCTAGTGGAGCTCACACTAATGGGTACGTCGTCTAAATTACTATACTCACGCTTCACTTGGCTGTGGTAACGGAGAGGTCGAAACTATTTTCCAACATAGGATTATCGCCTTGTTTCTTTCATCACTACACCACGAAAATGTAGAAGCGGGTCCTTTGAATGGTCCTCCTTAGGGGGCGACCAGACTGGGCGAGCGAGCGCACGAGCGACTAAAATATAAAATAGAACACATTGGTTGTAATGAGAGGTGGCCAGACTGAGCGCGCACGCTTGAAAGATAGAACTGGTTCTATTTTTCAAGCGCGCGCGCTCGACCCGGTACAGTCTAGTTTGCAGGCGCTAGGCAATATTATTGTATGTTGGTTCATTGAGTGCTAGGAAAACTTCTCATTTTGACATTTTTATTAATATCGATAGGTTTAGCACACTTGCTATTAACGGCCTAATTTAATTGGTAAGATCATAAACCATACTTATTTGTATGTATATATGTAAAATTGATATGTTAAAATTCTTCAATATTATCAAAGTAGGCCTTTACAAATAATAATCGCCATTAGCGTGGAAAGAGGATGAGAAAACCACAACAATAAATCACTTGTCAAAAACCACCCTTATTTCACAGAGCCAAGATTCGTAACCTCCTCGTCAACAACTATAAAGAGCTATCTGCTAATTACGCGCTCGCCTGTTTAGCCACCCAGTCGCTTGCGCGCTCGCTCGCAAGCTTGTCAGTCTAGCCGAACCCTTATTCCTATTTATTTAAATTATTATTGTTATTGTTATGATCAAACGATCATCATCCTAGCCTTTTAATCATCGCTAACAGTTTGTAAACCATTTTGCGCTACTTGCACTTTAGTAATGTGAATAGGATAGTAATTCGTCAGACAATAACAAAGTAAGTGTAACCACATATTAGTGGGAGGAGATTGGGAAACCAATTAATAAAAATAGGAAAATGGTCTGGGATCCGAAGCCCAACTCAAATTCACCAGCCACCCAAAAGAGATTAAACTGACATCTCTACTCACAAGCCCTCTGATGGCAATCCTTAATTCTTTAAGAAAACTATCAACAAGTTGAAGTCAACTTAATAATATGTGATATAACTCCCAAATAAATGGAGCACTGATGAAATTGTTATGTTAATGCAGCACTAATTATTGCACTAACGAGGAATGTGTGTTTAATGAGTAGTGCTAACGGAGCACTAACGATTGCATCAGGTTTTTTCGTTAGTGCAGTGTAAAATGGTGCGGAGGGCCAGTTTGAAGTCAATTTGACCCCGCCCAGTGATTTTGGCCTATAACTTCCACAAAAATGTATCACTAACGAAATTTTTGTGTTCAATGACCAGCACTAACGATTGCATTAGGTTTTGTCGCTAGTGCTGCAAAGCAAGATGGTGGGCGGGGCCAGGTTGATGTCAATTTGGCCCCGACCAATGATTTTGTCTTATAACATCCACAAAAATGTAGCACTAACGAAATTTTTGTGTTCAATGACCAGCATTAACGATTGCATTAAGTCCTTTCGTTAGTACTTTCATGGGTGGGGCCAAGTTTATAGACCTGGTGGTCAGGGTGTATTGTAATGAGGTGTTTTTTTTCTAAATGGATTTCCTTGTTTAAATTCCTTTTAGCTCTCAAATATATACACTATAATATATTATTGTTTTAATTAGTTTTATCACCCGAATATCTACAACATATCATTTCAATTAAACTTAGTACTAGAATACCTAAACTGTATCAGAATATAAATATGGTTTTATTTATTTATTTACTGGAATATCTATATTTTATTATTAATGTTTTTTCATTAGTTATAGCATTCTTTGTATAGCTTATATACATATATATATATACATATATATATACACATTGCGTCTCTCTACCCGATTAGCTATCTACATTATATTTATACATCTTCTATGAAGTTATTTAATGCTCTCAGTCTTCCAACTCCACCCCCACCTTAGCCCCCCCCCTGACGGTTTAGGGGATGGAGCTCCATGGCAACATAAATGCCCTAGGACAACATCCTTTAGCTTGTCGCTCCACAAAAATCAGATGTCAAAGTTGAAGAGTCCGGTTTTTTTTAATTCTTGATAACGATATCAACTCTAGGAAGTTGATGCTACTACTCCTCTTCGTATTCTCCCGGGGTTGGGGGGGTATCACTGATATATTAATATCAATAAATAGTATAACAGAGCACTTTTGTGATGGCTTGTCATGTCAGCTGCCCGCCTGTCTGTCATTTGTTAGCGTTGGATTATAATATCTATGTTTTTTTTCCCCTAATATTCTTGAGTCTCTAAATCTTTAAATATGTCTAATACAATTCTTGTACTGCTATTGGTTACATTTGCCTACGTTACCATTACAAATACCAACAGGGCCGCTTTGAGGGGAGGAGCTTCAAAGGGGGCAATTGCCCCGGACCTAACATTCCAGAGGGCCACATTTCCCCCCAAAATTAATAAATAGATTAGAGTTATTATTTTAAATTTATTATCAAATAGTGTACAGATAATTAACAGCAATAAGTATTCGCTAAGTGATAGGAGGATTCCATTCCAGATTCCTGAAAACCTTAACTGTATGTAATTTAAGATTTACGTTTTTCAAGTAGTGTGCTGCAATACAGTAGAATACGTCACCATTGTTTCACCACTGTCGGTCTACAGACAACTAACAGTGCAATCAATGCTTCAAAGAGGTATTTACTTTTGTTAACTTAATTTGTTTGCATTTAATAAACTACAGTCATTTAATGGGTTGATCAATATTCCATAAAACATGTGAAATTATTATGTAACATAAGTACCGAGTACGTATCAATATATAATAACGATTAATACTAAAACCGAAAAACTTCCGTACAAATAGATTTTTTCTGCCCTGGGCCTCACATTTTCTTAAAATGGCCCTGAATACCAATTTACGGTTTTACGAACACACTAATCAATTGTATTCATATATTTATGTATACATTTATTTTAATTAATATGTTTCACACAAGGATTTAAGGAATTCATCTAGGGCTATATTCATCAAACTGTGGTAAGAGAGCCCTTAATGTGAAATATTTCAAGGAGTACGCGACATACTACTGAGTTTTAAAATCTATTTTTTGTCATCGTGTCTTACTACCCGTTCATATTATTCTCATATGAACTAATCACTCAAACCTGTTAAGGATGAGGTAGGGTGAATTTAAAGGAAGTATACCCAAGTTTTCGAGGAAGGAGAGCGAAAAAACATTTATATAAAAAAATACCCTCATTACATCCGACTGGGTTTCGAGCGTCCATATTCCTGTCATCGTCGGTTCATTCTATTGCGAGAGTTATGCGTAAAGAGCATTCGACCGTCGAAGCGAGTTTATGATAATTAGGTCTTATAGACAAATTAACGTAGATCTTGTCGTGATGTCACGGACTTTTTTAAGCAGTTCCCTCCCCCTGTCCCCTCTCTTTCACGGTTTTGTTTAGTTTACCACTGAGGCTTTAAAACATTATTATTATTATTATTAGCACCACGTCTTACTACCCGTTCGGGCTCTACGCACTTACGCTAATATGTAATGGTAGGGTGATTGTGAGATGAAATGGAGGACCTACAGTTTAACATGGGATCCAAACCACGGTGGAGGCCTGGAAATCCTCACATTCACAAGTTGTGATTAATACACGTCTTGTCAGAGGTGAAGGAAGGGTTTGGCAATCAGATAAATCTGTGCCAGGACAGAGGATTGAGCCCCAGACCGCTAGAACAGACGTCCGACACCTTACCCCTAGGCCGCCATGTCACCCGGCTTTAGAACAAGTGCAGCAGCATTAGCTTGCATTGAAGGTAGTAAAAACCACAAGCAACCACATGTATAGTAGTATTCATACCCGCTTCATTGGCTGAATGGGCTAAGGCGTCATTCTCGTATTAGACTGGCTTGATGACGACGGGAAGATCGGGGCTCGAATTCTGGTTGGGTCTACTGAGGGTGGTTTTCCCGAGTGGTTTCCCACTCTTCTTCCACGCAAATGCAGCTAGATCACATCTCAAATACTTCCTTCCTCATCTTTATTCCATTAGAGTAATTATCATACACGCGTATAATCTAAACAGTTAGTGCTCAAAAACAAAGTTGGATTCTGGTAGAAAGGAACTCTTAGAAAATACGGACATATTTTAAAAGAAACACTAGTTAAGCTAAATATTTTAGTAGTTTTTATAACAAAAACCCTTTTTGGCTAAATAAAGCCTTATTTTAATTTAATTTTCTACCTACAATAATCGGCATTTAAAAAAATATATGTCACGGGCATCGCAGAGTTTTAACAGGACTTTTTTATTTCCATTTATAAAAGATTCTATTTAAATGTTATAATGCCACTGGAAAATATAAAATAACTGCATCTACTTAATTAAAAAAAAACCACGGTGTCAGCCCACAAGAGAAGAGCCATACCCACCTAGCGGCCGCTGCATGTTGGCAAAATAATATAATGACTACATTTGCGGATAGAGGGTGTCATGTGGTCAGCACAATAAACCTTCCGGCCTTTTAATCTCAGTTTTCTTGACCGGAGCCGCTACTTATTTAATCAAGTAGCTCCTCATTTGTCCTCACGAGGCTGAGTTTTTGACCCCGTCCCAGATACGCTGCTCCACAGAAAAATATCTGATAGCGCCGGGATTCAGATCCGGGACTTCTGGATTTGTAGCCAGGAACTCAGACCACTAGATCACAGAGGTGGTGTCTATTGGATCAATATCTTACCAACATTTTTTTTTTTTGCTATTAAAACTGTGAAAATACATATTTTAACTCTCTTTATCTTTAACTAATTGTTAGGTAAAAACACGTAGGCCTGTCCAAATGAGCAGCTTAGTGGTAGCTACGTGATGTATATTTATAACTAGCAATCCCGCATGGCGTTGCCCGTGACCCATCTACAGATTCAAAATGAAACTTTATCTCTGAAATTTGGTTGGCCATCGAACACAAACACTTCCTTTTATTATTATAGAAGATTATTTTGGTTCATATAATATTTGAACCATGCCCCCATGTGCAACACATAAAAAAATTAACCTAAAGGGAAGCTTAATTATGGGTCACTTTTAAGGTAAGACATAGGCCTATATCAATATACGGATGAATAGGCATAAAAGAAGAACACAGAAGGTGTTATTTTAAATTAACCTTTTCCTTTTTGGTCATATTATTATACATTAAGGGAGGGTGAAATGAGACGTTAGTTAAAGGCAGTATTTTTGCAATTTTTATATCAAAACTGTTTTTGGTCAAAATAAATAAAATATTACTCCAGCAGAAACAAATAGTTTAATTTTCTTCACACTGTGATATCAGCAGTTGTTGAATATCTTTCCAGAGTGTCTTGGAATATAATGACAACTTTTTCTCTTAATTTAAAAAGTTTCTCATCTAATGCCGATATGCTCATAAAAGATATTCAACTGTTTATATCACCATGTGAAGAAAATTAAACTCTATGTTTCTACTGGTGGAATATTTGATTTATTTTGACCAAAAAAATATTTTGCTATAAAAATGCGAATATATTGGCCTTTTCTCTTATCCCCTACATTCCCATCTTTAGCTACGGAACTATTCATTTAGAGAAGAAAATCAAAATATCCATGCGCTTTAATCTTACTAGCACATTTGTTTTAAAAGCAGAATCCAACCGATTGTTAAAACGCATTTTTTGAGTGTGCTTGTTAAATATTTTTTATGTCACCCGCACAGTTTGTGTGTCTATCTATTTATATCTTTCTTCTTCACCATATCTTTCTTCTTCCATTTCCTCAATCGATTTTACCTTTTTTTTATGTTTCGTTTTCCCCTCCCCCCCAAAGCAGGCCTCTCTCCCTCCTCCTCGTGCAAATAAAAGTGTATGCGGGCGCGGCGCGGCGCGGAAGGACCGAGGAAAGCTGGAAATCCGAGAAGAGATATCTGCACTCATTCTGGCCACACCCTTCTCTAGGGATTTCTCTGTCCGTCCTTCTACAGGACTTTCTTTATCATTCCTTCCCTAGCACTTTCTCCATCAGTAATTCTTTAATATTTTATTTATCAGTCCTTCTCAAGGACCTTCTTCATCAGTGCTTATCTATGAATAGCTGCATCAGTCCTTCTATAGGACTTTCTTTATCATTCCTTCCCTAGAACTTTCTCCATTAGTAATTCTTTAATATTCTATTTATTAGTCCTTCCCTAGGACTGTATTCATCAGTCTTTCTTTACGACTTTATTCATTAGTCCTTCTCTAGGGCTTTCTACATCAATCCTTCCTTAACACTTTATCTATCAGTAATTATCTAGGACTATCTCTAGGACTTTCTCCATCAGTTCTTCTATAGCACTTTCTCTTCTAGTACTTCTCTAGCACTTTCCCCATCAGTAATTATAAAGGAGCATCTCTAAGACTTTCTCTACAGGTTCTTCTTTAAGGCTTTCTCCATCAGTCCTCCTCTAGGGATTTCTCCATCAGTCCTCCTCTAGGGATTTCGTAATCAATCCTTCTCCGGGGATTTTTCCATCAGTCCTTCTCTAGGGATTTCTCCGTAAGTCCTTCTCTAAGAATTTCTCCATCAGTTGGACCAAATATTCCAGATGAGCTAGTTTAAGTATTGTCCGATGCCTGAGCTCAGTTGGTAGGGTTTATGCACATTCAACTAAATAAATCAGAATCATTTCTTGACATGAACGAAAAATGTACGGTTTGTGAAATCTGGAATCTCCCTTTCACGGTGACGAATTAATGGCCGTGGTTCTGATTTTGTGTCTCTTCTAGAATTAAGCTAGTTTTTTCAATTGTGTGCTGATATAATCAAACTGTTTGGAAAGTGCACTTAAAATACTGCAAAAATTATAGTAATTAATTAAATACTTGTTTTCCACGAATCAATTCTATCACTCTAGTCAGGAGGGACGTGTATTCTAAAACAATCGGTTACACTGGTGTCCGGATGTATTGTTATACATTTTATTTTTTTACTATGCCAGTTTAACACAAATATAAAGATGGCTTAGAGGAAGTAGGGGATAAAAACGCAGGGAGAGGTCGGGAAAACAATCTAAATGGTACCTAGCAGAGATTCGAACCACCACTTCAATACCGCATATCAATTAGATTGCTAGCTTACACCTTAAACTTCGCTATCACCGGTGTGGACAGAATTATTGCAATATTAATAAGACGGTGGGCATTGAACCTGTATTTTTTTATAATAAAAATTCGATGATATATTATAACAAACATTTTATGTATTAAAAAGAGAACTTGATTTTTTTAATCACCCCGTCTCACTACCTCTTCAGGCTGTGCGCGTTATATATGATAAATTACTATAATGGGGTAGGGATGAGGAAGAAAGAATTTTGCGTGGAAGGAGAGGGAAAAAGCATTTAGGAAAAGCACCCTCAATAGACCCAACCGGGATTCGAACCCTGATCTCCCTGCCATAAGCAGGCTAATCTAACACGAGAGTGATGCCTTAGATCATTCAACTACTGAAGTGGTAGATAATGTCTACTCTCAGGAATAATATTTTAATCACTGTGAAGATAAATTTCAAATTAGTTTTATAAACGGCTTTGTTTTATGCACATGTGTGCTGAATAGTTTTAAAATCACTTTTAATTTATTGTTTGTTAATGTTAAATGGGGAAAAATGGAACTCATCTGCTGAAGAGTAGTCTTCAAGGACACAACATATTCAATAGAATGTAAACTTAAGGTCTATGACACTCGGCCTAATGTATTATTTATTCACATGGTATTTTTTGTCTCATTACAAAATGGTTATAGTACAATCATCTTTCTCAATATGTAGTGGATAGGTTGTATACGAAAATAAAGTGGATAATTTATTTGTCTAACCGAACTCCTTTCACAAACGCTATTGTTGTTGGGTTTTTTTTATATCCCAAAAGACATTGACGTTTTCTGTAATACGGTTTCAAAAATAATTTTTAAAGATGGAAAAAAAAGTTACAAGAGCTATCTTCATTTCTTTTAAAGGACAATCTCTCGAATGACGCAGTTATTTCTCCATGACCCTATTCGTGTTTCTTTGTCTGATCTCTATGATTTGCACGTGATCAGAAGGAAAGGATGTATTGGATGGCACAATGGATGCCTCTCCAGTTCTTCTTTTGTCTATGGAGAAGATTTGAAGAGGAACTATTGTTTCAGATGTTCACTGCGATATACGAATGAAGGTTCAAGTGTTACGAAGATATTCTAGATACCAGCTGTGATGAAATAGGCCTCAAGTGTTTCACAAATTATACAGGGTGACTCAGAATATTTACATAATCATTTAATTACAATCGTAAATAGGTTTTTAGTATTTCATATTTCATCGTATCATGCGTTAAAAATTAATGGTACGGCACACCGCACAGACTTTCTCTCGCTTTTATCTTAAAATAGGGACATACTCACTAAAAATTAGTAGATTATGTGAAATAAAATAGTATATATATTTTTCAGAAGCACTCCACCAAAGACCATAATTGAATTAATTTATATAATTACAGAAACAATTTCCTCTAAAGAGCATAACAATCAATTTCTTTTTTCAAAGAGCTACCTATATAAAATAATATATTTGATTGTAGCTAAGAAAATTTTGGTTTTATAAAAAATACTATTACTATTATTAGGTGTTCTGTCTCACAACAGGTCAACTTATTTTGTCAGTGCCAATGCGCTTTGTCCTCTGCCTCCTCCTTCGGCTCAAAATTTTCCTCTTTCCTTTAAGTGATCTAATATTTTAATCCTCCTTCCTAAAACTATATTCCAAATAAAATATTTTTAAATTTGATAGTACAAGAACTTCACAAAGATAAGTTAATACTAGAGACACCGACTTTTTGCGAATCTTTTTTCACTAAAGGTTTTAAAAATAATTTTTTTTAAAGTGCCAAAACTTGTTTCAAGCTCAAATAAATAATTATTATATATTTTTGAGTTCACTAAATTGAAGTTTTCTCGGGAATTCTTAGTAATACTCGAATTTTAAAAGGAAATTCATGCTTTACAATCTATTACGCATCTGCAATAGTTGAGATATGATCAAAATGGAACATATCTGCTTATGTAAAGCACCCTCAAAGTCATTTTCATGGGAAAACCAGAATTACCATTTTTATTTTAACGTTAAACAATATCTAAATCAAAATCGTTAAAACGAGTTTTAAGTAAGTTTTTACTTTCTTTTTTCTATTCAGTAAACTACCATTTATTCTAGTGCTAGATATTTAATTCCAAAAAACTCCTTGGGGGAACCTTATGAAAACTTTAGATACCAAGTTTTAGCTCGGTAGGTAAAATAGTTTTGGCTCTATCCCGTGTATTCAAATATGATAGAAATAAATCTAAATTTTCCGAACACCTCAAACAATCAGGACCTCAAACGAACCCAATGAACAAAACTATGAAACTAATTTACAACACTTCAAAAGGCACAACTATGAACACAGCTGAAAATATTTTTATTCAAACTGCCTTATTAAATAATAAAAATTTATTGAATGAACAAACAACTTTTGAGAATCAGATACTCATCAATACCCTAAGACAACTCCCTCAACTTAACCAAAATCATAAAAAACCTCCAACCCTGTCTGCATTCGCTCAGCCTTCCATAGTAGTAAATTACCTGTTCGGACCAGTGTCGAGAAGACTTGTACCTCTTTTCTCATGTCCTTTTTGTCATTAGCGTATAACCCGAACGGGTAGTAAGACGCGGTGCTAACATTAAACATTATTTTTGTCATTCTCTTTTTCCAATCCTTATAGCATAATAATTATAATGAAATTCAAAATCTATCTATCTACTATCTTATTTCACAATATCTCAGTACATAACATAATCATATATATATATATATATATATAAAATATCTTTGAATTCGCAGTATATCGTTCCTGAATGATCTTTTCTCACTTTATTCTATTTTAATTCTTATATCAGTTTCCTACATTAACAACATGGAACACTCAACTACATAGCTTTAAACTCTGGTAAATATGCTATTTCATCATTATCAATTCTAGATATCATAATTTATTAGCCTTTCTTATTTTGCATGCTATACTACATTGGCTAACGCATTGTGTTTTAACCATGATTTCATTTGATGTTTTTTTTTTCATCAGACCTTAGGATGATGCCGTCGTAGTATCGAAACATGTCGTAGTATATATAACGTTGCAGCATTTGAAGCATAATCCAAGGAACAGGGAATTCAGTTGCGAAACAAATTCAATTTTTATATATTCTTCATATTTTCTCAAATTTTATAACTTGTTCTGTTTACTTTCAATATTATACATAGATACAAAATATATGCATGATAACATCATCTTTTGTTTTTAAAAAACATAGTTTTAAATGTAATTGACTCAAAAGTCCACGATTTTAAAATGTACTGAACATTTTAGACGTTTGTTATAATTTCAAGATTTTTTATTGTAATGTAATTATTATTACTAATCTATCCTAATATTAATAAAATATTGTGCATTTATATTATTATATTACATTACAAATTTATGTCTTTCACGTTAAATTAATACAATTTGTACAACTGTACTTAATTAAAAATGGATTTTTTTTATAAATAACCCAACCTAGCTTAACCTAACCTTCGATTCCAAAACTATTAAAGGTTCGGACAAAACCTGTTCTTTGCTTGTCTGTTTCAAGTACTGGGCAAAAACTCATCTATTTCATGAATTGGGTAGCGCTTAAAGCTTCCCAGTTCATGAACTAGCCAGTCCCTGGATTTGGAAGCCCAAGCACCACCCAAACCATAAACGGGATGAGTTTCTGCCCGGTACTTGAAATGAACAAGCGAAGAAGCCAGTTCACAGACTGTGCAGGATTTTGCCCACTTCATTGAATGGCCAAATTCAGTTTTGGGGTGTACTATGTATAGGCCTATATATACCTCAATTTTCTTATTAATGGACACATTTTTACACCTAAAATAAGTAACTTGATCTACTTTCACGTAATTTTACGTCAAGTCATGTAATCCGCAACTATCACTTTTTAATGGTCTAAGTATAGATTGCCGATGATGGAGAGATCGGAGTTTGAATCCTGGTCGGGTATACTGATGGTGGCTTTCCCCTCTTTATCCGCGAAAATATGAGTACACTTTCTCTAAATTCAACCTTCCTTATCCCTAACACACTCACGTAATACAACCTAATGCGTGTAGTCTGAGTGGGTAGTAATATGCGGTGACAATATTTTTTTTTATCAGTACCTATAAAATAATGTAGTAACATTTTGTCTATGTTGACAACACAAAAAATTTTGTATTATTTTCTAAAAAAAACCTCATCTTATAAACATGGTATGCCACTGTATGTATGTGTTCGCTAGAGAAAGTTATATTTATATTATAAGAGCCGCAGATAAATATAAAGCGAGCCTATCTCAAACGTCTGAGGCCCTGGAAATGCGAGCGAGACGGAAAACATTCCGACTTCTGCGTACTGAGTGGGAACTACCCTATTCCCTGCCTTTCCCGTCTCCTACCCCTGTAGCACAAACAACCAGTCGTACAGTCCAACTGGGGCGGGAATATCTGCGACTGAAGTCCCGGACCAATCCCATCTCTATACCCTCCTACAGTCCCGGCTCGAGCTAGATATATACGTATAAATATATATATATATCTGTGCAGACACACAGACAGAAAACGATTCCATGGGAGGGGGGTGGGAAACTTTGGGAAACGTATTCGATTCGATGGTTGGGAGGTCCGTAACGCCCAAACAGAAATAACCTGAGCCAACCCTTGTATTTATAGAGTTTAAGGAAACACCCCCCTATAGAATGATGAACCCCGCCCACTCAATAAGAATAAAACAATTTATTTGTAATTCTTTCTTTATTCTTAGGCTAATTGAGATTTTCTTAGAATTTCGTGGGAACCAAGTTTAGTAAGGGCTAAGAAAATTCTTGAAATAAACGTAGTACACGTCATATTCCTATTTGTTTTTCACAGTGTCCTAACATAGTGGTCGGCAACCTACGGCCCGTGGACCGGACCCGGCTCACCTACTGATTTTATCTGGCCCGCAAAAGATTTAGCAAACAAACAGTTGAGCTCATAAAATTATATTAATCACGCAATACTATATGAGAAATATAAAGTTGACAATTTTTTAATACATTTTTTTTCAAACCGGTACACTTTTTTTTTTAAATCTCTTCTGTCAGTGATATCAAAAAAGTTGCTGATCCCTGCTTTGACACATTAATTATGCTAATGGGTTATGGATCAGGGTGGTATAGCTTAAAAAAAGTGCACCTGCGTTAACGTGGAGGAATGTTAAAAAACCATATAGACAGTAAAAATCTCATTAGTCGTAGGAAATCCAGTTTTTTTGTAAGCCTTAGATCTTATATCGCATGATGAATAGTACGGTTTATAAAATCGGCAGTGTTTTGAAGTCGTATGAATGCCGTTTGTCCACAAGTAATAGAAACAATTTTAGTACTCACTTTAAAGGAACTATTAGTTTATTATTCAAACTTCAGAAAAAAAACTCTTTCATCTTAAGATCTGATTCGGTGGTTGAATGGTATAATGTATTACTCTATAAATATTATTATTATTATTAGCACCGCGTCTTACTACCCGTGCGGGTTATACGCACTTACGCTAATGTGTGATGGTAGGGTGATTGTGAGATGAAATGGAGGACCTACAGTTTAACGTGGAATCCGAACCACGGTAGAGGCCTGGCATTCCTCACATTCACAAGTTGTGATTAATACACGTCTTGTCAGAGGTGAAGGAAGGGTTTGGCAATCAGATAAATCTGTGCTGGGACCGAGGATTGAACCCCGGACCCCCAGCACAGAAGTCTGACACCTTACCCCTAGACCACCAGGTCACCTCTATAAATAGACTGGACTGTTGATTAAGAGAAAATCGGGATTCGAATACCAGTCAGGTTGTGTGTTGACGGTATTTTTCTTAAATGATTTCCTACCCTCCCTCCACGGAAAAATGAGTACATTTAATCTAAATTCAACCCTCTTCATCTCTAACACATTATCGTAGTTGATATACACACACACAAATCTAGGTAAACTTCTGATAAATTCAACCTCCCTCATCCCTATCACATAAAATAAATTAGTAGGCTTACGTATGCTTACAACCCGAATGGGCAGTAAGATGTAGTGCTAAAAAAATTGTCTTAAACGTTCCTCTTTACTGCCGAGACCTTTCGACCTTTTTAACTCAGAATATCCCTTTTATTTGCAGCTTGTCAAAGTTATTAATTCCAAAATAGTATTTGATTGATACATGCAATTTTACTGTTAATATTTGACCAGCAGGATACAGTTCTATAATTAAGTGTTCGAAAACAAGTATAAAGGAACATGGTTCAGTTCTTGATGATGCACAGAGACTTTTTGTTAATATAAGGAATAAGGACGTGTGTTAATATATTTTGTGTAGAAAGTGAACCTTAAAAAAAAAGGACATTTGTATAATCCGTTTACTCTAAGGTCTAACCTTGACGGATTACACTATACACTTATAAACTATACCATAATGGTATAATGCAATATAATCTTGCCTTACCTTACAGGGAAATCGACAGGTACACATATTGTTTTGTTATATGCAATATTTATATCAGCACACGACTTAAATATAGATGATTTCGGTTAATTTTGTTTAGTAAATTACCTCTCCCCGTGGTGAAATTCAACACTTAAACTAAAACCTTGGCTCAGTCAGTATGAATTCTGCCTAGTTAACTAAAAGTCGCAGGTTCGATTTCAGTCATGGTAGAAACATATATTGTTGGTGACACTTAGGCTTTCCAATTCAGGTGACTGGGTGCGGTGACTGTTCTAAAATAAAATCTGTTTGTAAATTACTTACTGATACAATCGGTTAATTTACAAAGTAAACGTTAAATATCATAAATTGAATTAAATGTTTGAAAACACAGCCACAGGATCGCCTTTCAAGAGAAACTTTAAGGCGTCAATTATTTCTTCACATCAATTCTATTTCATTCCTCTTTTTATCTGTTTAGTCGTGCTCTCTTCCTACATCTTCTCTGTTATTGATGTTACTCTTTACAAACACTTTTCGCATCTTCTCAAATTCGTTCTGGCTTCCACCCACCAACACAGTTTTGTGAAACCACCAACGCTAGAAACCAGTCAATGAGATGTTGGTTCGTATCTTTGGTTGTTATAGCTGGGCTGCACAGTATGATTTTCATAGGATGCTCCGTTTATTGGAAATTGTAAACTCATATTGCCACAATGGTGAAAATAAAATGATTAAAAAAACATGTTTATTTTTAGTCCGTTTAGTTGATAATGTAAAAAAAAAATCTAAACGGAAGTATTATTGGAAGCATTTTATAACATTGAATTAATAAATTTAAAAAATTTATAAAATGTCAAATTTTAGTGACTTTTAATCAATTTTGGTGGGTGAAAGTGGGCTTCCTACAAAAATCAAGGCTTAGTCTGGAGGGAAGAAGTGCTATAATTTTATATCACGTGGGGGAGAAAGAGGGGTGAAGCGGGGAGGGTTGTGATTAGTTGGAACTGGCCATTAAGATGTAAGTTTACTTCTGATTATATAAAATAAGTCAGTTATTAGCACCCTTATCTGTGGTTGTATGGTTTAAAGAGTCACTTCCGGTGATGGAGGGAAAAAAAATCAAGACACCCGAACGGGTTTACAACCGCGCTTTATCAGTCACCGAAAATCCAGTATAACATGGGAGGGACGTTTTAAACCATGTGACCACTGAGGCGTGTTAGCACAGTAATTATAATTATCGTACGACCAGTTTTTATACCTGTCTACCACATACTTATTATGATATTAACCAATATAAAAAAGCTAACCTTCAATTGATAAGCGCATGAAAGGTGGTGGCTTTGTTTGTAAAATTTGTATATATCTTTCTGTGAGCTAGTACGAAAGAATGGGTAAAGTGAGATGAGCTAAATTAATTCTATTTTTACTAAATAAAAAATATCGGAAAGCGAAATTACAGCTCCTTTAGGTTCTGTTCCATGGTCTATGCTACATGTGTTTAAATTTTCAGTTTTCTAGGTCATTATAGGCATATGAAGGCTATTGAAAGACTCACACACTTTAGGAAATTATACACAGGTCTATAGATATTATAAATCAGTAAAGTATTTATACTTTTCTATAAATACTACATCCTTATGCCTGATTCATAATTTATAAATGAGATTCCGTTTGGGGCCATATTCACCGTATGGTCGAAATAAAGCTGCTTTTTACACACTGGTTTGGTTCAACTAGGCACTTGGTATTAGGAAGTGACGCTTTACCTTCCTTGTGCTTCATCTTAGGACACTAGGACACTAGGACATGGGAGAGTATTCTATGAGAGAGGGAGGGAGATTGACAAAACGAGAGAGGGACCATGAATTTGGGTGGAAGGGGTAACAAGAAAGAGATAAATAGAGAGAGATAAGTGGAGAGAGAAACTTAAGAGCGAGAAGGTAAATAGAGGAGCAATCAGGAAAGGAAAAGGGACCCAGGAAGAGAGGAAGAGAGCAAATAATTTTCGAAGTAAACAGAAAGAGAAATCTGTAGGGAAATGGGGGTAATAGTGGAGAGAGGGGAAGTGGGGTTGGTGTGGAACTGGCGCGGGGGTTGCCTATACTCAGGCGCGCGCAAACACACACACACACAGACACAGAGCTCACTTCGCCTTGCCAGGGTTTTCTTATTCACAGTATTGATTGTCTCTTCAAGGGATGTTGGATACACGTGCAACTGCTTTGCCATGACAGTACCCACTGACCTCAGAGGGAATGGGTTCAAAAGCCTGCACGCCCATGTCATGACATTTTCTATTTTATAAACTAAAACGAAACTTATTATACAGACATTACTTACAATTAATATTTGTACACCTCTAGTTATTAACTGTACCAGTCGGTGACTTGGAGGTCTAGGGGTAAGGTGTCAGACCTCCGTGTTGAGGGTCCGTGGTTCAATCCTCGGTCCCGGCACATATTTATCTGATTGCCAAACCCTTACTTCACTTGACTAGACATGTATTAATCACAACTTGTGAATGTGTGAAATGCCAGGCCTCCACCGTGGTTCGGATTCCACGTTAAACTAAACTGTAGGTCCTCCATTTCATCTCACAAATACCCTACCACTACACATTAGCGTAAGTGCGTATAACCCGAACGGGTAGTAAGACGCGGTGCTAATAATAATGATAATTAACTGTACCCCCGTAAATGGCACAACTTAAGGGGGAAATAAACGCAATACACACTACACCTGTGTATGACTGGTTGGATCATAGCAAGAGACCATTCAAAACTATTAAAAAATAAAACATTAATATATTCCATGCTTTTTTATTCTCAAGAATGATTTGCTGGAATACCTTGAAAAGGTAACAGTTATATTATTTAAGGTGGGCTTGTAGGAGACGCGAGTTAAGGGGAGTTGCAGTTTTTGTATCAAAACATTTTTAGCTAAAAGAAATCAAATAATTATCCAGTAGAAACAAAGAGTTTAGTTTTATTCACATGTTGATACCAACAGTTATTGAATATTTGTCAAGGGTCCTGGAATTTAATGACAACTTTTTCTATTAATTTAAAAATTTTCTCATTTAATGCTGCTATGCTCATGATGGATATTCAGGAACTGTTGGTTTCACCACATGAAGAAAATAAAACTATATGTTTCTACTGGAGCAATATTAGTTTATTTTAGACAAAAAAAGTTTTGCAATAAAAATTGTAAAAAACACTGCCCTTAACTTATGTTCCCTACACTCTCACCTTAAATGATTACATTATGTCCCTATATTTCGGCCTTCACCATAGTGGAACCAAGCTCAGAGTAAACTTAATTCAATGAAATATTTTCAAAATATTTAATCAATTTTAAGACACGCTATAATATTCAATTTTTTGTGTGTATTATAGAATATATATTAAAATAAAGCTAGTAAAAATATGTTAGTAAATAATATGCCAACGTATTTATTTTAAAAATAATTTAGATTAGGTATTAAAATAGTTCACGATCTAGCTGAGTGGCATTACATTAAAGCTCTTTTTTTTCACTTTCTAATATAAAGAGAAAGTATTTTATTTGTGAACATTTTTTACCTCTAGAATGTGATAAATCTTTCCGTTTAATGTAATCCCAAACCCCCAAAAATTGGATTTTGATCGTTTTTATTCAAACTTGATTTTTAAATTTTATAGAGCCAGTTTTTTATGTTTAACTCTAGCTTTTAAATAAATGGTGGTTTACTAAAGAGTGATTTTTGAACATTCCAAATTTTTTGGAAACGCTTCTAAGGATTTTCGTTAAAATTGATATGGGAAGTATTTGAGCAGATAAAAACCCTATATGGATCTACTTTTATGGGTAAAAATTCGTATAAGGGCTACAAAATGAGGAATTTTTGAAAAAAAGATTGATTAAAATTTATCTAGCCATTTTGTTTAAAATTTTTACCTGGGTAGTGTTTGAAACGTCAAATAAAAATTTATATTTGATTTCCTTGTTAAAATTTGTTTAAGGGTAGTTTACTAATGACTGATATATAGCAAGTTTAGATTGTTTAAAAACCGTTTTAAAATTTTGATTCCTAATGGGTATCTGCTAAGTTTTTTACAATATAATTTTTCAAATATTTTTTTCTCAAGAATCATTTAGACCTAATAATAGTTTATTGAAAACTAAATTTTGAAAAATTTGAAATTTATTGAAAATAGTTTTAAAATTTTTGTTGAAAATGTACATCTGAAAACTAGTATATATGAAAATACATTAATTTAAGGGTAATTTGCTTGAAACAAATTTGGATTAAAAAAAATAGTCTCTAAGAAATGGTTCAGAATGGCTGAATGGGTATTTGGCTTTTTTTTAATAATAAATAAGAATACATTTTTACTTTACAAATATAGATAGTTTTAGAATAGCTTACATGCAACTGATTCTTTAAAACTTAAAATTTTCTAAAAAGGGTTTTACCATTGTTTGTTTAAACAGTTTATATGAAAACGGTTTATTGTGATTAACAATGTGAGGATTATTTTCTTCTGAGTAAAACTTACTAGATGGTTATTTACCGAAATTATATTCTTGAAAATTTATTCCAAGCAATAGTGCAAATATGATAAAGTTTGCATGATTGTATTGTACATTGTATTTGACTGTGTATTGTAATATCACCCTTCGAAGGATATTAAGCTATTGTACTTTTCATACACAAGCATAACTAAAATTGCTTCTCATTATACATCACGGGTTATATATTCAAGTTTGGTATCTTATTCTGGCCGGATGTGTACCTTTCAAAATCTCATTCGGTTACCTAGATATATCCAGCACACCATCAGCGCGACCGACCCTTATCGCTGCTAGGTTTTTAATACTTTCACAAATTGTACCGGGTGAAACTTAGATCCTTAATTAACTGCCAGTTGAGATACTAAAAGTCACGCTATTTAATGTACTAGTTAGCACTATCTTGTGTAAGCTTAGAACCACACGGAGAGAATATGGTCAAACGAAACAAGCTTTTCACTTTAACATCCCGTTTAACACTTTGACAAACAAAACTTAACGACGGTTTAAGTACTCAACTTTGCAAAGCTGCATACAATCTAACCCAAACCTAATTTTTGTAAAAAAAAACTTTCTGTATGATCTCAAACTCTCTTTTTTGAACTTCATGTCATTTTCTTACTCATCATATTTCAATGAAATTAATCTAATTACAACCCGCCTCGATGGCGTAGTTAGCTAACGCGCTAATTTCGTGTTGAGCTATACTGCTGAGGACGGGAAGATTGAGGTTCGAATCTTGCTTGGGTGAACTGGGGGGAATTTACTTACATGCAAATGTGAATTCACTTCTTCTATATTTAATAGGGTAAGTGTACCCGCATTTACGTGGAAGGGGAGTGGGAAACTATTTAGGAAAAACACCCTCAGAACACCCGAATAAGATTAGAACCCCGAACTTCATGTCATCGGCAGTCTATACTATTATAAGAACGATGCCTTAGACCATGCGACCACAAAATATGGTATTTGTATTTTCTTAAAAGGCTCTTAATATGAAAATTTAATTGTAAATTAACAAGGATTTAAGCAAATCTGAACATTAAAGTGCTTTTCATAAAAAAAATTAAACTACTTTGAGCTTTAAATATAAATATAATATAAATATAAATAGATTTTCTTAGCTCAAAAACTTAGGAGCTGTATCGGTGTTTGCATAGTCTAAAACGTAAATCTCGTGTTAGAAGGTATTTCCTATGCCGTATAACTCCTCTTCATACCACCGTTACTACGAAATAAAAGGCTGCCCTCACAGTATTATTGAAAAAAAAATTACAATATTATTAAAATATAAGTTTTTTAAATTAATTAAATTAATTGAAAAAAATCATTAAAAATTAAATAATCTACACACATTAGTTACAAAGATATGTTACGATGAAAACCAAATTTGTTCTAAGCAAATAAAAATACATTTTTATGTAACGCCTCTTCCTTCTTTTAGGTACTTTAACAATTTTATTACTCGCATTGGTGGTGGCATATTCTAAAACCATCCTCTTATTAAAACTGCACTGTCGGGGACGCGGATATTGGAGTTAAAATCCCAGTCGTCTGTATAGAAGATGGTTTTCACTAAAATGATTTAACTTTATCTCTCAACTTAAACTCCATTCACGGTAGGAATTATTCTCTGAAAGGTCTTTTTTCCTACCAATATCCTACTACATAATAGCTTTCTGGTAGGGGAAAAGGCCTTTCAGAAAACAATTCTTACGCTGAACAGACTTTAAAATGTGGGTGTATTTCTTCTAAAATTTACCTCTCTCATCCCTACCACATCAGTGGTAAATATGTGGATATCTTTAACGCGTTAAGGTGGGAGTGCAGCGAACGAGAGAAAAGGTACTGTAAGTGTTTTTGTATCCTTTTTATAGTAACCCTTTTTTCTGGTCAAAATAAATCAAATATCGCTTCTATACAAATATAGAGTTTAATGTTCTTTGCATGGTGATATCATCATTTGTTGAATATCTGTCAAGGATGTACTGGAAATTAGTGACCACTTATTCTCTTCATTTAAATAATAATAATAATAATAATAATAATAATAATAATAATAGTAATAATAATAATAATAGTTAGCACCGCGTCTTACTACCCGTTTGGGTTATACGCTTAAGTACTAATTACGCTAATGGAATAGGAATTGGGAGGGTTAAATTTAGAGGAAGTGAACCCGCATTTGCGTGGAAGGAGAGTGGAAAACCATTTAGGAAAAACCACCCCAGTTCAGCCGACCGGGATTCGAACCTCGATCTCCCCGTCCTCGGCGGTCGAGCTCAACATGACTAGTGCGTTAGCCAACTACGCCACCGAGGCGGGTCTTCATTTAAAAAGTTTGTCATCTAATACCGCTATGCTCATGACAGATATTCAACAACTATTGATATCACCATGTAAATAACACTAAACTCTATGTTTGTATAGAAGCGATATATGATTTATTTTGACCCAAAAAATGTTTTGCTAAGAAAACTGCAAATAACTGACCTTTTCTCGCGTTCCCTTCATCCCCACCTTAATAAGACGTGACGCAAAAAAAAAATATATATATATATATATTCATAATAAAAAATTGAACCTTGGAATGAATGTTATTTCTTACCATTTTAAAAATGTGCTGTATATTATTTAAAGAACCAATTTGTTTTAAATTAAACTGTTTCTTTAGGAACAGGATGTAGTGTCTCCTATCAACAGAACAGGATTGGAATCCCGGAGAGCAAGCGCGTTTGGTGGCGGCTCAACGTCTTGAAGAGTAGACCCTTCCTTCCCTGTTTGGGTCGCTTAAGTTCTCCGGGCACGAAGTCTGACGCCATCGATCGGAGTCCGCCACGAGGTGCGGGTGGCAAGGAAAGAGGAATAGGGGTGGTGGGGGTGGGGGGTACAACTGTGACACGCCCAGGATTTTGGGGTTCCGGGTGGGCTCTCGGTGAA
>CABFWO010000007.1:407814-419788 GCA_902155825.1 Timema genevievae | reverse complement strand
GAGAGGGATAGGTAGAGAAGAGATTGATGAATGGAAGGTAGAGGGAGCCAGCCTTCTCAGGAAGATGGATTTACGGAATAGCCCGGTTCTGCTCAGCCACGTGTATACCTATATATAGAGCGACTGCCGCGCCCAAATCTATACCTACATTTTATTACAGATGGACACTTGGTAAATCCTTTTATAAAACATAAATACACATTTTTTTGCGGCTGAAATTAATAACATAAGTAGGTATTGATCATATCCACACCGACCGGCGCCGTGGTGTAATGGTCAGTCTACCTTGCTACGAGTCTAGAGGTCCCGGATTAGATTCCCGGCTGGCAATTCGGATAATTTTTTTCCGAAAGGGGAACCACCCCAATGATAAACAGGGTTTGCTTGATTGGGCTTATGTTTAGCTGTGGTTCCACACCTTCATACTCACTATCACCATAATCTCATCGGGACATGGAAAGAGCCTCCACAGAAAAGATGTACGATTAGCACGTTCGGTCTTCCTCTAGGACCTGGTACATTAGTACTAGCTAATATTTACACTAGTTGGGCTACGAGTGATGTAGAATAGACGTGCGATATTATTATATATTAACCCACTTCGGTGGTCGAATGGTCTAACCTAAGATATTACTCTCAATACAAACTGTATTGAAGATGACGGGGTGATCAGGGTTCAATTACCGCTCAGTTGTACTAAATATGCCCTTTACTAAATAGTTTCCCACTCTCCCTACACACAAAAAGATTTCAATTATTCTAGATTAAAACTTATCATCCCCACGGCAAAAAAATGACGAGATTATTGTATGTGCATGCAGCCCGAATGGGTAGTGAAACTCAGGGGAAATAATAAATCTGAAACAGAGTTTAAATACTAACAGTGAACATCATTACATTCTTATACCTTTTATAAAGTGAAATTTTAAACCTAATATAATATAATAAAATAATATTCTTTGAAATAGTAGAAAATAAAATGATTTCTGATTTTTTTTAAACCACGTCTCATAACCCGTTCGGGTTGTATGCATTTGTACTAATTAGACTAAAGTGTCAGAGCTGGATGAGTAAGGTTAAATTTAGATAAAGTGTGCCCACATTTGTGTGGGGGGAAGTGGGGAATTTATTTAGGAAAACAAACCTTCAATTTACCCGACCAGGATTCAAACCCCGATCTCCACGTCATTGGTTGTCCAATCTATTGCGAGTATGATGCCTTGAATAATTAGATAATCGAAGTACCGAATATAGATAATAATATTTTCTTTATCGAAATATTCTCGGTATTTTATTTAAATTTATTGTTTACTTTCTAAAGTATTTTATTATAATTTATAAATAACAAGCTATGCACAGAGATATTGAAAATAGCCCGTTGGAGGTAAAATAGTTGGTTAGTTGAGAAATAATTAAACATGTACAATATTTTGTTTCGTTCACATTACCATATTCTCTCAGTGAGAATAATGTGGTTGTTATTATGTCAGTACATCTTTTGATAAACACCCTTAAAACCTACAACAATAACCCTACAAGGTGTTGATGTATTCAAGAAGTCATACTTTAACCGTCTTAAAACATCAGAGAAATTATTCAACGACCGACATTGCCACTGATAAGCGGTGGTTTCTTTTGTTCTTTACCTTCACGTTCGCTTCCACCGATAGGAGGATAAAAGACGCTGAAGTCTTGACGCTAGTAGCGCTGTTATGCTGCTTGCGGTCAGTTTATGAATTCCGTTGCATCGTGTGTAAGTAACGGACGCCTTTTGTGACGTCACCGTTGCGAAATATTTCATAGGAAGGACACAATGTGTTATTTAATATGCGCGTGCGAGTATACAGAGGTTTGAAGTATTTCGTCTGTCGGTATCGGTTGACTATGACAGGAACTTTAATATGATATGCTCTTTAACAACCTTTCGGAAAGGAAAAAAAAAAGGGATCGGCAACACGTGGGAATATGGATCCAAGTCAGGGTTGACCAAAGTAATTTATTATTGGTAGGAAAGATTTATTTTGTGGTTGAGCGTATCAAACATTGTTGGTTCATCTTTTGAGTAACTTTAGTAAATACTTTGATTCAACAAGTTAAGATAGACAAGGCAAGCTTAGATTAACCCCAAGAGTTCAATGGTATAGTCCAATATTATAATTTTCTTATACTAATTGTATAATAGTGGTATTTGGTACAGCTATTGCCAATTTTAAATACATTACTATATTCATATTTATTGGATTTATAAAATAGAATACTGTAATATTAACTAGTACACATGTTATATACTTAACTAATTAATAGTATCAATCAATTAACTAATAATAGTGTAAGAAATCTATTTAATAGATATTAAATCATGAATAAAAATTATTTATGTTTTAATAGTAAATTATACCAACTATCAAATAATGAAAATATTACTAAACTATTAATAATACTAATAATAAGCTATTTTTTAATGAACCAACTAATTTTGTAATGCTTTTTATTTTCCTCTTTACTTTTACCATGACTTGTATGGAGTAAAAGTCATTTATTTTTTCTAATGTTGATAGGCCTTTGTTACTTTTATATTATTAATTTTTTTAATTCTATTTGGCTACGGATAAGACTAGGTGGAGGAAATCAGCTCCCTGAAAGAGTGGGAGATCATTTAGGGAAAAAAAAAACATTGTCATAACACCGGGTTTTGATTTAGGCCCCAACCTTACATTCACCTACGAACCAAACAAGAGGAGCTCGACGCTATTGTCAAGGCACCTACCGGGGAGGGTAATTTTTTTAATTGTTACTGGATATGAAGATTGTATTCGTTTCCTTCCACCCTACATTCCTTTTTACCAATTTATTATTTACATTATTTAATATATATTTTTAATCACGTCTTACTACCCATAAGTGCTATACACACTTATTTACAATATTTTATTAGGGGCGGAGAAGATTTAATTTAAAATAAATTTACTCTCATTTTTGCTAAAGGAAAGTATTAAACCAAGCGGGGCTAAGCATCCTTTTTACACTCATCCAGGTTTCGAAACAATAACTCCTATATCAGGCAAAAAAAACTGGATGAGTTTGACGTCTTTATCCACATGGCCATTGGTTCGAGTTATGTTTTTAAAGTATTACTAGATATGCAAATTTTGTTTGCCAAGTTTTTTTCTCTCCAACTATCTACCACCTTTTTTGATTTTTGATTATTTATTTTTGTTTTTCGAAACAGCCCTTCACCACTAAAGTTGTTCACATTCCATATATTTTAATGTAGTTGATTTAAATATTAATCAACTGTTTAATATAGTTAAAAATATACTTCATTATAAAACAACCCCTACAAAACACTATTGAGATCATATAATAGCCACCCCATATCGGTGATATGGAGTGTGAGGCTTACAATTAACTTAATTTCTGGGGACTAAGAGTTTGAGGTTTGAATCTCGACTGATCTCGACTGAACTCAATAGGGAAGGGGGGTAGTAAGACGTCGTGCAAATAAATAAATAGGGAGGGCTTAAAAATATGATTCATTTACCAATACTCTCTCCATGTTAACGACTGTAGTTGCAGTATCTTTAGAGTCTAGACCACAAATTCCTATTCCTTAGATTAAGGCAGTGTGATCCAACTTAAGGCCCACACTCACTGAAAATGTGGAACTCGCAAGATACTGGGAAAAAATTAAAGGAAAACCCTTGGTGGTAGATGGGAAATAGCTATTAATTCAAATAAAAACAATTATTTAAAAGTCATGATTACATTTTATTAATAATTTATTTGATCTATAAGACACATATGTAAATACATATTTATAATGCTAAGTTGTTTTGTGAAAGTCTGTTTGTGTGCATATTTCATTATACATTTATGAGATATTAATACACTTCTTTTTTGCAATAAAATTTGAAAGATTCTACTGACCAAAAATACAATTCGTATAATAAGGATTGAAAATATGGTTTGCCAAGTGTTGAGTATAGGTCTATATAAAGTTGATGAAATTACTAAATACATCTTCGGTTCGCAGTGCAAACTGATAATCAGATTTGGCCCTTGGTATTAAAAACAATGGATGTTCATTGATTAAGCAATTAATAAACATGCTGTTGTATTAAAAAATCTATATAAGTAGAATTAATAAAACAATGTAAAAACAAGTTTAAAAAATAAATAAAACCCTTTTGTTGGCATTAAGTCTTAATAAAATGTATAAAATTAATTTTCTTCTATTCTCATTTCAGCAATTTTTATCTTAAACGGAAAAGATTTAGGAATTTTCTCGATAATTAGTTAATATAGAGTCCATACATGTACCATTAATGTCAAAAATTGATTGATGAATGACAGAAGATATCGGTAACATATCAATATTCACCCGACCAATATTTATTTGACGCATGTACTATATCGATCGGCTTGCTAGTGAGAAAATGACAAAAATCCTTCTGCTCGAAGCAAAATTGTTGCGATTAAAAAATAAGAACATTTATTTTCTACTTTTTATTTATACTTACTGTTGATAGTAATTTTTTATATTCGAAAATTCTTAGTTTTATATTATATTTATTTTTAATTTATTTTATTAATAGCTTCCTTCACCTCTGACAAGACGTGTATTAATCACAACTTGTGAATGTGGTGGAATGCCAGGCCTCCACCGTGGTTCGGATCCCACGCTAAACTGTAGGTCCTTCATTTCATCTCACAATCACCCTACCATCACACTGTAATGTATACTTTTGTAAATCCTTAGATAATAGTTATTCTCCCTCTCTCAACTAATAAATATGCTTCACATAATTATTAGTTTATCTTTGAAATGTTTAATTCACTGTGTTGTAAATTTGAATCGAGCGGAGGTCTTCAATCTCCGCTAGAATATTGTTTTCTCTGTGGTGCATGTGCATTCTTTGTTCGTGTTTTTTTGTTTTGTTTTGTTTTGTTTACGCGTTCCTGACGCCAATCCATTCTGGTCACGAGTGATATTCGGTTGCCATGTTTCTTTTTTCTCTTTTCGGAGTTTTAATATGAACAAAACATTACAATTGTGAGGAAATTATTATTTAATAAAAAAACTTTGATGACCATGTTTATTTTTCTTTTTTCGGAGTTCGACTATGAACAAAACATTACAATTGGTGCCTAACTCGCGGCAAGACTTTTGGACTTTGCACGACTGCCAAATATACATCGGGTTGTATGTTGTATTGTGAAGCCAACTTGCGGATTAAATCGTTAAGTAAGTGAACGGAACAATCGGGGTCGACTTAAGATCCACACCCAAGTGTAGAGTGCAATGTGTGTAAGCCCATCAAAGTCTGAACTTCACGACCCGAGATGAAGAGACTATGTTTAAAGTTTTCTTTTCAGATAAACATTTGTCTCGCGTGCTACACAACAGCAAAGGTTTAAAAAAATATATAAAAATAAAATCGAACGGGTAGTAAGACGCGGTGCTAATAATAATAATAATAATAATAATAATAATAATAATAATAATAATAATAATAATAATTTTATTAATAGCAACATTAATTTATCTGGTAAACTAGAAATATATTATTATACCTTTTTACTTTCTCTCGACCCCTCGAAGAGAGAAGTATTGTGATCATAATTTTTTTTATCAAACTCAAGATTTTGATAAATGCTGATATTTCATGATCCATGAAATCGAAAAGGTTGTTTTTGTGTTGCCGTTTTTCTGTCTGTTTCTTGGCCTAGAGTGGAAATTATTTTACCAATCGGGCTAAAACTTGCTATCTAGGGTTTTTCATAAGGTCCTCCCGAGAGATTTTTATGAATTAGATATTAAACCCTAAAATTAAGTGTAGTTTACTGATGAGCAAAAAGAGATAACATCGATTTTCTCTAAATCTGCACTAACGTTTTTGATTGAATTTTGTATCTAGACACTGTTTAACATTACAAACAAAATGGAAATTTTAATTTTTCCATGAAAGTGACTTTGAGGATACTACACATAAGCAGAAATGTCCAGTTTTGATCATATCTCTGCAACTATTTGAGATACAAAATAATTTATCTTTGTAAAGATTAAGTACTATTAAATATGAAACTCTTTTGTTTGAAATAGAGATTTATAAACTCATTATATTCCGATCTACAAGCGAATAAATCATTTTTTTTATTCAAGTCTTTGAAAATTAAACTGATTGCTAAGCTCTTTGGTGGATGGATAGGCTCCTCTTTTCAATGTTTCTGTAACAGGTATATTATTATATTTATGCTCTTTGGTGGAGTGTTTATTAAACAGCATATACTATTTAATTTCAAAAATTTTACGAGTTTTTAGTAAGTGTATCTTTTTAATATAAAAGAGAGAGAAAATCTGTGCGGTGTACCGTGTAATTTATTTTACATTCAATATATACTAAGTAAACATTATGCCACTCGGCCAGATTGTGGAGAAATATTATTATCCACTTAAATTACAAATAAATAAACCTTTGTTTATATTTAATTATTTAAATTCAATACTAATAAGCCATATTATTTCATTGTTTTAGTTATTTAGATTTTTATTTTGAGAATATATACTTTTGCATATAGATAAAATTGTATGGATTAAAAAGCGGTTATATTTATTAAAGGGAATTAAATACGTTATATTAGCTCTATATTCCACTATGAAGGATCTCAAAGGGTCCTAAAGCGCTTTAGGTACACTTGTACTCTTGAATCTAAATTTGATGTTTTGAGAAACGTTGTTTTAACTGATGACCTAAAACGACAACGTAAAAGGTCGCAGGTTACATAAGACAAGAAAACAAACTTACTTACAGAACCAATACATCTTTTGTGTATGACCTACTTATTTTTATCTTTGTTATTTAGATAGCATCGTTTAGGTCAGGCATTACGCCTACCACCCAATTGAACAAATAAAAATATAACCCAGGATTTATTATTTATTGGCTCTTTGGCTCAACACAAGAGAGGTTAATTTTTAATTGGAATAACTTCAGTTCAATCCTGCGTGATATTAAAGTTGATTACATTTTATTTAAAGGATTAATATTTACATACTTACATACATACATACATACATACATACATACATACATACATACATACATACATATACATATATACATACATACATACATACATACATATATATATATATACATACATACATACATACATACATATATACATACATACATATATACATACATACATACATACATACATACATACATACATACATACATACACACACATGCATACATACATACATACATACATACATACATACATACTTACATACATACATACATACACATACATACATACACACACATGCATACATGCACACACATACGAATACATACATACCTTCTTAATCACGCCGTTGCCTTACGCGGTAAGCAAGAAACTGTACATATAGCTCAAAATACAACAACTCCGTACTTAATCCATCCTCACTAACTTTATCTAAACTGCCCTATCCTTGCATACTCCCTTTGCTTCAACAAAATCCATAAACCAAGTCATACATGCTATTTTATTATTAAAACTCTTAATGTTTATCTTTGCCACACATTCATATACAACATTTATCCACCTCTTACATGACCTATCCCTTCCTTTTGCTCCACACACTCTACCTTCATTATTTGTTGCGTCACTCGATCCATACTAATCCTCTCAACATGCCCAAACCAACGTAAGACGCCTCTAATCAATTTTTTTATTGGATTAAAAACTACAATAAAAATGAAAAATTATTTAGAAATAAAATGTAATGAAAGTAAAAGAAGTTCCCAATATTATATTTCTGCTCTCAGCTCAAATTATACAATACTCCAACGCTACATACCCCTGAGAGTTAGACCACCCTTTCTTCACACGCGTCGTCAATCAATGACTCCAACATACCCCTGAAAGCTAGACTACCATTTGTTCACACACAAGTAAATCAATGACATCAACACACCCTTGAGAGTTAGACCACCCTTTCTTCACACGTTCACAAATTTAGAGTGAACTAATTAACGGTACGATAAGTTGACGTATATTCAAACAATAACTGGGATATTATTTTATTGACGTTGCCTACTTGGTGAACTCGAAGATAGTTTGGAAGAAGATTGCATCTTAAATTGACGCACCTATGCACTATAAACACTATCATACGAAGACGCCAATGTACCAAATAGAAAGAGAAGGTAGAAATCGAGTAGTTCAACCTGCAAGGTTTCTTTCCGCTGACGAATATAAACACTTACTCCAAGCTCCTGAATAACGTTGATTTAAATTTTAAAATATTTTTTTCTTCTTTTTATCTTAGATAGACATATTTTTACGCGGACTTTTTAAATCTTCATCTTGGCAGGAAGATTTGTACCGGCCATTTTCGTGAATAGACTAACTATGGTGTAGGTGATTAAAAAAATCGTGTTTACCAAAAAAATTCAGGAAGATACATTTTCGACATTGTAAGAAAATTTTACGAATTATTTAAGAATCTGTGGTTTTTGTTTTAATGCTTCTATCTTTAAAATTGATAAATAATATCTCGACTTGCCGTTACGTCACAGGTAGACAATCTAGCTAGTAAAGAAACCTCTTTTACCATAAAAATGCTACGGAAGAAAGCAACGATATACAATTAAGTATATGTGAAAGGCGAAGCTGGCGGAATGAATGATTATCACAGAAATCAGCCTTAGCTGAGACATATTCAAACAAATTAAAAATACACCTGGACACTGGAATCGAGCCCAGGGCCTTTAGCTTAAAGCTTCAATGCACTAAACCAAAGGTCCCAGGTTAGATTCCCGTGTCTAAGTGTCATTTTTCAATTTATTTGAATATCATTTGTAGTCGAGATATTGTACTATTGTCAAAAAAAAAAAATGAAAAATTTGGATTTGAATCTCGGTGTTGTTTAAAATTAGTCTTCCACGTAGTATAAAAGTAGACGAGTTTTTTTAAGCACTGCATCTTACTGCCCGTCCGTGCCATTCGTATATTTTAGCACTAAAGGGGTAGGAATTAAAAATATACATTTTGGTATAACTTTATCTACAACCGCGTGAAGTGTGAAACCATATAGAAAAAAATATATCAATATATCCAACTGGGATTTGAACCCTGAACACTGTCACCATCATCGTCAAAGTAAATTAAAAACAAACAATAACGTGTTAATATTTTTTAGCTACCTAGATAAATATTAATAATTTATTTTGCTCATATTTAAATTTATTGCTACAAAATATTTATTTGTGAAATATTAATGATATAAAACTAGCTTCTACCTTACATTCCCCTACCTAGTGTATTTCCACACAGTTGGCAGCGCCGGGCGTGAAGTGTATCGCGCTTGCTGTATAATTCAGAAGCAGTAACAAAGGCGAGGTAAAGTGACTGGAAGCCATGTACATTTTTTTATTATTATTATTTCTTTATTAAAAGGAAGGAGAACGGGGGTTTTTGTCGGCTGTTTAAAGAGCCGAGTGTTGTTTATTCATCTCTTTCAGCCACCTAGTTACCCTCGCAACCGACCGTGTGACCTCAGGGTAGAACTCACACCTTGCAACACTAGTTCTCCCGCCTGCCACCCACGCCTCCACCTCCTTCTACCAGCCTCTTTTTGTCTTCAAAGGTGGGCGGAAGTGAGCTCGGCAACAAAGAAACCAAGAAGAGACGTTCATGGTGTATCTTATTTTTTTTGTTTTTGTTTTTGTTTCATCGTTTAGCGAACAATCTAAGCTCCGTTTGACCCGTTTTGGTGGTCGAATGGTCTAGGGAGTGTCTCTATCACAATAGACTGGACTGCCGATGACGGGGATATCGATGTTCAAATTCCATTTGGGTGTGATTATGGTGGTTTTACTATTAAATAGTTTTCCCGCTCTCCTTTCACGTAAATGCGGGTACACTTCCCCTAAATTCAACTTTCCACCATCTTAACACATTAGCCTAATTAATACATAAGCGTATAACCCGAACGGTTAGTAGAACATGGTGCTAGAAAAAGAAAAAAAAACTCTGGTAATATTTAAATGACAATCGTATGACCTGATATTTGTGGATTTAAGCCCAGTCAAAGTCGACGGATTTTGTCCGAACGATGCAAATTCGTAGAACAACTTCCTTTGGAAGGGAAGTAAAGCCGTCGGTCCCATACGTATCGTGGCATGTAGAAGATATATAGAAATGTTATAAGATACCAGATCGAGGGGGCGGGCGTCACTAACCTTCCTATGGTCTGAGTGCGCGCGCAATCTGCTTCGTATGGATGAGGTAGCACATTAGGACCAGACTTCGGTTTGTGTACTAACATTTTATTAATATTTAAATTACACTTTTAAATAGAAAAAAATAAATACTTAGTTCGTAATAGCCAAATTACACATGTTTGTTATATATGTATATAATATATATATTAGTGCACATACGCATTGAATGATCCCCTAAGGAAGTTGTTTGGAAACTATATCGACCTACGCTTTCAAAGTTTAACAAATATAGTACTTACATTTGAATATTAACTCTTCATTTGTATGTGGTCTAGTAGTTCCTAGCTACAGATCCAGTGGTCCTAGGCTCGAGCCCCGGTGCTTCCACATTTTACGTGAAGCAGTGTGTCGGGAACGGGGTCAAACCAAGTCTTGTGAGGACAAATGAGGAGCTACTTGAATGAAAAAGTAGAGGTTCTGGTATATAAAACTGAGATTAACAGCCGCAGGTTTTGTTGTTCTGACCACGTTACACCCTCTAGCCGCAGAAGTTGGCACTATCTTCGCCAACAGATTGCAGCCGCTCGGTCGGTCGGTATGGTTAGATTGTAGGCTGACATCATAGAGTTTTTAAATTGAATACAAAATATTCCATATGATAAGATAAACACAAAGGCAGTAACATGAATAAAATAAAGTCTATATTAAAAAAAAATAAGTCTAGCCATTATTAATTTAGATAGCCGGCCCCATGATGTAGTGGTCAGTGCACCTGGTTAAGGCTCCCGGATTCGGTTCCCGGCTGGTAACTTTGGTATTTTTCCCGAAAGGGGAATCACCCCAATAGTCACCAGGGTTTGTTTAGTTAGGTTTAAGTCAGGTTTAAGTGTTTCCACTGGTTCCCCACCATCAAACTATCACCATTATACCATCACCATCATCAAATCGAAAGAGCCTTTACGGAAATTATGTACGATCAGTACATTCGGGCCTCTCCTGCGCAATGGTACATTAGTACCAGCTAATCTTTCCACTACTGGGCTACGATTTATGTGGATTATCTTATCGTTACTACGGTCTTACTAGTATATCTGTGAACAGTAGACCTCACTCCCTTCATGTTTTTATCGTTACTACAGTCTTACCAGTAGTTATCTAAACAGTAGATCTCGCAAGGTCTACTGTTCACAGAACTATCAGTAAGACTGTAGTAACAATACTAACATGGAGGGAGTGAGGTCTACTGTTCACATGAGCTACTAGTACAACTGTAGTAACGATAATATCATGGAGGGAGCGAGGTCTACTGTTCACAGAGCTACTAGTACGACTGTAGTAATATAATAACATGGAGGGAGCGAGGTCTACTGTTCAGAGAGCTACTAGTACGACTGTAGTAAAATAATAACATGAAGGGGAGCGTGGTCTACTGATCACAGAACTAAAAGTGGGGAATAAGTAAGTTAGTGATGTTCATATATACCCACATATTTAAATGTAGTACATATAAAACTTATACTTTTGATGGCCTAATTTGAGTTATTAGGGACTAGGAATGCTAAGCTAACGATAAATATTAGTTCTGCCATTATGTGATGCATATCGTAAATAGCTCTAACACTCCGGTTGGTATAATAATGAATTTAACATAGAAATAAATGATTCAAAAAGTAATTATAGTAAATTTAACATAAGAAATATTTCTTGAGTATCATACAAATATATTTATATTCTATGTGGACGTTCTACACATC
>CABFWO010000007.1:337719-407809 GCA_902155825.1 Timema genevievae | reverse complement strand
CATCTCTGAAACAATTTTTAAACCAGAAAGTTTTACGTGTCACAGTGAAACGTTAAAAAAACTTCTACTTTTTTAACTACAAGACGGTAACGCATATATAAAATAGAAGACAATCTTGTTAAAAATTTCTTGATTTTTTTCTATGTGTTAAAAAATAAAAAAGAGGAGAGCGGAAGAGTTTTCACTTAATCCCTTTCCTCTCATTTTTTCGCTACCCCTTGGAGAAATATGTATAATAGTAAAGTCTTTAGAAAGAAGAAGACTACAGGAAGTCAAAAAGGAAAGAGGGCTGTAACGGAAGGAAAATATTTCCCTCCTTCCACAACTTACCATCCGACTGAAAATATTCAAACAGTCCAGCCCGGCACCTTAATACCTTATTGGTCGCTTTATAAAGTTAAGTTTTGATTGCTGAATTTTTAACTAGGACTTCTAGGTATAGTTCATCTTTCATAGGAAGAGAAAAGCTACTTGATCTAGTTTCAAGTACTCATTCTTTAGGTCATGTGATCTGCAGCTTTCACTTTTTATAGATAGCTAGTTAGTTAAAAATACTTATAAAATAACACTAATAATATGGTAAAATAGATAAGCGAGGTTGACCATTAAAGATACTCATATATTTGTATTTTCAAAAAATAACCTTCTTATGAAAGTTGGACTATGCTAATAGCCCAAGTCAGGGGTTCCCAAACTTTTTGAGACCTCGCCACCCTTCACGTTTCATATTTTATGTGCGACGCTTCTGTAGGCTGTAACCAATATATTATATATTTTTAAATTGCCCAAATTCTATTTGGTGCCATTAAAAAAATCATTTACATTTTAACTTGCATTCTTTTTTATGCATAAATATAAATTAGAACAAAATTACAGGACTGAATAGGAATGAATTAGATTAATATATTATGATTTCAGTTCCAATTTTTCACTAACATTTAAAAATGAGAGACTACATATTAGTTTTAGTTTTTACTTATAGCTGCGCAGCCCCGGACCAAGACCGGCAACGCCCCAAGGCGTCGCGACGCACAGTTTTGGAACCCCTGGTCTAGCTTATTAACTTACAGTCGTTTCGCCACTGGAGTGGTGATAACGAACAGATAGCAGGTTTTTATTGCAAACATAAAGTATGTTGAAATAATTATTATTTTCTTAATAATACTATATTATCAATCAAAGGTGTTAATAAACGTTTATAATAATACTTCCCTAAGGAAGTATTGAAAGAATAACATATATCTTAAAAAAACATTTTTTAGGGGTTGTGATAACTAGAGATATTATAGTACATGAAATAATACATTTTAAATTATTATTTTCAATCTTGTGACTGACCACAAAAATAAATAAATGAGTTTTTATAACTTAGAGGGAGATTCATAAAATATATTAGTTTCTTGATAAACTGTGTTTATATACTAAACAGATGTTTATTAACACAATCAAACACCGTTTGTAGACGTCATCAATGGCCTTTGTTTCGTCTGGTTCACCATTTTAATTTGTGAAGAGAATGCAGTCTTCTTGGCCCTCTCGTCGTAAAGTATTTTTAAGTGAATAACAGACAAAGCATCAAAAAATAAAAAAATCCACATGGCTAGTTTCAAAAGTTAGTGTTTCAACCGTGTGAAAACGGTTAAAAGAGAAACAGTATTATAGTTGTAAAAGTTTCAATTTTCAAAACGTGACAACTCAACATATGTACTTACAGTTCATATGGTTTGGCGAATGAATACTCGAAAGTAGATCTGGTAGCTTTTGCTAGCTGTCACCACCCCTCCACTGGTGAATCGACTTTATCATGTTGCTCCTAATGGCTACGTGTTCGTTGTATTCGTGTGTGTTAGCGCCTTGGAAAAAATAGCTGTGTGTGTTTGCACCCACTTAATATTAATTTTTTTTAAATACCATTTACATTCGAAAACATTTAATTTGTGATTAATTACTCCCCCGGCAGACTAGAGGTATCAGGTCAAAGACTAACCTAATCCAACCAGACAAAACCTAACCTAAACTAACCTAACCTAGCCTACCAACATTTCTTCATACTAGTAGTTTTGAAATAGGACCTAGTGAAAAGTAAACGTCATAAACATCCTCTTAATGACTTCCAGTTGCTAGAATCGAGACTTTGACCCGCCAACAGGGTGCGAATACTTACGGTCGATTTTTGAAATGGCGCTATCAACACGGGTGCAACCATCACGCCACCGCTCCTAATATATGTCGATTTATTTCACTCGAACCATTTCCGGGCTAGATAATTCTGTATTACTTCCACTAAATATTTATTCGATTTACGTCTAATTCTAGACTAATAATATTTTTCTCATAGTATGGCAAACATTTTACAAAATTTTACATGTTTTATCTGGGACCGTTTAATTTTATTATTTTTAGCGCCGCGTCTTACTACCCATTCGAGTTGTACTCTATCCCTTTTAGATTACAATTAAATTGACTTCAAAATAATATATTTTAAAATTTAATATACAATAGGCCTAAATACTACTATGAGGTACAAATAAACATAGAGTATGACTGTTTAAGTTTGAACCAAATATATATTTTTTTAAATTTAAATTTTAAAAATCCGGAATTCTCTTTAAGACAATTCAAAAACGCCATTAAATTTCAACAGCATTATTTTTAAATATATTGTAAAGTACATAAAATATTTATAATATAAGTTTGACAATTAGTAATGGTTACAGTTGCTTACCAAAGTTTGTATTTGTTTTAAAATTTAGAATTACATAATTTAACTGTAAAATTCTTTAGTAACGTGTTTTGTGCAGCATCATGAATAAAGCTTTTATTTTATTTTAATATAACATACTTTTTTAAAAGTAAAGTGACCAATAAAGTTCATCAAAGCCGCTCTTTATTTTACGCCATATATGTATTATTTTGAATGTATAATCAAACTTTTTTTAAATTATGTACCGTGGGATGAATGAAGATGTATAATTACCTAGTTTATAATTCACACAACTGAGAAAATGGTATTTCATCGGGTTTAGATAAAAAAATTCTGATGAGTGAAGTTTAGAAGTAACTTTGAACTAAACTTATTATTTTTTAAATTATTCAAATCCTAAAATAAAACACCTGTAAAAAAATATTTGTGTCGTGAATCGATTTCCTTATACCGAGCCACAGTGGCCCGTTTCATATAGTTACTCTGTTTGCCGAAAGATGCCAGTAGCATGACGAGGCGAGGCGCAATTTACGAACATCCATCAAGTAACTCATGTTGAAACAATTTTTTTTTTGGTCTCCTTTTCGAAACGCTATTTCCTTTTCAGTATGCAGTATGTTATCTAGGGACTCTTTTTTTTTTCAGGGGGTTCCAGGCGAAGGATTTAGGGGGAGGTGCGGGGGTACGGCTACAATAGAACTAAAAACATAGAATCGTTAGCCAATGGAAATCGTGAGACACATCACGCAAGTGTGGTCTTTGAACCAATCGTAGAGCAAGAAATGGGTAATAGGAGGCGCGCCGACTCCATGCTAACTGTTCCAAATATTTTATTTCAACTGTGAGTTTCTCCCCCTTCCCAACCCCCCACCCCAATGCCGCCCCCTCACCCTCTTATTCTACTCCACTTTTTATTTGCGAAACCAACAGGCTTGAGTCCTGTTTTTGTGTCTGCTATTTACGGTGAAAACAGTTTTTTTTAAATCTGTCTAAGACATTAAATTTATCCTAAGATATCATCTTGTATTTTTTATAAATTTTATAGAATTTTTTTAACGTAGAGGCGTGGGACATCACCTAAAGACTCTATAGTGATACGACGAATTTACAACAGTAAATCTTGGTGTATTTTTATTTTATACTATTATATTCTTTAATACATGATATACATATACAGTATGATAAAAAAAAATACAACTATAGGTATTCCATCCCTCGAACACCAATACTCTGCTTTAACCATTTCGGTATCTACTTTAACTGTTTTTAGGAATAAATAAATGATGTATTCGATTCTTTCAAAATATTATTTATGCCAAAAATATTAAAATAATAATTAATAATAATGTTTTCCGAGGTAGTGTACATTTTATAAAAATTTTATTGCAGAACGACGTGGCTCAATGTCCAAACAACTAAACTAATTGAGGAACATCTATAGCTTAGTGAGCAACAGGCTAGGACAGTAATTTACCTGAGGAACGTAGGTGGTTCAGTAGGCAACAGGCTAGGACAGTAATTTGACTAAGGAACGTAGGTGGTTCAGTAGGCAACAGGCTAGGACAGTAATTTGACTGAGGAACGTCGGTGGCTCAGTAGGCAACAGGCTAGGGCAGTAATTTGACTGAGGAACGTCGGTGGATCAGTAGGCAACAGGCTAGGGCAGTAATTTTATTAGTGAACGTCGGTGGCTCAGTAGGCAACAGGCTAGGGCATTAATTTGACTAGTGAACGTCGGTGGCTCAGTAGGCAACAGGGTAGGGCATTAATTTGACTAGAGAACGCCGGTGGCTCAGTAGAAAAATTTTTGAACAGTAATTTGACTGGGTACATTGGCTACGAAGTATGAATATGTGGTATTTAGCTAAACATGACGTATTTTGTACGCTTTACATTTTATGACACAGCAGGACGAGGAACGTTAAAACCAACCAAATTAATGTCAGTGCTAAGTGGAGAAAACTTGGATCCAGGCTGTTTATTTACTGATATTATTAATATCATTATTATACAATTTTTGTTACCAAGGAGTATTGATTATAATAAAGTGAGGTGCTTTGTAAATTAGACTAATTATTGAGATCAGTTAACGTTTTGTCAAAATGTTCACGTTAACTATCTCGACTTAAAAACAAAAAATGTTTGTTTGCTTGCTTGCTTGTGCGTCTAGTTTTCCTTGGAAACAAATCGTTTATATAGGCCCTTATAATCTAATCCATAATATTTATCAGCGTTTCGGGCCTGAAATTATAGAATCAACAAATGAAATTTTACTCTGCCTACATTATCAACCGGTATATTATATTGGTTAGGAGCTATTGGAATTTGCAACAAAGTCTATGATAGATGGATCGCCATCGTCTAAGAGTACTACGCCTTGGCGCTCTCGTTTAAGGCTGAGGACAGTGTGGGGTTGAGTTCTTTGGGGGTGTTGCTCAATCTGTGAAGATGTCGCGTCGCTCTCGTTTATGTCTGAGGACAGTGTGGGGTTGAGTTCTTTGGGGGTGTTGTTCAATCTGTGAAGATGTCGCGTCGCTCTCGTTTATGTCTGAGGACAGTGTGGGGTTGAGTTCTTTGGGGGTGTTGTTCAATCTGTGAAGATGTCGCGTCGCTCTCGTTTATGTCTGAGGACAGTGTGGGGTTGAGTTCTTTGGGGGTGTTGTTCAATCTGTGAAGATGTCGCGTCGCTCTCGTTTATGTCTGAGGACAGTGTGGGGTTGAGTTCTTTGGGGGTGTTGTTCAATCTGTGAAGATGTCGCGTCGCTCTCGTTTATGTCTGAGGACAGTGTGGGGTTGAGTTCTTTGGGGGTGTTGTTCAATCTGTGAAGATGTCGCGTCGCTCTCGTTTATGTCTGAGGACAGTGTGGGGTTGAGTTCTTTGGGGGTGTTGTTCAATCTGTGAAGATGTCGCGTCGCTCTCGTTTATGTCTGAGGACAGTGTGGGGTTGAGTTCTTTGGGGGTGTTGTTCAATCTGTGAAGATGTCGCGTCGCTCTCGTTTATGTCTGAGGACAGTGTGGGGTTGAGTTCTTTGGGGGTGTTGTTCAATCTGTGAAGATGTCGCGTCGCTCTCGTTTATGTCTGAGGACAGTGTGGGGTTGAGTTCTTTGGGGGTGTTGTTCAATCTGTGAAGATGTCGCGTCGCTCTCGTTTATGTCTGAGGACAGTGTGGGGTTGAGTTCTTTGGGGGTGTTGTTCAATCTGTGAAGATGTCGCGTCGCTCTCGTTTATGTCTGAGGACAGTGTGGGGTTGAGTTCTTTGGGGGTGTTGTTCAATCTGTGAAGATGTCGCGTCGCTCTCGTTTATGTCTGAGGACAGTGTGGGGTTGAGTTCTTTGGGGGTGTTGTTCAATCTGTGAAGATGTCGCGTCGCTCTCGTTTATGTCTGAGGACAGTGTGGGGTTGAGTTCTTTGGGGGTGTTGTTCAATCTGTGAAGATGTCGCGTCGCTCTCGTTTATGTCTGAGGACAGTGTGGGGTTGAGTTCTTTGGGGGTGTTGTTCAATCTGTGAAGATGTCGCGTCGCTCTCGTTTATGTCTGAGGACAGTGTGGGGTTGAGTTCTTTGGGGGTGTTGTTCAATCTGTGAAGATGTCGCGTCGCTCTCGTTTATGTCTGAGGACAGTGTGGGGTTGAGTTCTTTGGGGGTGTTGTTCAATCTGTGAAGATGTCGCGTCGCTCTCGTTTATGTCTGAGGACAGTGTGGGGTTGAGTTCTTTGGGGGTGTTGTTCAATCTGTGAAGATGTCGCGTCGCTCTCGTTTATGTCTGAGGACAGTGTGGGGTTGAGTTCTTTGGGGGTGTTGTTCAATCTGTGAAGATGTCGCGTCGCTCTCGTTTATGTCTGAGGACAGTGTGGGGTTGAGTTCTTTGGGGGTGTTGTTCAATCTGTGAAGATGTCGCGTCGCTCTCGTTTATGTCTGAGGACAGTGTGGGGTTGAGTTCTTTGGGGGTGTTGTTCAATCTGTGAAGATGTCGCGTCGCTCTCGTTTATGTCTGAGGACAGTGTGGGGTTGAGTTCTTTGGGGGTGTTGTTCAATCTGTGAAGATGTCGCGTCGCTCTCGTTTATGTCTGAGGACAGTGTGGGGTTGAGTTCTTTGGGGGTGTTGTTCAATCTGTGAAGATGTCGCGTCGCTCTCGTTTATGTCTGAGGACAGTGTGGGGTTGAGTTCTTTGGGGGTGTTGTTCAATCTGTGAAGATGTCGCGTCGCTCTCGTTTATGTCTGAGGACAGTGTGGGGTTGAGTTCTTTGGGGGTGTTGTTCAATCTGTGAAGATGTCGCGTCGCTCTCGTTTATGTCTGAGGACAGTGTGGGGTTGAGTTCTTTGGGGGTGTTGTTCAATCTGTGAAGATGTCGCGTCGCTCTCGTTTATGTCTGAGGACAGTGTGGGGTTGAGTTCTTTGGGGGTGTTGTTCAATCTGTGAAGATGTCGCGTCGCTCTCGTTTATGTCTGAGGACAGTGTGGGGTTGAGTTCTTTGGGGGTGTTGTTCAATCTGTGAAGATGTCGCGTCGCTCTCGTTTATGTCTGAGGACAGTGTGGGGTTGAGTTCTTTGGGGGTGTTGTTCAATCTGTGAAGATGTCGCGTCGCTCTCGTTTATGTCTGAGGACAGTGTAGGGTTGAGTTCTTTGGGGGTGTTGTTCAATCTGTGAAGATGTCGCGTCGCTCTCGTTTATGTCTGAGGACAGTGTAGGGTTGAGTTCTTTGGGGGTGTTGTTCAATCTGTGAAGATGTCGCGTCGCTCTCGTTTATCGATCTGAGTCTGCCTCTACCACGCAAGTGCTACACAGATTGTACACCAGGTGGTCGAATAATGCTCCAAAATATTTCTTTCCCTCACTCTTTTCTCTCTCGCCCTTTGTATATATATTTATATATATAATAACTCAATTACCAGCTTCACTGGCCGCATGGTCTAGGGCGTAACTCTCGAGTTAGACTAAAAATCCGATGACAGGGAAATCGGGGTTTTATGTAATCTCGGTCGGGTTTATTGAGGTTTTTTCCCAAATGGTTCTTGAATCTACGTCCACGCAAATGCGGGTGAACTTCAACTGAATTTAACCTTTCTCATCCCTAACTCACTATCGTAATTAGTGAATATGCGTGTAACCTGAACAGGTAGTAAGACGTGATGATTATGATGATGATAATAATGATCATAATAATATAATTTAAAGGTGAAGTTAAGGTCACCTCCTTATGTTATCCTATATCTAAGATATAGGTCGAATCCTAATCTTTATCTTAGATACAATATCTGAATTAAGAGTCATAATCATCATTTTAACTAAGATAACCGAATCATGTATCCAATTTTTAATTTTAATTACGATATCTGAATTTAAAATCTTAATCTTGATTTTAGATACGATACCTGTAATGTTGAATCTTTCTCATTTATTCTATCCATTTTAAAAACAATACCTGGATCTTGAATATGAATCAAAATACCTTAAATAAAACATGGTAGATAAGATCTGTATTAATTAATTACATCAATTCTTAAGCTGCTAGAGAAAATAGAAATATTAACAAAATGTTAACATTTTTGGTTCTAATGCTCTCATCATAACCTTCATATATTCAACTAAACGGTAAATTAATGGTTTGGGATTTGGTTGTTGAGTTGAGTTGGGATTAGCCGCCAATAAGCAGTATAAAATCTTTAGATTAAATTCCAATGTTAAATTTAAAATATATAAATATACATTTTTTTTAAATTTAAGATTCAATATTTTCTCGAATCTCGAATATTCTTAAGGACTCGAGGTATTCCAAGATTGTAAGTTCTCATCCCTCGTCTTAGTATCCATTGAAGGCGAGTGGAAAACCTTTTTTTAAAGGTAAAAAAATTACCTTGATTAACCCAGCCGGGACATAAGCTCTGACCTTCACGAACCAGATAAGATGAAGACTTTGGTAATGTTCTCACATATGCAGAATTTTCTCATTCAGCGACTTACCCTAATTTGGACTAATTAAATATTAGTAGCAATTAAGATGATTTTTTTTTCTCCTTTGTAGTGGTTCTCCATCCGCTACTTCTTAGTATCTGAACAAAGTCTCTAAGTACATTAATTTCAACTCTTAAATCAATCCCCTCTAAGTACATCAAAGAAGTCGAGAGTACATTCTAAGCTATTCATTTTCACTCTCGAATCAGTCTCCTCTAAGTACCTCAACAAAGTCGAGAGCACCCTCTTAAGGTGGGATGGAAGGGGACGCGAGAAAAGGCAAGTTTTTTTTGTGCAGTTTTTATGGCAAAACATTTATTTTGGCTAAAATAAATAAAATATGACTCCAGTACAAACACAGAGTTTAATTTTCTTCACATGGTGATATCGACATTTCTAGAATATATCTCAAGGGTGCCCCTGAATTTAATTTAGCGACAAATTTTTTTCTTCATTATAAAAGTTTGTCATCTAATGTCGTTATGCTCATGACAGATATTCAACAACTGTTTATATCACCATGTGAAGAAAATTAAACTTAATGTTTGTACTGGAACAATATTTTATTTATTTCAGCTAAAAAATATTTTGCCATAAAAACTGTAAAAAAAAACTGTCATTTTCTCGCATCCCCTTCCATCCCACCTTAAGTACCACCGTTTTCACTCTTTCACTCTCAAAACAATGCCCTTTAAGTAGCTCAATGAATTCAAAAGCACATTATAAGTAAGCTTATTTCATTTTTACTCTCAAATAAATCCCTTCTAAGAACCTCAACAAAGTTAATAGCACTCTCTCAAATCCTTCATGTTCACTCTTAAATCAGTATAAAACGTCAAAAGTACGATCAAAACACTCTACGAACTTCAAGTAGATATTATAGCTTTTCACAAATAGAAGTGATTCACAAGTGAAAAGTTTCACATGGTCTTATTATTCACAGCATATTATAGGATAACATCCATAATATTCACTTAACCTGGATTCTAACCTTTATCTTACTGTCACTAGCAAACCAAAACAAACGAGAATGAAGCCTTAGTCCTCGTGTCCACTGATACGATCTTCTTCTACAAATTGCTTGTAGACCTATACACACGTTGATATTTTTGGCACTTTTCATGTTTTTCCAATTTTATGTTTGGAAGAGTGGATGATCGTAAACCCTTCATATCTCAACAAATGCCCATACATTATATTGCTAAGAGTGGAGTAGATGCTCATATACCTTTAATACCTCGGCAAGAATGTCCACACAGTAAGTTATTTTGGTAAAATCAGAGTTGTCGCTCGCACACACTTCATACCTCATCAAGAGTGTACACACAGTAAGTAGGTGATAAGAGTGGACACTCTCGGCCAGAGTGTACACACAATAAGTATGGTGATAAGAATAGAGTAGAAGCTCGCACATATTTCATACCTCGGCAAGATTGTCCACAGAGTAAGTATGTGATAAGAGTAGAGTAAAAGCTCGCACATCCTTCATACCTCAGCAAGATTGTCCACAGAGTAAGTATGTGATAAGAGTAGAGTAAAAGCTCGCACATCCTTCATACCTCAGCAAGAGTGTCAACAGAGTAAGTATATGATAAGTGTAGAGTAAAAGCTCGCACATCCTCCATACATCAGCAAGATTGTCCACAGAGTAAGTATGTGATAAGAGTAGAGTAGAAGCTCACACATCCTTCATACCTCAGCAAGATTGTCCACAGAGTAAGTATGTGATAAGAGTAGAGTAGAAGCTAACACATCCTTCATACCTCAGCAAGATTGTCCACAGAGTAAATATCTGATAAGAGTAGAGTAAAAGCTCGCACATCCTTCATACCTCAGCAAGATTTGTCCACAGAGTAAGTATGTGATAAGAGTAGAGTAGAAGCTCACACATCCTTCATACCTCAGCAAGATTGTCCACAGAGTAAGTATCTGATAAGAGTAGAGTAAAAGCTCGCGCATCCTTCATACATCAGCAAGATTGTCCACAGAGTAAGTATATAGTTAAGAGTGGAGTGAAGTGCTCGCACACCCTTCATACCCCAGCACTTCCTGTCGCAAACCAAAATAGAGGTTGGGAAGGCTATACCACCATCTGGTCTAACCGAACCAATCCATCCGTCTTCATTAATTCACGGTGCTAAGTAAACCTAGCCGCTTCCACTGGACGAGGTAAAGTTTAGCTCCAAACGTTGGTTGCACTGGTGTGAATATTGGCTCATAAAAGTGGAAGGTGGAGAAGATCTTCTTGGGCTGCTAATGGACATTCACTTAAGGGTAGTTCTACAATTTTTTTTAGTAAACATATCTACCCAAGCTATATTAGTCCAATCATTTTATAAATATAAGAAATATTAAATGTGTACACCACGTATTTTTGTTCATTCCCTTTACATTGATTGGGTAGCTATCATAAGGTAGAATCCAGAGGAAGTGTACCCGCATTTGCATAGAGGGAGAGATTGGGAAATTCTTGAAGATAAACTAAACTTGATATGACCAACTGATATTCCAGCCTTGATTTCCTTGTCACCGGCAAACAACACCAGATTAGATTGACACCTACAGTCAACGTCAACGTGCCGAACGATTAGGGGTTGTGCCTTAAACGTGAAAAAAATCAGCTCCAGTTTGACCTGGCTGGGACTAGAAACCTGACCTTCCATTAGATGTTGTCCAGGTGTGGAGAACATCTAAGGCACACCAGAGGGAGAAACCTCATGTCAAAAGCTCACAAAGATATGGATCAAAAGCGCACCTAGACCTTGTATTAAAAGCGCACCTAGATCTTGTATCTAAAGTGCACCTAGACCTTGTATCAAAAGCGCACCTAAACCTTGTGTCAAAAAGGCACCTAGACCTTGTATCAAAAATGCACCTAGACCTTGGAAATAAAGTGCACCTAGACATTGTATCAAAAGCGCACCTAGACCTTGTATCTAAAGTGCACCTAGACATTGTATCAAAAGCGCACCTAAACCTTGTGTCAAAAAGGCACCTAGACCTTGTAACAAAAATGCACCTAGACCTTGGATCTAAAGTGCACCTAGACATTGTATCAAAAGTGCACCTATACCTTGTATCTAAAGTGCACCTAGACATTGTATCAAAAGTGCACCTAGACCTTGTATCAAAAGCGCACCTAAACCTTGTGTCAAAAAGGCACCTATACCTTGTATCAAAAATGCACCTAGACCTTGGATCTAGAGTGCACTTAGACCTTGTATCTAAATTGCAACTAGACCTTGTATCAAAAGTGTACCTGATACTATTTTACAGGCATTGATAATATAATGTCAAAAGTAACGTGAAGATCACATGACCTGACGTATGAGCATATTAAAATGGTTTTAGTAGGTTTTACAACAACCAAGGAGTGTCTTCCTATCTAAAACAGACTGTCCATAGTAATAATGATTTTATCTGTGTATTTAACCTGATACGTTATAGACACACAGAATATATCAGCACACGACTTACGAACTAACTTAACATAAAAAAAGCACGTTTAATACTATATTCCCAACCCTAGTCCTTAACTACTAACCAATATGATAGCACCGACTTCTGTGGCCTCCTGGTCTAACGCGCTACTCTCGCAGTAGACTATACTGTTGATGATGGGAACATCGAGGTTTGAATCTCTGTTGGGTATAAGTTTTACTGAAAGTGTTTTTTCTAAATATTTTCTCCTCTCTCTCTCCCCGTGAATGTGGGTACACTTTCTATTAATATAACTTCCCTAAACCCTAAATCCATTAGCGTAATTAATACATGAGCGGATAATCTGAACGGGTAGTAAGACGCGGTGTTAAAAATATGATAGCATAAAATAACCCTTAAAAAAGTAGTATTTATCTTTATCGACATCCACGGATATCAAACTAGGATTCCCTATAATCCTGATCAACTTATTTAATCACTTAACCACACGCAAGTGCTAGTAATAATAATAATTGTTTTAAGAAATTTAAAATCAAATTAATTTGTATACCCAATTTTATTCATTAGAAAACAGATATATGCCTTATCAATCAGTTAATTCTAGTGGAGAGTAAAATAAAAACAGAAGAAAAATAGAAAACTCAAAAGAAACGTTTCAAAAAAAAAAAAAAANAAAAAAAAAAAAAAAGGACCAAGAGTGAAGATTTATCAGGATAGTGAAGTCGAGAGCAGGGAAAATATATATACATAAAGAAGCTAGGTAAAGTAGTGAAATGTGTAAAGAAAAGAACGACAGAAAAGCTACCAACCAGCAAGGGGTAGGTGGCGTTGTGAAGGGAGGGTTTGAAGGATTTGGGTGCCATGACAAAGATAGATGAGCTACTTTGAAGCGAGCAAATACAATATACCACATTGCTACTATAGAGTAGAGTGGGGGTATTTAGGTGCCGTGGTTTGTTCAAGACATACTGAGCGACAGCTTTTTAACAGAAGCTATATCAGGCAGGAGGAATATTGATATCGTATCCTTATAAAGAAAAAAAGGTCTAGTTGTTCCCTGGTCATTGTGTTGCTATTTACCCTTTTTATTGGTAGGAGGCAGGGTGTTCGGGAAAGCCCTGAATTTGGAAAATATATAGGGGACAAATATTCTTTATTTTATTAATAAGTATTAATTTTTTTTAGTGAAAATTATAAATAAGACCCCTTCTTAAGGTGGGGGGAAGGAGACGCTAGAAAAAGCCATTGATTTTGTAGTTTTTAGAGGATTTTTTTTTGTCCAAAGTAAATAAAATTTTGCTCCAGTAGCATCGTTTAAATTATTTTTCTTCACATGGTTATATCAACAGTTCTTGAATATCGGTCGAAGGTTTCCTGGAATATAATGACAGCTTCTCCTCTTAATTAAAAAATTTGTCATCTAATGCCGCAATGCTCATGACAGATATTCGACAACTGTTGATATCACCGTGTGAATAAAATTAAACTCTTATGTTTCTACTAAAGCAATTTTTTTATTTATTTTGTCCAAAAAATTATTGCTATTAAAAACTGCAAAAATACATTTTCTGGCGTCTTCTACATCCTCCTAATCTAGTTATTCTAAAGTCCAAAGTGACTAAAATATGTTGCTAATATTTTTATATGTGTATTTTTTTCAATCCTTTTCAATCAAATTTCCATTTTTCAAACACATTTTATTTTACCCAAATTATTGATAGATAGTAAAGATTCAAAGTAATAGTGTAGAGAAAAAAATTATAATTTTTAAATAAACTCCTTTGTTTTATGTAAAGCCTATAAATGTTTTGTAGTTTTGAATACAATTAACTTAATTTTTGCGATTGGCCTTTGGTTTGATTATATAAATTAAAAACAAATAATTACATAGTTCCGGTATTGTTGGTTACTTAACATAATACCTCTCACATAGCCCAGTAGATTGATACACTTTGACAAAAACATTTATTGAAATTCCAATCAATTATACATGCCATATAAAAATATTTTTACACACCAAATGAGTTATTATATTTTAATAACCACTCAAATTTGCTTAATACTTTATATTTCAAATTAATAATTGAAGCCTTATATCTTAGCTATGCTATGTACTGTACATATCTAAACTGGTGGGGTGAACACGAAGAAGGTAGAATTTATGGAAAATATACCATCATTTGCTTAGAGGAAGAGTGAGAAACAATTTATAAGAAAAAAAATTTCATTTTACCCAGTAGGGACTCAAATCCCAAACTACCTGGACTAAAACCAGACTAGACGAGCGTGATGCCTTAACCCACTGCCTACCGACGCTTGTTAAAATAACTATATTTGTATGATGATTATTTTAATTGCCTTTGTTCCACAACTACCTACTTACAATTCATTGAACTTAAATTATTCCTGACGATACTTTCAAGATTTTTGGTAGTGTTCCATACCTTCTAGAGTTTCTTAATTTCTATTTTTGCAGGACTTCCAAACATGAGAAATGTGATCTCCTCTTAGCCCTAATTTAAATTTTAAAATATTTGTATGTTTAAAATGTTTCTTAATTTAGCTCAACTCCCATGAATGATAAATGTTAATATTTACGTATTTATAGTTTATAATATTTTTAAGCTTAAAATGTTGTCAATATCGACTACACATTTTTTTTTCTTCTAAAAACTCATTCGTACCATACTATTCTCTCAATTATGAATTTACATATCTGATATATCACTACAGGAATTCAAACCTTGACCTCCCCAATACCAGCAGTTCAATATATTGCGAGAGTGACGCCTTAGACCGTGCGACCACCGATGCTGGAATAGCTACGTCATTGCTTATAAGTATTTGAAACAGGCTGTACTAAAGTTGAAGCAAGCCTAGACCAGTTTAGTTCCTTACATCCTCTCCGTTGGTGGCGCTAGGACTAAATACACACACACACACACACACACACACACACATACATACACATACATAGGCGGCCAGGAGTTTAATCCTTGCCAAGTAAAGACCCAGGATGTTGTCGGCTCCAGTAAAGTCCGGGGCCGAGGTTTCGAGGCCGGAGAACTCCGGGATAAAGGGCGGCCGTGCCATAAGGGACTAACACACACCTGGGCTTATAGACGACACGAGAAATGTATGTGTGGGCGTTATAGCATGGAGATGAAATAAAATAAGACGGTTTTGTTATTTTAAAAAAATGAATCTTGTATCCGGTAATGGACACAAAAGAGCTTTGGGTTTGAGACCTAAGGCTCTACCACTTATTTACCCAAGGTGTTTTCCCACGAGCCAAATAACGAGATTAATTTGTACCATTGTGAAAATATATTAATTTTAAATAATTACATTTACAAAAACTGACTAACAATATAATCTATATCTTTTATCATTAATTTTTTCATATAATCTTTGGGATATTTTAATGGTATCTTGAGAAAGTCTTTGTGATGATACATTTATATATTTTGTATCTAGTTTTTCTCACATTTTAAGTAAAATATATATAATTTATGAGCAGCAGTCACGCATGGTAACAAATTATTTTCAGAACATCCCTATAATTCAATTAAGTGTAAATTAACAACCTATGTAGACACGGTAATCTAACCCGAGACCTTCGGCTTTATGTGTTAATCTTCTACCACTGAACCATTCTGATTCCTTTCGTATAAAGTACCATTTTTCACTTAGCTGTTGGAATTGCTCGTTTAATCTTTCAAGTAAGACAGTATATTTGATAAAAAGTGATCTTGTAATATTTTTTTATCATACTATTAGGCTCTTATTTTTTTTAATCTGAAAAGCGTCGATCAAAACACAAATTCATGCATTCCATAAACCGTGTAACGACGTTGCCTACTTGGAGGAGATTTCGACGCTATTTTGCGAAGCGGGCTGCATCTTAACTTGAAGCACCCAAACAGTCAAAACACTATCGCACTTAGACACCAGTCTACGAATTAGAAAGAGAGGGAAGAAAATGAGTATCCAACCCTGCAAGGCCTCTTGTTTATCTTCTGATAACACTTCCCCTCTTCCTCTGACGAGCTTACACAGTCACTATATTATTTGCGCCTTGAAAACATTGACTTGCTTTAAAAAAAATTACCTTTTTCTTGTTTCCAATTCTAGGTAGAAATATGCTACCACAGACTTTTTTTTAATATATATCCTGGCAGGAAGAATCTTACAGGATATTTTCGTGGCTAAGACAAATGATCTAAGTTTTAGATGTTTTATAAAAAACACTTTTAAAAAAATTCTTCAAGATAAAAAATAATAATTTGGGATATTCTAGAATTATTTGAGATTTTATGATTTTTATTTCAGCGTTATAGCTTTAAAACTATCTGGTTTCTGTTTAAATGTTTTATTTTTAAAACTCTCCGAGTAAAACGTGAATTCATTAACATGAGAAATCCTATTTTGACCTGCCATGAAGTCACAGAAAAGCAACGTTATTAAAAGACAGGTTTGTCCTGATGATGGATAAACGTTGGTATTGTCATCATCGCGAGTAAGATTTTCATAGAAGATGAAAAGAACAACGTAAAATTAATCGAATCGTTACGGCAAAGAGGCTAATTTAAATACCCCTGTAACGGTTTTTAAAATTCTATAAGAGTGTTTCCTAAACTTTAGCCGATTGAATACCCCTTTCGGGCCTAGAGCCTAACCAACGTACGCCTTTCATCATTTCATAGAATATGGACACACACACACACACACACACACACAGACAGACACTTGCTATCTTGTAAAGTATTTGTAAACAAATTATTGTCTAACAAAGCCTTAGAGGTAAGATAAACCAAGCCGTGACTGAAAGAAAGAAAAGCTTACAAAAAAAGTCCCTTACATCTCGTCAAAATTTACACTAATCTAAATCTAATCTTAAAATTATCAAAAAATATTATATGATTAATAAATGTTGGTGATACATCATGAACCTCTGGTGGTACGCAAACCACAGATTAGGATACACTATTCTAAACGGTTTAACTTTATTATCAAGCTACACATTTGCAATCAAGTGGATGACATTTATTCAACAGAAATATAGTTTAACAAAAGATACTCCTTATTCACAATCCATAGAGGAACCAATCAAATAAACACTATAGATAACACGATTCCCTAGCTCAGTTAGTAGCGTGTCTGTTTACTGAGCTGAAGGTATTGGGTTCGATTACCGTATTGGCCGAAATAATGTATAGCAAGTGGAATTCGTGTTTCCCCTTTATAAGTGATAAATGTAATGGCCGGTGGCTTTTTTTTTCAGCGTATGCCATCAGGGTTTGTAAGCTAGACATTTCTAGTCTTAAACTGACAGTGGTGGATATGTGACTATGTAGCTGCAGATACTTATCCCAATTGAGATGGTATGTGGATGATCAAGATTATAATGTGGCGCCTGTAGAAGTCCTAAACCTAACACAAGCTTAATTAACCAGACCATGGCAACCATAGGAACAATTCCCTTTCAGGAAAGATACCAATGGTAGCACCGGGAATCAAACAGGGGACCTTTAGATCAGTAGCTGGAAATGCTGGCCAATAGATCAAGAGGCTGGCTTGTTGTAGATTTAGGTTAACTTATAAACCATGAGCTGATATGTGTATTAAGTTGGTTTAAAATGTGCACGATAATACAATGGATAAAATAAAAATAAATGAAAAGCTCAGTAGAAAGAAAGTCTACCATATTGTTCGAATGCCCCGGGATATATTCTAATTTTAGACCACACAAATACAACTGTAATAGGGCCCCTAAACGATCAGTCAGAATGTCAGTCCTAAGACTGACAATCTGACTGTCAGTATGCATCAGTATTTACAAAGAGACCGTACACGGTCAGTCTTCGTGTCATTATTTTTATCAGTCTCAGCTCCTGCTTGCAACAACATGGATGATAAGAAAAAAGGCGTGGGCAGTATATGTTTGATACTGAGACTGAAGGAAATACTGACGAACGCTTGTACATGGTCAGTCTTACTGTCAGTCTCTCCCACCACTTGAAAGACTGATGGACTAAGAAATGATGTGATCAGAATATTCGGATCACATCAGTATTTTCGTTAATTCCGGACATCAGTCCATCAGTACTGCTCTTACACGATCAGTCGGACTGTCAGTATTAATTATTACTTTAGTAATACTGACAGTCTGACTGATCGTGTAGGGGCCCTATAAGGGGTCGAGTTAATGACTTGAGGTTTTGTTACTGTGATTGTAGGCCTACTATTATATATGATCAAATTTTAGTACCATTTATTATAACTTTTTTTTACAATCTCTTGACACCTCAGAGAGAAAGTATTGTGATCGTCAAAAAAAAATGGAACTGGAGATTTTGATTTAAAAAAAAAGGTTTTCGCGATGCCGTCTGTCTTAATCTCGGGCTAGAGCCCAATCTATTTTACCAATTGGGCTAAAACTTAGTATCTGGGGCTTACATAAGGTCCTCCCGAAGCATTTTTGGAATTAGATACTTAATCCTAAAACTAAAGGTATTTTACTGAAGGGCAAAAAGAGAAAAAAAAATCGATTTTCTCAAAATTCGCTCTAACGATTTTGTTTAAATTTTATATCTGGACATTGTTTATCATAATAAACAAGATGGCAGCTCTAATTTTCTCACGAAAATGACTTTGAGGGTATTTTACATAGAGGAAATTTTCCAGTTTTCATAATTTCTCCACAACTATTTGAGATACGAAATAACTTATCATTGTAAAGTTGTAGTACTTATTAAAATAAACATCTTTTATTTGAAATATATTTTTATAAAACCAATAATTTCTAAGCTACAAGCAAATATATTTAGTTTTTAATTCAGGTCTTTGAAAATGTATTTGATTCTCATGCTCTTTGGTAGACAAAGATGTTTCTCTTTTCTCAATTTTTCTGTAACAGTGTACCTAGTTCCTAATGCCATAGAGTAAGTAAGTAACAGTGTATATTATTTCATATACGATATTTGATGTAATGTTTCTACAGCAATGTATATACCTAGTATTTCGTATCAAATATCTTACGAGTATTTAGTAAAATGTCCATTTTATGATAAAATTTGGACAAAGTCTGTGCGATGCACCGTAACATTTTTTTTTTAACTTTTAACTTTCTCCACAATAGTTACTAAGGTTTTAAACTATGGGGGATGGAAATAAGGTGTTTAGCGGGTGGTAGCATGTATTAACCTGTAAAAAGGATGAAACAATAACAGTAGTGCTTGATTGTGGAGTTACACCTGTGTGAGTCCGGAAGCTTGAACTGAGTCACCGTCCCAGCAGTCTATGACGCCTTACACCGTGTAATCACCTGTGCAAGTACATATACATTTTTTATAGAAAAGGCCTTTTAGAAACTTCAAACTGGTTTTTTTTGGTCAACATCAATAAAATTTTACTAAATTATTAGTGTTGTCTTAGAGATATTGATAAAATTTATTGAAAGTGAGAACAGTGTATAATATGACTTGACGTATGAACGTGAAATTGAATATAGTACATTTTCTAGCTGCCAAATAAAGATCTTTCTATGAATATTTGACTGATGGGAAATAACTTTTTTTGACAGCTAAGAAAACATTATTTTCATATTATAAATTCATGTGATTTGTAACTGTCACTTTTGATAAATAATTTCAGTACCCATAAAACAATACTAAAAGTTCAGTAAAATGTCATCAATAAAATATAGGTTTGTACTTTTTAAATTTTTCATCTTAAAATAATACTTCTCTCATTATCTCTAGCTACAACATATATATATATATATATATATATATTTAAGGGTCACATTATGAAAATGTCTTGCAATATAAATGCAAAAACAATTATTAGTTATATATAAATGTGCTTTTTAAAATAGTTGCAAGAGAATAATTTTTTCAATAACATCCATGCGCATGCGCGAGAGTGTTTGTCGATCGCGATAGAGGAGAGCTGACCTGTAGATATAAGCCGTTCCTTCCCTGCATGTTATTGTTTTCCTAAGACTTGTAGAGAATCCCGAGGAAATCCTGGGGTCCCGGGGTTTACATTAGTTGCTCCTGCCTACCCACCTTCATCACCCCCAATCCTCCCTCTCTCTCTCTCTCTCTACTATAACTTAGTTATATTGAGGATCTATTAGTTTGAAGGTACCACAATGGACACACGGGCCGGAAAGTAGACTGTTTCTCTCTTGGGGGGTTTGGGGGGTGGAGAGGGGGAGAGTAAAACTTGTGGTTAGCAGTTACTCAGCGGCGCACCGGCATATTTCCCTATGTAGGTGATCTTTTAATTACTTAATTAATTACAAGTCAACTATTACCGTGGGAAACGAACAACTACGGTTATATTTTCCGTAGGACGCCGCTTCGATGGTCTCGTGTGTGGACTGTATTTTTGTTTTTAACACTACCACTTACTACTCATTCGGGTTATACGTATATGCACTAATTACTATAATGTTTTATGGATGAAGAAGGTTGAATTTAGAAGAAGTGTATCAGCATTTGCGCGGAGGGAGAGTGGAACACTATTTAGGGAAAAAATCATTCATAGTACACCCGACCGTGATCGAACCTTGGTCTACCCGTCATCGGCAGTCTAGCCTCTTGCGAGAGTGACGACTTAGACCATGTGGCCACCTAGGTGGGTAAGGACGGGATTATCGGTGATGTTAGCGAGGAGAGTGGGATACGAATCCTGGTTGGGTGTACTGAGAAAGGTTTTTTTCTAATTCTTTTTGCACTCTACCTTCACGCGGGTAAACCTCCTCTAAGATTATACAGTCTTCAGTCCTTTCCCGAAAGCGCGATTAATGTATGCGTGTTACCTGAACTGGTATGAAGACGCAGTGAAAACAAACTCATAGAAATAATCTTATCTAGCAGCTAGGAAAGCGACTATATCTATATTTCACGTATTCCTACGTCAAGACATGTGATCTTCAGCTGTCAATTTTGATAGATATTATCAATACCTGACCATAAAATAACACTAATAATATAGTAAAATGCTATCAATATTGACTGAAAAATAAAGGTTTTTTTTCTTTGTAGTTTCTTCCTATGACAATTGGAATAATCATAGCGGGCTGTAAGCAACATTTCTAACATCAATGTTAAGTCTTTTTAAACTCATGACCCACTGAACAAGCTGTTAAAACTGTCAAGGTTGTTTAAGGAGAGATTTTTTTCATTAAAAAACCTATATTAAAATTGTGCATGGAAATCAATAGCTAAATTTTTTTATTAATTATTGTGCTATTTTAAAAGATAATATTGATTATAGATTTTTAAATAATATTAATTTTTTCATTCCTCAGAATTTTTATTCGCTACTTTTTGATATTTTCTCAAAATCACAAGGCACGCCGGTTGTAAAACGCTGATTTAGACTACCGTAATGAGGTGAGATGAGGAGGGCAGAGTTTAGAGGAAACAAACCCTCATTTAAGAAGATTAAGTTTAGAAAACTGTTAAGGAACAAAAACCCCTACCAAACTTAATTTCAAACACCGATTGCTCCCCGTCAGAACCGCCAAGCCAGAATAAATATGAGTCTAACACCTTTGTCCACGTGCCCACCAGTGTGGGTACAAAAACTATATTTCAACTTACAAGTTGATAATGGAGAATCCACTACGGAATCGAAGAGTTTGTGAATTTTTCTTACCTCCGATTTTCTTAGTAATAGTCTATTGACCATCGTCAGTGATCACGTGGGCTAAGGCTGTAATTTTAGTGACGGGGAGGCAGGTGTTGGTACCCTTGTCAGATGAATTGAGTTTTTTTTGTATAAATTGTTTATCAAGCAAATGTGGGCTCATAATATCTGAATCTCACCTTACTCGTCACTAATCCAATTAGTTTAAATATACGTATCCCCCGAGTGGGTATTCAAGACGCTGTGCACGTAATGGTCTGTTTGTAACGTTCAAAGACTTGTTTCTCCTCTGATTTATTCTGATCCTCATACTAGGTCGTGAATATTAACGAGTGCAGGGCGGGTATTTTCAAGTGTAGGGTTGGGGTCTGGTTGCGTGCACCCGGAGTAGTGCCATTATGGTCGTTGACTGCTCAATCCACCCCTCAACTTGGTAGGTAGGCTTCCTGCAACACTCGTACATCCTACGCGTTCTCTTCATTTCATCGCCGAAAGTCTGGTGGTTATCAACTTGGGGTACGCGTACCCCCAGGGTGTGCAAAGACAGCTTAGAAGGTACAACCGGGGTAAGCGTACCCCCAGGGTGCGCAAAGACAGCTTAGAAGGTACAACCGGGGTACGCGTAGCACCAGGGCGTGCAAAGACAGCTTAGAAGGTACAACTGGGTTTACGCGTACCCCCAGGGTGCGCAAAGACAGCTTAGAAGGTACAACCGGGGTACGCGTACCCCCAGGGCGTGCAAAGACAGCTTAGAGGGTAAGTGAAGTTTAAATATTTATATTATTGATTGACAAACAGAGAATATTCAAAGCCAGATCTAGGGTTATCCACGTGAGAGCCAGCCAGAGAGGTACATTTGATCTGGAAGCATAATATTTTTTCTCTCTCTCAGAAGTAGATAATATAATATGTATAGCTTGAATTATACACTAACACTTTTGAGGAGGTACAAATTTGAATAAATTAAATATGGGGGTACGCGAACAAAATATATTGAATACCAATGGTTTATTTATTTGAGGTATTTAACGTGCACACTCTTAACCCAACGATTATATCAGTATATGAGAATTTCTATGAACGAGTGCTAAAGTGCCTACCAATTTTTCTGGGAAAGGTATTTTCTCATACCTTCCAGGTATTTTTTTAAAATGCCAAAATTGACATGAGACTAACTGCTTTACTTTCCCTCTGACGGAAGTTGGGGTACGAATTTTAATCGCTCAAGAAAAAGCCGTTGATCCCGGATGGGTTTGAACCCATGAATATCGGGTCTTGAGGTGAGCACTTGACCTCAAGACCACTGAGGTTGACAGTACCTCTGGTCTTGAGCTGTGTTTCTCAAAGTTTTGGGGATGGATGAACACCAAATGAAAGATGTAAGCGCTGTTTGGGAGGGTAGAGGGGAGAACGGAGGGGTTTGGTTTGAAAATAATACAAGAAACACAAGACTTTTAGGTAATTATATTTTTGGACTATAAATACAAGAAAAAATTAATTTATGAAATTGGATATTGAAAAAAAGCCATATTGTTACAATTAATTAACAAGGAATAGTTGTTTGATTGTATTTAACATTCTAAAACTCATATGTTTTTGATAAATAATTGTTCACATTTGTTGATTTAATATCTGTACAGACTTGTGTCTACCCAGGGAAGAAATACAGCATAGTATGGATATTTCGTATTTAATCTTTTGCATTTAAAGTTCTTGCATTATATTATACTACCATTAATCCACTTGGCTGACTCACTCACTCACTGACATTAATGTTTACCCACTTCCAGATGAGCTAGAAACTTTAAATTTGGCATATTTATAGCTTCTAGTATGTAACCGACGTCAAAATTCCAAAAATTTAAAGTTTTTAACCCCCGAAAAAAATTCAAAGTGGTGGAGCAACTTTAAAGTCGGTGCGGACCTTTCTTTGGAGGTCTTTTGTGGCTAAACGGTAAGACCTATCAACAAACTGATTGCACCAATAGCCACGGATTTGGCGAGATCCACAAGTTTGGTCCTATTACTTTTTGTCGTATCTCTATCTGTTATACCTTAGATATAGCTAGATTTTTTTATTTTAGGTAAATTTTGCATATTTTCCACACATTTTTTAATTTTCTGACATACTTATGCGAAAGCTAGAATCATAAAATTTGGCAGGTATATTTGCACATCCAATTGCCATAAGCGTGTGAAATTTGATGATTCTAGCTGCTCTATAAGTATGGAGAAACTATAATAATGTGTGAAAAATACAATACAATACGGGTAACTTTAAGTTGTTGCGTTCAAAACAACGCTGGAATTACATTAGTTTACATCCACTTGCAAAGAAAACTCAATGGGGGTTTGGGGCCGGAGCAAAGTAAGTTTATTATATGTACTCGACGTATAAATCGTAAATACATGAGAAATCCTGCCTTGACTTCCCGTGACGTCACAGGTAGGCAAAATCCTTGAGGTGGCGTAGAAGGAAACGTGAGATAGCGTCAATATTTTTACAATTTTTTAATACAAAAATAACATTTGTTCAAAATATTACAAATATTCTTCAGTAGTTAGGTTTGGTTTAATTTACTATTAATCTCGACAGTTATTACATAATTATTTTTATGGCCCCTATTCTCATGACAAATAGTCAATAATTTTTGTGATGACTCTAAGTGGAAAATCAAACTAACATATTATGGTGAAGTGATATTTTATTTATTTTGCCCAAATATGTTTTGTTATAAAAAGAGCTAAATTATTGGTCGTATTTTTCCCAACCTAAGTCTTGATTTTAACTTAATAGCAATTTTCAACTAATTTTTTTTCTTCAGGTCAAGCATAATTAATTTTTTATATACTATTATGTATACATTTATGAGATTATATTAAATCTTCACTAATCATAACAAATATATTTTAAAATAACATATTTTTTCTAAGAAACTTTAAAAATAGTTTTGTATGAAAACAACACACGTTTTAAGATATACGAAATAATATATAAGATCGTACTATAATTTTGAACACTTGTGTGAGACATTTGACCAATTTATTTGTAACCTATCGTTTATAAATGAATGCACTTTAAAACACATTGTATTTTTTTCTCGACGTATTACTAAGCGTCCTGCCTAACTTCATTTAATTACGATAATAGGTTAGGGTTTAGGTAGGTATAAATGTACACGAAATTACGAGGAAAGTAGAGTGAGATTTTTTAAAGACATGATTGCTTATAAAAAACCCAGATACTCGTGTTTTTCAAACTGTGAGACGCAACCCCTTAAGGAGTATCCTTCTCCTTTACCCCCAGCTACTGGCGAGGTCAATCGCAGCTTGTAGTTGAGGGTTTGGTCCGACTGAATAGCTGTACTGGTTATTAATTCTCCCCAAATATTGATTTGGCATAAAATATTATAGAAAATTTAATTCATTAATCTAGAAAAGGGGGCAAAAACTGGTCGATCATCCAGTCGATCTCGTGGAAATTTGTAATTGATCGCGTTGGTAAAAACATCGTCTTTAAAAAGTCGATATTTGTGAATAATAAATCAAGCATTCTCAAATAATATTTGTGTGACCAAAATAACCTTGATCGCTCTTGATTTAAAATTTCATAAGACAATTAAATAAATTAAAATGGATGTCTTAATTATTTTTTAAAAATTTCTAGAAGGGTGGGGGAGTATTTGAGTCTATATATATACACACACACACACACACATATATATATATATATATATATATAAAATGTACTGTACATTTTAATTTATTTAACTTTCTTATATATCTATATAAAGCTGAAGTGGAGTGGAGAAAAGATGGGTGATGACGGGATTATTTATAAGTTTGTAAGTCGATCGGGGCACTTAAAGGTTGCCGACTATTGATCTAGAAGCTATCTTCCTCCTACTGTTTGGGAGACTACCGGCTTGTATTTCTTTGACACCACTGGATTAATACACGAATTTAAACGTTCTTGGCATTTGGGTGCTACTTAATGGTAACTGCTAAACTATATTGTTTTATTTTCCAGCATCAGGCAGTTCAGTATACAAACAATAAATTATTTGATTTGATACTCAACTTGCTGACTGCTGACCAGCAAGTTGAGTTTGGAACTGAGAAACAAACTAATGCAATGCCACATTTTTGAGCAGAAACTTTGACTCTTAGGAAGGTGGAAAATAAATTCTTGGAGAGCTTTGAAATGTGGTGCTGGAGAAGACTTTAGAAGGTCAGGTGGACAGACAGGGTGACAAATGAAGAAGGCCTTAGAAGAGTGGGTGAGAAGAGAAGCTATTTGTATGTGATTCTTCGATATAAAGCAAACTGGATAGGACACATCCTTAGGAGGAACTGTCTTCTGCACGACGTCATAGAAAGAAAGAGTAGCTTAGGAAGAAGGAGGATTCAAATGTTGGATGACTTGAAGGAAAGAAGAGAATACTGGGAGCTGGAGGCAGAGGACAGGGTGCATCGGGGGTCTAAGTTCACTAACAAAAGGACTGTCTGGACCTATATTGAGACAAAACACCTAATAGTAGTAATAATAAAAGTAATAGTAACAATAATTATAATAATAAACAAATATATTAATTAATTTTGATTTATTTCTTAGCCCACTTCCTAACTTTTATTACAATAGTAGAGGAAAAACCTGCTCCTTACAGGTGGAGCACTTAACGCACCTTTGCACCATTTGATTTTACAATCCTCAGTGCCCTTTCCATATAGAGTCTTGAGGGTGATCTCTCTGAAACCTCACCCACGCCCCTCAAGGAAGGACCAATCAATCGGAATATAACAAGGCAAAGTTTATTTTCAAAAGTACATAATGATCTGTGCCATATCAATTTTCTCCAGCATTCGCTATAAAATAAAAAGGGGGTCTAATATGCAATACAGACTGTGGAGGAATCCTTGAAACAAGCTCTTTCAAAATAGGTTGGATTTTTAACAGGGACATAAAACGTCTATTGTAGCCGGGTCTCTAAATTCTTAGTCTTATTTGAAAGAAAAAGGTAGAAATATTCTACAAATGAGACGTAAGCTTTAATAATATGGATAATTTAATAGTAAATATTTGTTGCTTTCCATGTTTCCTTTTATTAGGTAGCTTATGTCATGTACGCTTATGTACTAGTTTATATAGTGGTTTTAGGGCCTAGGAAAGTTATATTTATAGGAGGTGCACCAGCATTTAGGTGGAGGAGGCGTGGAAAAATATTTTTGAAAAACCACATTCAGTACACCCGACCAAGATTCGAACCTCGATCTCCCCGTCATCGGCAGTTTAGTCGACTACGAGAGTGGCGCTTTAGACTATGTGGCCACCAAAACTAGTAATGTGTTACTGATATCCAGTATGCTAACTAGAACATACTAAACTAACTATTATAAACTTTTTTTTTGTAATTTCTGCTGATGTTGTTAAAGCAAGATAAAAAAATTTGTTGTACCCTAGTAATAAAAATGAGTTTTGATTTTAATTTAACCATAATGATTGCCTATTTTTAATTTTATCTTTCTTTGCTAAAATAAATTACTTAATTATATAGTGTGAATTTTTAAGTTAGTTAATTTTCTAAACTAGACTTTGTTGTAGGGTGTCGTGACGGATAAGAACCTATTAAAAGGAGATTTTGATCTAAGAGTTTAAGAAACACTTCAATACACAAATAACTTACAGCAGTGGACGGATGGTATAAGGCGTTGGTTTTGCATTAAACTTGAATACCGTTGACTGGGAGGTTGGTGTTCGAATTCCGTCAGTGCACTATAATGGCCTCGACATCTAGATGTCAACAGTAATTATCTCATTATATATTTTAAGTTAAGGTGAATGTATTTATTTACACAAAACTGCTATACACTTGATGACCTGGTAGTCTAGGGATAAGGTGTCAGATATCTGTGCTAAGGGTACGGGTTTCAATCCTCGGTCCCGACACAGATTTATCTGATTGTCAAACCCTTCCTTCACCTCTGACAAGACGTGTATTAATCACAACTTGTGAATGTGTGGAATGCCAGGCCTCCACCGTGGTTCGGATTCCACGCTGAACTGTAGCTCCTCCATTTCATCTCACAATCACCCTACCATTACACATTAGCGTAAGTGCGTATAACCCGAACGGGTAGTAAGACAGGGTGCAAATAATGATAATAATAATATATATTTGAGAATACTTTCTCAATAACTATTTTTTTAATGTAAAATAAAAATAAAATATTCCACATTGGTTGACGCACGAACATATGCATCATCGATATTGTCTAGTCTGAGTTTTTTTTAGTGACGGATAAGTCTAAATTCAAATCTTAATTGGCTGTACTAAGATTTTTTCCTTTAGTGGTTTTCGATTCAACCTCCACGTAAATTCTGGTATAATTAGGGTAAAATTCCTTTAAATTTATTATCATTAATCACTTATTGAAAAAGTGGGAATATACAAAATCGAAAGTAAGACGAGGTAAACGCGAAAAAATCATAAATAAAAATAACTCATACTCAAATTGTGGTTTCAACAGTTTTTATAACAAAAATATTTATATACCAAAATAATTTTTAAAAATGCTACAGCTTAGATTAGTTTTCTATAAATAGTTATGTCAGCAATTCTTATATATATAATCATAAGCATAATGACATTTGAATACTAAGTTTTAAGCCTTATTATAAAAGCCTGCTGATGATGGGGAGATTAGGGTTCGAATCCTGGTTGGGTCTACTGAGGGGTTTTTTCCTTAATTTGTTCACCCGCTCTCCTTCCAAGCAAATGCAGGTAATTACTTTTAAAATGCTTCCTCACTCATACCTAGACATTAGCGTAATTATCATATGTGCGTATAACCTGAACAAGTAATAAGAAAGACGTGGTGATAAAAAAAAATTGTTCATAAAATTCCAGGATATTCTTGACTGTAATTCAAGAACTATTTAGATTACTATATTAAACTGAGGTAGCTTTTTTTGTTTATTGTATCCAAAATATTAAAAAATTAAAAAATCTAGAAATACTCGCCTTAGCCTACCATAATCAAGGGAAATTATCACATAAGAAGAAGGGAGAAAGTTTGGTCGTTTTTTACATAAAGCTTCTCAAAATTTTATTTGACATAATAGTTATTAAAATCGATACAATCTTTAATTTATTGCTCTGCGTGAAACAAACCATTTCCTTAACTCGTAAAATATATATATATATATATATACACACACACACAATTATTATTTTTCGTCCTAATGCTCTGAGTTCCCCGTACTAATTAAAATGACAAATTATTTCTACCCGTGCATGATAACGTATGCAAGGCCACGTTCACTGTAACCATTCTTCTCTTTCTATCTCTCTCTATATATTTTTTTCCTGTCCGTTTCTACGTGAGGTTGTCAAGAGTTTGTATGCATTGCCATGAACTTTGAGTATAATCCAAAACATGTTCTCCCCTACACTTTCAATTCACCCACTCAATATTTATCTTTATTAAAACAAACTTTTTTTTTTTTGGAGTTGTATTTTGAAAGGGAAATAGCAGAGAAATAAAAATAAAATATATGAACTGTACATAGGTATGTTGTACATTTCTGTATTCTTTGAATTACATAATTATACATACATCTGTTTAAAGAGTGCATTCTTTTTTTATTTATTATTATTGTTACTAGCAACGCGTCTTACTACCCGTTCGGGTTATACGCACTTACGCTAATGTGTAATGGTAGGGTGATTGCGAGATGAAATGGAGGACCTACAGTTTAACGTGGAATCCGAACCACGGTGGAGGCCTGGCATTCCTCACATTCACAAGTTGTGATTAATACACGTCTTGTCAGAGGTGAAGGAAGGGTTCGGCAATCAAATAAATCTGTGCCGGGACTGAGGATTGAACCCTAGACCCCAGCATAGGTGTCCGACACCTTACCCCTAGACCACCAGGTCACCCTTTTTTTATTTCATCGACACATTTAATAACATAAAGATTTTTACAATTAAATATATATATATAAGTTACAGCCACTTCTTACTATCCATTAGGGTTACACGCATATATACTAATTACGCTAGTGTGTTTTGGATGAGGAAGGATGAGTTTAGACGAGTTGTACTCATATTTTATAGTAGTGGGACTGGAAAACCATTTAGGGAAAAACTCAATATATCTGACTAGGAATCGAACTCCAATCTCCCATCATCCGTCACTCAATAGAGCGCCTTTGTGGTCGAGAATTCAGAGTTCCTGACTACAAATTCAGAGGTCCTGGGTTCGATCCCCGACGTTTCCAAAATTTATCTGTGAAGCAGTGGGTCTGGAACGGGTTAGACTTAGACTCGTGAGGACAAATGAGGAGCTTCTTGAATACATAAGTATCAGCTCCGGTCTAGAAAACTGAGATTGACGGTCTAAGGGCTAGTTGTTGTGAACATGACACCTTCTATCCGCAAATATTGGCATTATCTTTGCCAACACACTTGGTCGCTATAGCTCGCGTACGGACTGATATAATGGAGTTTTGGAGGAAATTATACTAAACATATATTTAATTCATTTTAGCAAAAAAAGTTTGGTCTTAAGAACTGCAAAATTACTTACTTTAATATAAATTCCTTTCCATCCCACCTTAAGATATTTTTGATTACAATATACTTTAAGCCACTCACCCTTTGCGCCACCCTCTCTATCAACCACATCCCGCCCCTCTCCCCTCATTCCCACTTAGCCTCTTCGGCCGGGATACAAACCAAAGACATTCAGGGTTGAGAGGTCAGCAATCTCAGCTACCAAAGACTACCTCATATGTTAATGGCGTCCTTCGCACCACAAAGTGAAAGCTGGCCGTCGTTTCAAGACGCAAGACGCGTAGAAAGGGGTCAATTCTTGCGGTCCAATGAGACTACGGTTGAAGATTGGGTCGGCCGAGGGGGGTGGGGGGGTGTAGAAGACAAGGGATCAAAGTGGAAATACTTTGAGGCGAGGCGTGTGTTGCATATCTTGCAGGAGCTATGTGAAGAATCCTTGGCAAGGAGTCGCGAAGGTTGGTATTCCTTGATAACCCGGCCGGTAACAACCAGGATAGGTTGGTATGCCTTGTTTAGAGGGTGGGGGAGGGTTGAAATCAATGGATGTGGGTGGACCTATCTAAAGTTACAAGTTCACGCCTAGAGATAACAAACTTGACAAGTAAAACACTCCACTTTGGGTAACAAAGTGAGAAATTAACCTATAGTAAAATACATTAAGATTTTGGTAGGAAAAAGCTTTTAGAAAATTAGAAAATATTTTTTGCTATCAACATTTATAGCATTTTACTATATTATAAGTGTTATTTAATAGGTATTGATAAAATCTATCAAAAGTGACAGCTGTAGATCACATTACCCGACGCATAAATACGTGAAATTAGTTCTAGTAACTTGTCTAGCTGTCAAATAACTTATGAAACCTGGACTATCTTTACTATTTGAGCATGGATCCACGTTCTACAATTTCTATTGATAAAATGAAGAGATTATGATTTCTATTATGAGCGTTGAGCGATATCTACCGCATGCAGAGGGCTGACATTTTAAAATTAGTAGCTCCTGTGCACGAACATATGCACCTCAAGACCTGAATTTTGAAATTTTGATTAATTTTTTTAATTAGTTAAAAACCAAGAAATGAAGAAAGTATTAACGCCTTGAGAAAGCTTTACTACTTAATTTACTACAATTTGTAATGTAGATTGGTGGCCATGGAAGTTTGGTTGCCATGGAGAGTAAACAAGAAGTGTTTGGTATCTACAACAAACTTTTCTCATGCCGCCATATTCCTATATATTATTTCTGTTGTCAACATCCCTTTTTATCAACTAATACAAAGCATACAACGATTACTACCGACTTCTGACATAGCATACTCAGTTTGCGTTAAAACACATTGTTTGTTTAAAATTTAAGTTAAAAGAAAAATCTAACAATACTTTCATATATAATTACCGAAAATAAACTCTCTTTGCTATTTTGTGTATACACTTCGCTGAGTATTTAATTTCAATAACCCAACAAAAGACTAAATCTTTTTTTGGGGGCTGGGGGCTAGGGGAAGGTTGAATGTGCGAAAGTTTCGCAAGGGTTTAATAGTAATATATTAATTTGTTAAATGTTGTGAATCATTTCTAATAAATAGCTTTTATGTAGTAATATGTGTTTTACCTGTAAATATTTTCACCATTTTTACCCTTCTTATTCTTTTTATCCGTTTTAAAATGTTTCAAGCTTTTTACCCAAGTTATTTAAAATATTTCTCCGGGGCTATGCTAGGTAACTAATGCAAAAAGGGGTAAAAAGGGCTAAAAATGTAAATCTAATAAATCTAACCAAAAGAGCAAAAATTGCAAAAATGTCCAAAAATTATCTAAATAAAAAAAGGGCAAAAAAGGCACAATGGAGCAAAAATGGTAAAAAGATCAAAAAAGGTGAAAATGATAAAAAAATGTCCAAATATAAATCATAAAATAATAAAATTCTTATAAATGTTAAAATAAATAATAAAAGTAAAACGATTAAAAAGTAGCCAAAGGGCTTAAAGGTGTAAAAATGGATAAAAAAAGAGTAAAAATGTCAACAGGGTAGAAAGATAAAAAGGGCAAAATGATAAAATGAGTAAAAAAGGTAAAAAGCTCAAATGGCATAATTGCTGTAAAAAATATGCTAAAATACTTTTGAACTGATTTAATTACAGCGCTTTAACAACTAATTATTTATGCTGTGATACTCTTGTTTCTTTTTTTACAAAACAACTAAATACTAACACCAACAGGCAAGAGTTCAAAGTATTGTGTATGGAAAAGTTTTATTATTATTATTATCATTATCACTATCATTATCATTATTATTATCATTATTATTACTAGCACTGCGTCTTACTACCCGTTCGGGTTGTACGCACTTACGCTAATGTGTAATGGTAGGGTGATTGTGAGATGAAATGGAGGACCTACAATTTAACGTGGGATCCGAACCACGGTGGAGTCCTGGCATTCCTCACATTCACAAGTTGTGATTAATACACGTCTTGTCAGAGGTGAAGGAAGGGTTTGGCAATCAGAAAAATCTGTGCCGGGACCGAGGGTTGAACTCCGGACCCCCAGCACCGAAGTCTGACACCTTACCTCTAGACCACCAGGTCACCCAGAGAAGTTATAACTTGGTCTTCTAAAGATATGTTACCTTTTAAAAAAAAAAGTTCACATATATCTATTTTGACATTTTGTATTAATCAGCCTACTTTAGCATTTTGTATCACAATTTAAATCAATAAAGATTAATATTTAATTTAAATATAATTTAATATTTGGTTAATATTCTTTGTGGTTTATTTTATATACTAAAAGTAATAAAGCTACTTTATAGATGCCCGGTGCGAAGAACGGGTACACCAGATAGTTTGTAAATATTTAAGTTATAATAATGTATGTGCTTTTTTATATGCCTTTGCTTAAGTTAACTGAGTTTTTTTTATAGTAATCTTCGTTAAATGTTCCTCGAAACACTTCAATAAATATTGAAACTAGTTAAACACTCAAAAATTGTGCTAATATTTACATAACCATCTGTATTTGAAATACATGTTTAATTAATTGAGACTAGACAGCATCGGTGGCTGCGTGGTCTAGCACGTCATCCTCGAGTTATACTGGTTTGCCTGTGACAGGGAGATCGGGGTTGTTATTCCGGTCTGATGTACTAAGGGTGTATTTTTACTCAATGGTTTCTCATTCTCTCTTCACGAAAATGGGGGTACACGTCCTATAAATGCAACTTATCCTATTCCTAATATATTAGCATGTTTAATTAATATGCAAACAACCCTCGCGGAGTCTAAATTAAAATACGACAAAAGTATAGAGAAGCTTCAAACTTGTTTTTTCTAGCATCACGTCTTAATTTGCATTCGGCCTATACACTAGTGTATTATTGATGAAAAAAGATTCAATTCTGAGGAAGTGTACCCACATTTGCGTGAAGGAAAAGTAGAAAACAGTTTAAGAGAAACCACTTGTTAATACACCCGACTGGGATTCGAACCCCGATCTCTCCATCATAGGTGGTCCAACCTATTGTGAGAGTAACGTCTTAGACCATTTGACCACTAAATTGGATTTCGATCTTAATTGTTACTCTGCAATAAATGAAGAAAGAGTGTAATTCCTAATACGGTTGACAGCCGCACTGTACTGTTTCCAAATCCCAAGGTCCCTGTTCCCAAATTTGGTTTTCGTATCTCCTTCTATCCCCCCACCCCCTCCCTTCAATACTCTCAAGCTCTATACGCGGCCACACCCTTCGCGTGATAAATGGATTTGAGTCATGTTTACTTTTTTTTTCTTGCCTCCTTTTCTTTTATTTTTTTCCCCGTATCTTTTTCTCTGTTTTTTTTTCCTCCTCGCGAAATTCGTTGTCTTCTTTTTGATTGATTTCTTCTTTATCGTATACAACAAGTATAGTCGGGGAAATTCACTGAACAATAAGTTACTTGCGCGATTTGGTAATATATAAATAAATTAGCGATGCTTTTTTTTTTTGTGTATGCGCCACGTCTTACTACCCATCCAAACTATCTGTATTTTTACAATGAAGGCTTAGGGATGAAGATGGTATAATTCAGAAGAAATGTAGCCGAATTCTCGTGGTGGAAGAATGAAAAACCTTTAAGGATAAAACGCCGTTAGTACATTCAGATAGAATTTGAACCCCGACCTTCCCGTCACCGACAAACCAGATAAGCTGAAGTTGACGCTTTAGTCGGCATGACCACTAATTCGGGGCTATTTATTTGTAGGTTTGGTTACGTTAATCCTACTTTAAGTAGAATAGCCTACTATAGTCATATCGCAATAAGAAAAAAAAATATTCAGGAGCTGTCATTTTTGGAAGATGGTTTTCATTTGTTTTAATTTTCATTTATTTGAGGTATTAAACCTGCACTTTCTGAACTGACTGGTTATATCAGCACACGAGAATTTCTATGAGTGAGAGCTAAAGGGCCTGACAATTTTGCCGGGAAAGGTATTTTCACCTACCTTCCAGGATTCTTTTCATGTCACAATCGATATGCCTACTTCTCTTCCGAAGGAAGCTGTGCTATGGATCTTTTTTGCTCAAGAAAAATTCATTGACTCCGGCTGGGTTTGAGCCCACAAATCTCGGGTCCTGAGGCGAGCTCGAGGTCGAGCTTTATAATGAAAGCTTTATGGCTCTTATGCATCACCAAACTTGTTAAGGATAATAAAGGCGCTTATGGTGAGGTGTGGAGGTCATTTAGCGAATATGGGTGATGAATAAAAAAAGGCACGTATACAACATTTTAGTAGGGAAACCTGAAGAAATGAGACCCTTTGTTAGAACAAGACGCCAATATAAAGATAAAATGAGAGAGCATTTGAATGAGTTGTGTCAGGTTAGGGATTGGATGGAGTGTTAGATTAGGGTTGACGTTCTGGCGTTCCTGAACTTTCGAGATAACTAGTTAATACGAATTTAGCAGCTGTTTGGTATTTTACTTTTAGTAACTAATCTTATTCTAGAAAATAAAAAATTATGTTATTAATTAAATAATGCAATTGTTATTGTGATAGAGTTTGAAGAAATTTGTTCACCTATAAAGTATTATTATTAACTATCATTTGTGTAAAAGTTTTTTTATTTTTACTACCGCATCTTACTAACTTTTCAGGTTATATGCATACACTATAATTACTCTAATGGAGTAAAGTTGAGAAAGGAATCGACTTAGAGTCAATCTACCCACACTTGCTTGAAGGTAGAGTGGGAAACCAGTTAGGAAAAACCACCTTCAATAGACCTGAATGAGATTTTAACCCTGATCTCCCCGTCATCAGCAGGCCAGTCCAACACGAGAGTGACGTCTTAAACCATTCGGCCACTGAAACGTGTTATCTCAAAGTTGACTCGTTTGCTTACGTAGTGTGACAGATGGTTTTTGTAATAATCCTTAAGATGGGGTGCTAGTGAACGTGAGTTTAGGGAAGTATTTTTGAAGTTTATATAGCATAAACATTTGTTAGCCAAAATAAATCAAATATTTCTTCTATATGAAACATATAGTTTAGTTTTCTGCACATGCTAATCTCAACAGTTCTTTAATATCTGTCAAGTGTGTCCTGGAATTTAATGACAACTCTTCCTCTTTATTTAAAAAGTTTGTCACCAAATGCCGCTATGTTCATGAAAGATATTCAAGGACTGATGAGATTAGCACGTGCAGAAAACTAAACTATATGTTTCTATAGAAGAAATATTTGATTTATTTTGACCAAAAAATGTTTATGCTATAAAAACTGCAAAATTAATGCACTAAACTCGCGGACACTAGCACCCCACCTTAATATCCCGGTGAGATTAAAAATAAAAATTTGCAGTTGACCTGAAATGCAATAATTCGTGTATTAAATTTAATAGTCTTCTTTACTATTCGTACAACTATATGGTGTTCAGAAATAAAAATTTGACAACTATAATTCTGTTTAGTAATGCGTACAGCTTTTTTTTAAACACCCGTTCGGGTTTTACGCTTAACCAGGCCTATTAATTACACTAATGGTTTTATGGATAAGGAAGATTATATTTATAGGAAGTGTACCCGCATCAGCGTGGAGGGAGAGTGAAAAACTATTACGGAATACCACCTTCAGTACACCCGACCGAGATATGAACTTTGATAGCCCCGTCATCGGCAAACTAGTCTACTAGGAGAATAGTGCCTTAGACCATGCGGCCACCAAAGCGGGTTAAATCTTATTAAATGAGGAACAGTGGTAACGTTATTTCTGCCTATTTCAGGATTTGAATTAAAACTTCACCCCATGATTCTCATATTGCCTTTCCGGCGTTAATGTTCTGTGTCATTTTACGTGATGACTAATAGAATTTCATTTCTTTTGTCATAGTGCATTTTATAAACGTGATATCGACTTTCACATATTTTTTAAATGTTTGCTTGGCTTAACATTTCCAAAAAAAACCTATTGAATGCTACTCTTTTTTTTTTATTGCCACCGAAAAAAATTGCAATAACAACAAAATTTGCCTCGTCACGTTAGGGCAATAAGTGCACACGCATCGCTGTTCATTTGTTATAAAAAGTTGCAGTGGGGATAGAGGGAGGAGGAGCTTTTTTTTCTGGGGGTAAGGGGGAAGGAGTACGGTGACATGAAGGGGGGAATTAAAAACAGGGCGAAAACGATTTAGAATGTTTCAAATTACGCTGTGACATTGTGGCGGTATAGTCTGTACCGTGTCAACTAAGAAAGATTACGATGGGATTGTAGGGGTTGCGAGAAAAGATAAGTATTTTAGCAGTTTTTGTTTCAATCATTTTTCCAGTACATAGATATAAATTTTCTTCACATGGAGCTATACACAGTTCTTGAATATATACCAAGGGTTTCCTGGAATTTAAAGTGATCTCTACACTCCCACCTAAAATATATCTTTAAAAAATCAAATTGGCTTTAAAATTAAATAAACAGTGTATTTTACGATATTATTTTTACCATAGTAGACTATTAATATATGAAGGACGTATCCGACGTAATTTATAATATACTCATACATCAAGTTGCGTAATCATCAATGGTCTCTTTTGATCAAAAATGTTAATAGTGTCCGACACCTTAGCTCAATTGCTAGTATGTCTGAAGAGCTAGCTAAGGGTCTCGAGTTCTATTCCTGGTATGGCCAAAGTGTATTTTTATAGCGTATGCCACCAGGGTTTATCTAGTAGACATCCCTGGTCCTGTTCCTTCGAATTTTCAAAAAATTAGCTAAAAATATGAACAAAAACACTTAGTAAATTCTCACAACTAGATCAAACACGCATTTTACAAATGTCAATTGCAATGAAAAGCCTTTAACATTTAACAACTAAACTCTTGCATTTTGATAAATAATATTAATTTACATATATCTACTTCAGAAATAATATCTATCCCCTCCCGATGCAACCCTCTCTAGCTTAGTTGCAGTGTCTTACCAGGAATGTTTGTTTGACAACCAGACAAGCAAAGAGGATACAAAGATCACTACTTAAACTATTTCTCATTTCGACAACTGTGCGTTGAAAAAAACTATGTTTTAGTATTTATGTATTTATAAAATATGAATAATACTTATAATGTACTTATTCAACATGAATGCCTTAAAATGACTCATAAATCACTTAAAAAGTATACAAAAATTACGCAAACCAAGAAATTGTGATCTTAAATTGCAAAATGACAAAAAAAAAATTACAGGTAAAATATATATTTCTACAACGAGGGGATCGTGAACATAGTTTACATACTTATGAGGATTGTGTGTGATGAAAAAAAAGGGGGAGGTGATATTACATAAAAATCCGGGCCCTGAAAATCACTTTCTAATATTGTGGCACCATTAATTTGCGGTTACTTCGGTTCGATGAAATCATGATGATTATTATGTGATATCAGTAGAAGTCTTATACCTAGCTTTATACTATTTAACCAGAACATTGCGAACATAGGAACAATATTTACCTTCGGGGAAAAATACCTATAGTACCACCGGGAATCGAACCCACGACCTCTAAATTAGTATCCAGGAATTCTGACCACTATATCAAGAATCCGGCGTATTATCGTTGGTGAAATGTTGGGCTGGCTATTGTTTCTGTTTTAGATTTAAGGTGGGGATGTAGGGCACACGAGAAAACGCCAGTGTTTCTGCAGTTTTTTTTAAAACAAAATATTTGTTTGCTAAAATAAATAAAATATTGCTCCAGTGGTAACGTTTAGTTTAATTTTCTTCACATGATGATCTTAGCAGCTGTTCTTGAATACCTGTCATGAACATAGCGGCATTAGATGAAAAACTTTTTAAATGAAGAGAAAAAGTGGTCATTAAATTCCGGGACACCCTTGACAGATACTAAAGTTAAAGATAAAGGTTTACATATCTGGATTTATCTATGCTTACTTACTTACTTACAAGTCGGTGTTAAAAGACTGTTTAGTAGCAGTTCTCTAAATATATATGTTGAAATATTGTCATATTTAGTGAGAGAGACATTTCAAATCTGTTTTATAATATATAAAAATTTTCTTCTTCTCCTTTCGAAATATTTCTAAGATGTGAAGGTTGTATGCTTTCGATATTTCGAAACTTCACACACCAATATTAAATATATTTTTGTATCATTTTATACTATAATTGATTTTGCTGAGCAAATAACGACAATCAACATCCCCACGTCCTCATTTCAATCTAAACACATCGTATTTAAATGCAAATGAAGACTCACAACTAGGTTCTGTGTCCATGTGGCTTTCGAACCACATAACATCTCTATGTATAAACACATACATCCGCGGACCACACATGTATTTAAATGTATATACAACATCAAAGAGACGAATACTGGTGACGTGCCTCAGTAGATTGCTCGCAATAATTAGTATGCAAAATTATTATTAGCATATTAATTAAAGAAAATGTAATTAAAATAGAGGGATGGGTCGGAACAAAGTCATGGGTAGGGGTTAGGATAGGAGGGGGAGGGATAGCGAGAGGGCAGAGGGAGGGTAGTGACATAGTTGTAATAGTCACGTGCACAATAACTAAAGATGTCAAGATGTCAAGATGTCAAGATGTCATTTTGTCACTTAAGGCGCCTGTCCAGCTCTTTTCCCGAAATCTTTGCCCGAACTAGAATTCAGACCACAGCCGTTAATTATAATTTTATCTTCATTAAAATATTTTTTTAGAATATTTAAATTATAAATACAAAGTATCGTATGGATTCAAAATGTTACTTCAATTATTTTTGCAGTATATTGACAGCTACAAATCACATGGTTTGGTGCATAAGGTGAGGATGTAACGGACGCTAGAAAAGATCAGTGTTTTTTGCGATTTTTATATACAAACTTTTGTTTTGTTCAAAATAAATCGAATAATACTTCAGTACAAACAGGTGTTTAATTTTATTCCCATGGTGACATCAACATTTCTTGAATATTGGTCAAGGGTGTTCTGGAATTTAATGACAGCTTTTTTTTCTTCATTTAAATAGTTTGTCATCTAATGCCGCTATGCTCATGATAGATATTCAACATCTGTTGATATCACCATGTGAAGAAAATTAGACTTAATGTTTGTACTGAAGTAGTGTTTTATTTATTTGTCCAAAAAATGTTTTGCAATAAAATTTGCAAAAACAATCGCCTTTTCTCGTGTTCCCTAAATCTCCAACTTAAATAGTGATATCAGTCTCACTATAGTCCATTCACGGTAAATTGGGCCTCTTATAATAGTTGAAAAATTATTATTTATTTGAGGTATTTAACGTGCACTTTATAAACTGACTAACTTAGATATAGAAAATACACAACACCCAGACCACAATAACAAAGGGGAATCCCAATTTTACCAATGATACATTTTTCAGCCATGCTGAGAATTGAACTTAAGACCCTTGGCTCAGAAATCAAACACGCTACACACTGAACTAAGCTGATGCAGTAAAAAATTATTAAAAACAGTCCTATATCAATCCACTTTCCCAAAAAAATAAAATGACTTGAGGTAGCCATAGTTATTAAAACTGTATAAGTAAATTGTTTTCATATCTCAGTAGAACACTCATTGGCAAGGTATCTTGTAAAGTGGATTGAAATTGAACTCGGTTTATCAGCCTTTGAATTCTCTGAAAAAGCCAAAGTTATTGTGAACCGACTCCAACTATCTGAACTGTTGGAAAAGGCTATTTTTAGGTGTGTGCACCACGTCTTACTAGCTAGCCGTTCAATCTATCTTAATATTTACTCTAATGGAGTAGGGATAAAGAAGGTAGAATAAAGAGTAAATCCACCCGCATATGTTCGTAGGATTGAGAAATCATTTAATCAAAAAAATCCACAAGACACCCAACCAGGCCTCGAGCCATCATCGGTAGCAACTCTATCTCGAGTTTAAGGCTCAGCGATCACGGATCGTTTCTCTACTATACTTTTTTCTTTTACTTTTTCGTGAACCGTCCCTCTGAGAGAGAATTATTGTGATCGTAAAAAAAAAATTAATATTTTGATGGATATCGACGTTTCCTAAAACACTGAATTTGAAAAAGTGGTTTTTGCAATGGCATTTATTTGTATGTTTGAATGTTTGTATCTTAACCTAGATCGGGATAAAACTTATATAGGTTTATCAGAAGGTTCCTTAAAGGATTTTCTTTTTTAAATTTGATATCCACATTAAAACTTAGGATTGTTTACTTAAGGGCAAAAAATATTCTGATTACATTTCTTATTTAGGTACTGTTTAATATTACAAACAAAATGGTGTGTCTCATTTTTCATGGAAAATATTATTATTATTATTATTATTATTATTATTATTATTATTATTAGCACCGCGTCTTACTACCCATTCGGGTTATACGCACTTACGCTAATGTGCAATGGTAGGGTGATTGTGAGATGAAATGGAGGACCTACAGTTTAACGTGGAATCCGAACCACGGTAGAGGCCTGGTATTATGGAAAATAACTTCGAACGTACTTTACATAAGTGTATATCTCCAATTTTAATAATTTCTTCTCAACTTTTTGAGACATTTATTAATTTACTATTGCAAATCTGTAAATCTATTAAAAATAAAAAGTTTTATAAAAAATGTATTTTTATAAACCCAATAGTTTTATAGCTATAAGCAAATATATTTTTTCATAGAGGTCTTTGACTTGGGAAATTGATTTTTATGCTCTTTGGCGTACATATATGCTCCTCTTTTCTTATTGTTTCTGTAACGTTGTATATTATTTTACTTACGCTCTTTGGTGGAATGTCATGCTCTTTCTATTTATTATGTTTCTGCAACAATGCAGCCTTTTGTTTTAAATATCTTTAGGAGTTTTAAGTGAATATTTCCATTTTTAGGTAAAAGAGCTAGATAATTTGTACACTGTACCGTTCATCTTTTTTATTCTACACATCTTATATTTATTTCTTGAATTCAAACTTTCCTGAAATACATTTCTAAAACTAAATAAAATGCACACTTCTATTTTAAACTACTTAATTTTCTAATAATATTATCGATTATAACCGATCAAGATCTATATTGGTCACACTAAAAAATATTATTTTGAAAGTACTTGATAGATTTGCGGCTTTAGAAGACAAAAAGTTCGATTTCTAATGACGATGTAGTTTTCCTATGGGAGCGACTTAAAATTACAATGAGATCGACCGGTCGATCACGATAGCCCAGAGGCCGAACCCTACCTCTAGAGTCCATTGGTGCGCATCCTTTTCGTAGGTGCAACGCCACTAAAGTATTACTTTGTTTAAAAAAAATCATGCCATCATGTAAATAAAGTAAAGATTTTCTTCGCACCTACATAGGCCTTCTCCTCTTACACTTTACCTTTACGACGAATCTTTGGTGCCATATTCATATTTATAAGGCTGTCAAATGTTCATATCCAAAGTAATTTTATTGCACATATTATTTATTTACAGGAATACAAAGGATGCATTTTACTTAAGAGGTGTTCTACGCATCCTCTCTTCTATTTTAATTTAATTTTAGCACTGCGTCTTACTACCCGTTCGGGTTATAGGCTTAAGTACTAATTACACTAATGGGTTAGGGATTAGGAAGGTTGAATTTAGAGGAAGTGAACCCGCATTTTCGTGGAGGGAGAGTGGAAAACCATTTAGGAAAAACTACCCCCAGTTCACCCGACCGAGATTCGAACCTCGATCTCCCCGTCCTCGGTGGTCTGGCTCAACATGACGAGGGCGTTAGCCAACAACGCCACCGAGGCTGGTCTCTCTTCTATTAAATAAACGGTTGGTAACCCCTTGATAACTCGGGACCCCAGGTGGGGGGAGGGAAGGCTTGCACCACTGTGGGCTTAGACCGTGTGACCATCGAAGGGGGTTCAAAAAGTCTCTTCCAAAAACAACTAACACAAACAAGAGGAAGATTGTATACTTGATTGTAGTTTTTGGATGCGTCTCTTGAGACGAACCAGTTCGTCCCACATATAGAAGATACAGTTACCATGGCAACCGAATAAATACTTTCCATATTAGTCAGCAGACGGTCCGAGTGCGAGTCTTGGGCGAGTAGGCCTGCGGTTTTAATTGGATGCAGGGATCATTATAACAAGACTTGGAGACAAAAGAAAGGAAAAGCGGGGGAGGGGGGAGAAACTTGAGACTTCGAGGAAAGGGGTGAGAGTTCTAGGGGTTGATCCAAAAGGGAGGGTAGGTGGGGTAGTATTTTTCAACCAGCTCTGCACATCACGAGTGTCCGTGGCTTCCTATCTACTATATCACCTCACGATCTACTTCAAGATAACACTTGTCTCACTAGAAGCCTGGGAAACAAAAGAGCAACACGCAGCGATTTCTTTATTCATTATTGAAGTGTTATGATATATATATAGCCTTTCCCTTTAGTGCCTTGACTGCTATTAATCGGGGATATTTTATATAATTTTTTGGATATATTTAATTCTAAACAAGAACTTAATTGTGAATGTGATAAGAAACATAAGAAAATATTTCAAGTACCACAAATAAATACTAAACATTTAAAGTAACTGTGAATCCTTCAGCTCTATTTTAGCAAAACATACATTTTTAATAAAGACTATGATAACACTATTATATTATTACTTATTAATACATAATTTTACTTTATAATTATTACTACTATAAAATTATACATGGCCAAATAATTTATAGAATTAACATTGATCAACCATAAATATTCATTTTTAACTTTGTTCAGACAACATATTTTATAACTTTGTATTCAGGCTTATTTTTTAATATGTTTTATGTTATTTTAACTGTATGTAATATTTTAATTTCAAGAATTGTTGAAACATTTTTCAACTTAATCTTTTCAATCCTATATTATATCTCAATTTGACAATTCTTACATTTGTATACCTATTCTTTATCATTATCATATTTTTTGTGACCCAATTAATTACCATTTTTCTTTTCAAAACTTTTTTATATTGTATTACTCATTTTTAGTTGTCAAATATCCCCCCAAGCTAATATAAAACCAAGGATATTAATTCGGATCAATTAACTAATTAGCTTTTAGCTCGCGACTGTGTCTTAGTACCGGTTTGGGCTATCGGCATTTAATTACGCTAATGAGGTATGAGTAAGGTAGATTTTCATGGAGGGAGCGTGAGAAACAATCCAAGAAAAGACACCCTATTTACACCCAACCTGGGTTCAAGACCAAACTTACAAGTCTAAAAAAAACTAGAGCAAACGATTCTGACATTGGATCCGCTTGATCGCCAATAGGGAACACTCATAAAATGCACTTTAATTATTTATCTTAGTAGAAAGGAATCAAAGCCTATTTCAAATAAAACATTAAATTAAATTATGTCATGTAGACCTTGGTGGTCTTGGGGTAAAGTGCTAGCCTCAAGACACGATGTTCATGGGTTTAAACCCAGCTGGGGTCGATTGATTTCTCTTGAGAGATAAACATCCTTAGCACAACTTCCGTCGAAGGAGAAATAAATTCATCGTTCTCGTGTCGATTGTGGCATGCAAAAGAACCAACGTAGGTATTTTAAAGTATCTTTCTATGCAAAATTTGTAAGCCCTTTCGCTCTCACTCTTAGAAATTTCCTTGTGCTGATATAATCAGTCGGTTCAGAAAGCTTACGTTAAATATCTCAAATATAAAAATAAAAAGTATTAGGTCACAAATTATTAATAATCTAATTTTGATCCTGAGGCATTGTGTAGACTATCTCAATCATTCAGTCACTTCTGTAATAGCTCAATTAAATATACCGAGATCGATTCCCTGAATATGTGATTTTTTTAATTAGTGGCATTGGATCTTCCCTTTTCAAGTTGTGAATTAATAACTGGGGGACTGGATGTTGGCTTTTTTACAAAGTTAAGTAAGTCTGTTTTTGATATAATTTATTGGTTCAGAAAGTGCACTTCAAGTAACAATTGTAAAATAATCCACACACATATATATAAATAAAATGATTTATTTATGTTTGAAACTTTTGAAAAACAACTTTTTTCTTTCTACCGATCCCCAATTCTAATTAGCTGTTTGAACTATTCGTATATTTATTCTACTAGAGAAGGAACATGGAAGAAAGAACCTTTGAGGAAATATGTGGAGGAAGAATGGAAAACAACTAGAAAAATAAATCGCCTTTTTAATTTCACCTAGAAATAGAACCCTATTCGCTTGCAACAATCCAGACAAGACGACACTTATTCCTATGCCCACGTACTCGCTGGCGTGAGAGTGAAACTACTGGTTTTTATTTTACGATATATTATGCAAATATACTTGATAAAACTTTCCCAAACATTGAATTTTGTGTGTGTGTTCATTGCTTTACAATTTGCTCTCCCTCCCCCGCCATGCTTCCTAATATGAGTGTTCCATGATATATTCACAAACCTTCCCCCCCATTTTTCATCACCCTACCCCGCCCCCCTCCTAAGAATACCTCAACAGAGAACAAACCTCTGATATCTAAGGGGAAGGTGGACAAAAACCCCCAAGCAAGTGTTTTCAGAAAGATGTAGCCTATTGAATCGGTTATTTTTTTCTTTGTAAAGAAATAAAATCACTGGAGGGCAATAGGGGGGAACAAAAAGGGGGCAATAAGGACCTTGGGGAGAGAGGTACAAAGCTAGTAAGTTTTCTAGCACCACATGATAAACTTTGACAGCTTCGTGGATAAGAGACCTAAATAAGTGAAAATACGAAGGTAGACTTAAGTTCTTATTTTGTTGTTGTTGATGAAAAAGAAAGTATTTGTCATTGACACAATCAAACTGTGCTATATGTAAGCCTCTAATCACGGAGCGCTTAAGATGGATCAACTTGAGGATTTTTTTACTTTATAATATCAAGAGAAAGTATTGTGATCGTGAAAAAATCGAGCTCTAGATCATGAAGAATGTTTATGTTTTATGTGAGAACGAACTCAAAAAAGTGGATTTTACAATTCTGTCCGTCCCCATGTTTGTCTGTCCATCAGTCTGTCCCTTGCCATGTATTCAAAACGGTTTGATGGATCTTATCCACTCTTTATATTTTTATTTTATAGCACTATACCACAAAAGGTTTTTTAAAAATTACTACCCCTACCAATTAAGGGTAGCTTACAGATGAATAATTTTTTTTTAATTCCAAAGTTTTCAAAAATGGCTAACTATTTTGTTTAAAATGCATATCTATGATTTGTTTGTAATGACAAACAGAATTATATAATTGGTAGGGGTAGTAATTTTACATCATTTTTTACCTAATAAACAAGTAAACAACGCTACTTTTTATGTCAAACACTAGTAAGATACTCATTTCAAACCAAATCGTTAGCTCCACTTGTAAACTTAATGCAACAAATATTTGAATCTCACACTCTCGAATCATTCTACAAGGAATCACTAAGGCATCGGATTAATCTGAAATGATCGCAAAGATTTGATCTTTTATATAAAAACAAATACATTTAATAAAAACGTGTAAGGTTTGTGAAACGAAATAATATACATTATTGTAGAAACTTACTGTAGAAACCCTCCATCAAATAGTACAAATAAAATAATATACAATGTAACAGAAATATAGAGAAAAGACCTCTGTCCACCAAAGTGCATAACCATCAATTTCACATTTTAAATAGCTCCATAGCTAATACATGTATTTATATGCATGCTAATGGATAAACTATTGGTTTTATGAAAAAAATAAAAATAAAATCTATTAAGTTTTAACAGTAGGCGTACTCTTTACAATGATAAGTTATTTCTTATTTAAAATAGTTGTGAAGATATGATAAAAATTGGATTGGAAATTATCCCTAAATTTTTTTATTAATAAACGAGGTTTTCCATTTCGTTTGTGTTGATAAACAGTGCCTGGAGACAAAATTTTATCAAGATTGTTACAGTGGATTTTGATAAAAACTATTTTTCCTATTTTCTAGCCTCAGTAAACTAACCTTAATTTTAGGCTTGGATATGTAATCAAAATAAATAGTACGGAGCTCCACACGGACTTTCTCACTCCATTGTTTAAAAATGGAGATATTTACTCAAAACTCGTAATATATGTGAAACGAAATAATATACACTAGCAAACCCGAGCACAAATTGCACTATACTTACGTAAAACTTTTTTGACTCTCGGTTTTAAACTTTATAATTTTATTTTTACAGAATTAAAGTCCTCGTGTGTATATTTGGACCAATAAAAAATATCAATATTGTGTCCCCAGGGGTCAACACTTCGTATTAAAATGTAGACTTCCGATTAAAACTTGCGACCTTTTATTAGGAATTGAACGTATTATCGCATTGCTATTAAATTCCTCATTTACGAATTAAATCAATAAATAAGGCAAATATTGACTATTGACTGAAATGATAGAGAAAGATCGTTGCTGTACAAACATTTCCCCTAAAAGGTTAAAGGAAAAAGAACATCAACTTTATGAGAGACTTACTTATATTTAATTACTCTATGGCATGAGAGAATTATGGCGTAGTATCTCTTTACAACTAAGGCTCACAAAATTGAAACAATATATTTGCCAATATCTCAGAAATTAATGCATTTATAAAAATATATTTCAACTAAAAGTATCTCAAATAGTTGTGGAAATGTGATAAAAAATGAGAATTTACACATCAGACCGGAAACCTTAAAGTAATTTTGACTAAAAATTGAGAGTAGTCATTTTGTTTGTAATATTGATCAATATTTAGAAATGAGATTTAATCAAAATTGTTTGAGACGATTTTGAGAATATCGATTTTTTCTCTTTCCGCCTTTACTAAACTACTCTTAATTCTAGGGTTAAACAGACACACAGACAGCCGGCATTGCAAAAACCAATTTTTAGGGCTCGGAGGTCATTAAACGTTAAAATCCATCAAAATCTTGGGTTAGATGTTTTTTACGGTCGCAATAATTAACTTTAGTGATCAAAAAGTTTAAAAATATATATATTTGCGTATAGCTTAAAAAAACTGGTTTTATAAATATATGTTTCATTTAAAAGATTTTTATAATAAATGGACCAACATATTTACAATAAGTAATTTAATATCTCAAATAGTTACGAAGATATGATAGACAATGTGAATTTACGCATCAGACCGGATCCCTGAAACTCATTTTGACGAAAAATTGAAAGTAGCCATTTTGTTTTTAATATTGATCGATGCTTCTAAATGAAATTTAATCAAAATTGTTAGAGCCAATTTTGATAAAATCGATTTTTTTTCTCTTTTCGCCGTACAGTAAACTACCCTTAATTTTAGGGTTAGATAGCCAATTCCATAAACTCCTCGAGGCAACCCTATGAAAATCATAGATACCAAGTTTTAGCCCGATCAGTAAAATAGTTTAGGCTCTATTCCGAGGTATAGACAGACAGACGGAAATTCAAAAACAACTTTTTCGGATTCGGGGGTTCATGAAACGTCTAAATTCATCAAAATCTTGAGATCGATTTTTTTGACGATGGTAGATGAATAAATATAGGTAATATGATGTAACAAATAAATAATAATTTTAAAAGAACAGTTTTATGTTTTTATTGGGGATTTAAAAAAAGAGGAGACATTTAGTCTACACGTTAGAAACGAGTAGACTTTATTAGGTTACCCGCTTCTGTGGCCGCATGGTCTAAAGGCCGGTTCACACATAGCTCTAAGCTATGCTATGCTGTGCTATGTTGTGCTAAGGTTTTGTTAGTTTGGTTTCACACTCATTGCTAAGCTAAGATATGGTTTCTATTTTTCCTCCTGAATTTACTTGGTTTCTTTCTAGCCTGTTCCAGTGAAGTTAGGTTATGGCATTCTCTCAAATGTCTTGTTTGAGCTCAGAAGAAGAGGAGATGCTTTATTAACAACTGTTTTGAAAGAAGAAGAAAATGTAGAAGGTGGAGGTTTGGTTTTTTCAATCAATGGTTCCATTTGAATATAAAAACACTTAATAAATATAAAACTTAAATATAAAATTAATTAAATACATGTGAAACAAACTGAAAACAAAATGTCAACACCTCTTTGGTTATTTTCAACAATCCAGCACTGCGTCATTTCAACACGGATCCCAAGCTGCGTTATGCGCATGCGCAACTTTTTATGGCTCAAGATGGGAGATGGAAAAATTGCCCAGCCAGCAATCGGAAAAAAACATAGCGCAGGGTAGCAAGGAATAGTTTAGCTTAGCTTAGCTTTCAGTGTGAACCAACACATTTAAATATATGGTTCGCTTCCTAAACATCAAAACAAATCTTATATTAGCTTTCAGTGTGAACTGGCCTTAAGGCGTCTTCCAATAGACTGGAAGTGCTGATGATGGAGAGATCGGGGATTAAATCCCGATAGGGTGTACTGAGGGTGGTTTTTACTCAATCATTTTCCACTCTTCTTTCCACGCTGCTAAGCATAAGGAAGATTGAATTAGTAGAAAAATGTACCCTAATTTGCGGTGGGGGTGGACGGGGTGGATAGAATTGAAATGCAATTTATAAAAAAAACCTTCAGTGCAGCCGATTGGGATTCAAACCCTGATCTCCCCGTCATCGACAGTCCAGTCTATTGTGAGCATGACATCTTAGACTATTCGGACACCGAAGAAGGTCAGCAACTTAATCAGCTGATTCTTAATTCCCTTCGGCCATATAAAGAGAAGGATGGATCCATTCAAGAGGTTACTATTGAGCAAAAAGGAAAAGGGGGTGGATTGGGACGGTATAGAATGGGGGTGGCAATGAGGGTGGATTCTTATCTCGGTTTAGGTCTTGGTGTAGTCCAGCCGTTGTGTAGTATTCTCCAGAGAGATGGATGATGGTCTAGAGGGGGTGGGAATGGGGAGGGGACGAGAGAAAATAGAAAATATAATGCCCCAGACGATTTGCCACTAAGTTTAGCTTTTATAGACTTATATACCAATATCAGAACGCTGACCAGTAACTTGAAATAACCTCAAGTTTTGCTTTTTTCAAATATATACTATATAAACCATCCCAGCTGGCCTAGTTTTTTACTAAAATTTCTTATTTACTATTTGTTTGCATCCTTATTAGTCTAAACTAAGCAGAAAGATTAGTCGGTGACTCTTAAGGGCATCATCTACTTGAAGAGAAATTAATATCCTCACATTGCTTTATTTACTATGGGAATGACAGCTTTGAAGCTTTCAAATAACTCGAATAATTTTTAGTTATTTTAAAGTCCTCTTTTGGGGGCCTGTTAAAAAAAATTACTTTGTTTGTTAGAGTAAGGGGAGATTTTTGTTTATTACCATTTAAATTAATCTTCAAACTTCGATGTTACGGGGGAAATGTCGTTGAAAATAACAAAAGTCACTAGATCTACTTTCAAAATATTTAATATTTATTTATACATTTAGTCATATGGTTTGCGGTTGCCACTTTTGAAATATTATAGCAGTAGGGTTTAGCTATCACAGCCTCTGTGATTTAGTGTTCAGAGTTCCTGGCAACATACTCCAAGGCCCCAGGTTTGTTTCCCGGCGCTTCCAAAATTTATCTGTGAATCAGTGAGTCTGAAACGGAGGCAAAATCAGCCTCGTGAGGACAAATGAGGAACTACTTGAAGGATAAAGGAGCAGCTCCGGTCATGAAAACTGAGATTAACTGCCGGAAGACTCGTTATGTTGACCAAATGACGGCCTAGATACACAAATATTTTCACTGTCAACGGTGGCGGCCGCTCGATCGGTATAGCTAGCTTGTGAGCTCACACCATAATATAGTAACTATTGTAATATAAATAATGAAGGCAAGGTTTAGAAAATGTATCCGCATTTGCGTGGACGGTGGGGAACCACATAGGAAAAAAAATCACCTTAAACACAAAAACCCTAAATTTGAACCCTTATCTCCAGGCGATTATTAAGCCATACTTGATGAGTTTGATATTTAGTCCAAATGCCCAACGATGCAAGAAGGGGGTGTCAGTGTTTTTGCAGTTTTTATAGCAAAACATTGCTCCAGTACAAACATAGAATTTAATTTTCTCCACTTGGTGACCTCAAAATTTCTTGAATATCTGTCAAGAGTGTTCTGGAATTTAATGACAGCTTTTTATCTTAATTTAAAAAGTTTATTAGATAATGCCACCACGATCATGATAGATACTCAGGAAATGTTTATATCAAAATGTCAAGAAAATTAAACTCTATGTTTGTACTGTACAGCAATATTTTATTTATTTTGGCCCCAAAAAAATTGTTTTTCCGTAAAAACTGCAAAAACACTGGCCTTTTCTCGCGTCTGCTTTCATACTACCTTAAAATGTGTAGTGTACTTCCCCGCGTATGAAAAGAAAAGACGTTCATCGGCTGGACCTGGTGTGGTGTCTATTATCGATGCATCCAGTTCCTTATCAGGTGGTGCCAAGAGTAATAGGGGAGGGGGAGGGGCGAGAGCACACCATAAAAGCCACCGCTATTCGGTTGAGAAACTACTTCAAGGTCGAGTGTCAACAACAACTTCTATTCTTCACCAGTCCATTGGGATTCCTATTCTTTACAAATACACACTTATCTATTTTCTTAAACGGCCCTTTCTTTTCTTTTTTTTTCTTCACTTTGTTTCTTCTTTCCCCTTTTCGGCTATCATTCATGTACTATACAATAAGTATCAAATGTTTCAATCAATCATTAACAATATATTTTCACACGCATGCACATAACACTTATTTCACTCAGATCCTAAAATTATAAGGCATTTAATTAAAATATCTAAAATCATATTTATTATAATTTAGTTCCATTTTATACCAGAGATAATTATTTAGCAGTTTAAGTAATTATTGTAAGTATCAATTTTATATATTTTTTCGGGTGATTTCCCTGCGCCCCCCATGCATTTTCAACTACCAGATGACGTGGATATTTAAATATAGTCATCTTTATATTTATCCATTCATACGCGATTTGTTAATGTTTATTTTAGCACTACATCCTATCAACGGTTCTGACTAAACGCATTTGTACTAATTACGACAGTGTGTTAGGGAGGCTTACCCGCATTTTTGTGGAGGTTAAGTGTAAAATAATTTAGGAAGAAAAATAACGTACATCCTACCGGGGTTCGTACCCCGATCTTCCTTTCATCGCCCGTGAGAGAGTGATGCCTTATGATATGTTTCCAACGAAGCACTACCTGATAAATATGTGTATATTTTATATTTATGAAATGTTACTTGTTTTGTGTGCTTCGGATAAGAAATAATTGTACATAGCTAAATTACACCAAGCCGCCCGCACCTTTGGCCAGAAATACTAGGCAGTCAGTCTATTCTGATTCAGTTTGCCATTCATGAATAGTTCAGGGTTAAAATACCAGCTGGTTGAATTAATTATTTTATTTTATATTTTGCTGAGCGAATTCTCACCGCAAATGCGGATATAAGTTATTAACCCTTAAAGTCCACCTTTCTATTTCCTATCCTATTGATGCCAAGATTCGGATCACCCGGACTGGTAGGAAAACGGGGTGAACATAACAAATAATTATATCAACACTAAACCTACGCTATTAAAAACTCCAGCGATTCCTGATTAGACAAGATGCGACTGAAATTAAAAAATCCTTTCCTTCCTAAAGATCTGAATGGATTCCCGCCAAACAAACACCAATAGGTTTTAAATTAATTCTCATCCCCCCCTTTTTTTTCCCAACGTACTCCCGGCACCCCACTCCCTCATTTTCCAGTAAAAGAAACAGAACGATATTGGCTCGGACAAAAGATACAAAAGTGTTTATTTATATTCTCTCCCACCCTCTTTTTCGGAAATAGCCGTGGCCAGTCTAAAGCCAGAAGGTGATTAACAGTATCGCCTAGGACCACCGCTAGGTGTTGGATAGGGGGTGTGAAGGGCGGCGAACGTTTGATGTACCCCTTCTCCCCCTCTTCGTCTCATGTTGAATGGATGAGGCGCCACACACACACACACACACACACACACACACACACTCGTAATGTATGCAATCGCATTTACATGCTGACCGTTTGGAGTCCACGGCTGTTGGAGCGAACAAAGGGACATTTTGATTACATGAGGAGAGAGGGAGCGAATATTGACTTTCAACGGTTGGTATCACTTGTTCGTAGGCTACGATTATTTTTTTTCTTTTACGAAGATATTTCTGTTTTTGAGTTATTTAGGGTTCTTATTAGCTTCGCAGGGAGGATGACCCTTAAGTATATTTTTAGTTTGAATCTCGCCTTGAGTAACGCATTAGACCATGCAGCCACATGATTGGATCTCACCTTAAATTAATTTTAGGTTTAGTATGAGGTGGGTGTATTTTAATCCAGTGTACCAACATATTTTTTCATGGAGAATTGAAAGGAATTAATTTAAAACATGTGCATGCTCTCTGGATTACACTCTGACCTCCGGAATCAAACTGACCGTGCGTGATATGATGGTCAAATTAATTTGTGCCATCTGAAATGTTAATAAAGTCTACAACTGTCGTCTAAATAATATTTGGAATAAATATCCAATAAATTGTAGACTATAAATTTAATACTAGCCTAATATATACCATAAATACACTATTAACATAACTTGGTATCTAGGGCTTTCATAAGATTCCCTGAAGGTTTTTTTGTATATATACATAAAAATTAAAATTAAGGGTATTTTATTGAAGATCAAAACGAGATCAAATCGATTTTTATAGAAATCTGCTCTAACGGTTTTTATTAAATTTTGTACCCAGGCATTGTTTTACATTATAAATAAAATGGTTACTCTCGTTTTCCCATGAATATGACTTTAAGGGTACTTTACATTCACGAAGATTTCCAAGTTGGATCATAACTCTGTAACTACTTGAGATACGAAATAGCTTATCATTGTAAACTTGTGGACTTTTAAAATTCAAAATCTTTTATCTGACATATATTTGTTATAAAACCAATTGTTTCTGAGCTATAAGAAAATACATATATCTTTATAAATCACTTAGAAATGAAAATTAATTGTTATACTTTTTGGGTGGACTGATATGATCCTCTTTTCTCATTGTTTCTGTAACAGTATTTAGTAATTAAAATATGCTTTTTTGTGGGGTGTTTCTGCAACAATGTTTATTATTTTATTTCACAAATCTTACGAGCTTATTGTAAATTAATGTTTTCGAGATAAAATAGTGAGAAAGTCTGTGTGGTACATCGTACCATTTTTTTTTAAATTTCCTAGTAACATTATCAAAAACTTAATTTTAATATTGTTTGAGTGTAATAAATATAAACATAACTCCAGTCTTGGTAAATATTTTTTTTCTTAAATCAACATGTTATATTAATCTAAAACTGATAACGTTGAAATATAAATATTTGTATAAAATCTTGGAGTAGAACTATTAAAATTAATAAAACATGCATTTAAATACTCATTTTTATGATACTATCATTGCTTATACTTCATTACAATTTCCGTTCAAATTAAAAATTTCAAAATTCATATTCAACTCTATGATATCATGGAAATAATAGTTTGTTTACCTGAGCCAATGTTAAAGAGGACTAGGACGTTAGTTTCAACTAGTTTGGTTTGGAATGTCGGGGTTCGAATCCTGGTTGAGCGTACTGAGGTGATTTTTTTACTAAATGGTCCCCTCACGCAAATTTTAGGTACACTTCCGATAAATTTCACCCCAATCAATTTCAAATTCTGACCTGACTTGGTTAATTTTATTCATAATCTAGTATTCAGACAAAAATTTAAAACAAGACCTGCCTCAAACCACCGGTTACTTAACCCACTGTTGCTTCTAGTGAGGACGCCGTCTTCACGGAAGGGTAATCATGAGTTGTGATATGACCTTCAGCGAATACAAATATTCGTGGAGATTACTTTTTACAGAAATGGCGTTCTGAAAGGCTTTTATGTCCTCCAAGTTTGTAGCTTTAATAATGGTTTGACTTAGAGAATTTTTCATTCCTGTATGACTTGAAAAGGAAATTTCTAGCCAACCGGGCAAACATGAAATTCCCCAATCGCTCTCCTCTTTATCTGGTTGTAAATAACATATTGGAAATATTATTATTATTATTACTATTATTATTATTACTATTATTATTATTACTATTATTATTAGCACCACGTCCTACTACTCGTTCGTGGTAATGATTTTAGGGATGAGCAAGGTTAAACTATTTAGATGAAGTGCACCCATATTTGCGTGAGAGTGTAAAACATTTAGGAAAATCCACCCTCATTACACCTGACCAAGATTCGAACCTCGATCACACCATCATCACATCTGCGGTCTAGTCTACTGCGAGGGTAGCGCGTTAAACCAAGTGGCCACCGAAGCGGGTTATTGGAAAGAGGTTGGAAAATTAGCAGTGAAAGATAACTAAAGCTTTTCTGACATCTTCATGATTTCCCTTTAATATAAGAACATTTGATACCATAATATGTGGAATTTTTTTCTAGGCTAACGATTGAACTACGAGCCATTCGAGCTAAACATTAGAGAATGATTGTGAATTTATTAACTTCTCATTAGCCAATATTAATCTAATGCTTCTTCTACAATGATTTATAATGTTGTATTTAAAGCTGTATACTTGCATTGTAAGTAGTCAAAATACAAATTAAAATATAATGTTATGTCGTGAAATTAAAACATAATGTTATGTGGGCTTGATCTGTAGTGATAGCTGGCGGGAAGGGTAAGGTTGCAGGCAAGGTAATTGTGTGGGTTCGAAATAATATGTAGGCTTACGAAATTTGTCTTAATAATAGTTACTAAAAGATAATATAAAATATGACGTCGAAAAAAATGGAATTTGAGATTTGGATGGATACTGATTTCATGACCCTCTGAAACAGAAAAAGTGATTTTCCATCTGTGTGTGTGTGTGTTTCTCGGTCTAGAGCCTAAACAATTTTGTCTGGCTGAATCTTGCTATCTAGGTTTTTCATCAGGTTCCTCAGAGAAGTTTTTGGAATTTAATATGTAACCATAAAATTAAAGGTGGTTTACTTGAGGGTTAAAATTTAAAAAATCCTTGAAATCGACTCTAATTATTGTTTTGATTAAAATTCGTATCTAGGCACTGTTTAAAATTAAAAAAATAATGGTGCATCTCATTTTTCTGGGAAAATCATACAATTATATTCATATCTCCTTAATCCTTTGAAATACGAAATAACTTAATTTTGAAAAGTTGTGATATAATTAAAAATGAAAACAGTTTTATTTGAAAAATATTTTTATAAAATTAATAGTTTCTGAGTTATAAGAAAAGATATTTCTAAACGGAGGTCTAAGAAATTGTGAGTGATTGTTATACTCTTTGGAGAACTGAGATGTTCTTCTTTTCTCAATGTTTCTGTAAGATTGTATATTATTTTATCCATGTTCTTTGGTTAAATGCGATGCTTTTTTTCACATTATGTTTCTCAAACAATTTTTATTATTTTGTTTCACATATATAATGAGTTTTTATCAAAAGTCTCAATTTTTAAGGTAATTAGCGAGAAAGTTTTTGCGATGCACCCTAAAATGTATTTAATTGTAGCACTCTCTTGGTGTGTTGCACATATTTCGTTGAAAACTGTACGACCCCTATTTGACTGTATCACGAGGACAATTTGTGTGCTTTGGCAGAGAACAGTTTGACTCCCCACTTCTTGGACCATAACAATAATTACCAGAGTGTAATTACCAAGTCCAGTCACTAATTAGCGCTCACTCCACTCGGAACCGACCGTCTCACCGCACTCTCTCAAACATATAGTTCAGTCTTGTTGGTAGGCAAAGACGGAAAAGTGAGGGGAAGGGGGGGTAGTACGGGGGTTCATATTCCCTCAAACAGGCCCCACGCTGCTTCCTTAGACAAACATTTGATGCCCCTTACTGGAAAATTAGCTAAACATATCTTATGAACTTTTATAAATTATAAATAGTTGAAGGTGTACGAAGGTCGATTTTTAAATGAAGCAGAAAGTTACATTATACACATTTTCTAGAACAGTTTTTATACCCCCCCGCTTCGGTGGCCAAGTGATCTAACGCGCTAATTTCATGTTGGACTAGACTGCTGAGTACGGGGAGATTGGGGTTTGATCCCGGTCGGGTGCACTGAGGGTGGTTTTTTCCTAAACAGTTTTCAACTCTCCCTCCACGCAAATGTGGTTGAATCTCTTATAAATTAAGTCTTCCTCATCCCTAAAACCATTAGTGTAATTAGTAAAAAGGCGTATAGCCCGAACGTGTAGTAAGACGTGGTGCTAAAAAAAACTTTTATATAAGACCCCATAAGGACCCCTTCAAATAGCCTACTTGAAAAAAATAATAGTTTGAATATTACAGAGACTTTTTTTTAACCATAATCTAAAAGAATTAGAAAAGTTTTATGATTGTCTAACAGATTAAAGCACTGACTCAATTTGAGTTAAAATTGAACTTACTCCTTTTTTCCCTGGTACCTTTCAATTGAGAAGCGAAGTTTAGGCCAATGTTTTTATTGTTGTCACATAACACTACTTTTAATGTTAGAATTAAGTGTATATAGGTAAAGAGAAAGACTTAGAGAAAAAGATATCTAAACAAATTATTCATAATTTTTATGCGGACAAATTTGATTTTATCTACGCTTAGATTATAAATATAATTTAATATTTAGAAGTTGTTAAAATAGTGTTTAGTAGCAGTTCTAAAAATAATTATATGGTAAATATATCATATACCAGCTGAAATGACGGTACTGTCAGGGAGAAATGTTTTTAGTTTATCGTTCGTACGTGGAATGTACCTTTAAAGTTAGTTCCTTTAAGCCCTGCTTCGCCCTTGTTCCAATCAGGTTTTTAATAAATTAAAAAAATCTAGTTAGGATTTTAAAACTTCGGCTTCAAGGTGCACAGATGCTACTAATTTTTAAAATTTCAGACCTCTGCATGCGGTATAATATACCACTTAATGCTCATGACAGACAAACTCTTCTTTTTATTAATTGCTTTGTTTCCGATCTGATTTTTAATTAATTAAAAAAATAATCAAAATTTTAAAATTCAGTTCTTTAGGTAAACATATTCATGCACAAGGACAACTGATTTTTAAAATTTCGCGTCTCTGAATGCAGTAGATATCGCACAATACTCTCGACAGAAAAAAACTTTTCATTTTATTGAATCTAGGATATAGGTATAGTGAAACATTTTAAATTAGTTCGTCACATATGAAATTGTTTTCTTCTTCCTAAATGTTTCACAGACACCAAGGTTATTGTGTGTGTCGAAGTTGAAGCGAATTTGATTTCGGGCTCGACTTTGATCTCGAAATTTTTGAAGTTACGCACACCACTACAAATAGTACATCAGTGTGAAAAAGTAAACAGTATAGTTTCTATAATTCGAGTTGAACGGAAGCCTTCCTCATTTCGAACTAAAAAAATCTTAGAATAATCAGTAAAAAAGAAAATACATATTTTGAATAAAATTAAAAATATATTATAAATATAAAATTTATTAATAAAAATAAAAGCATTTTTAATTATACTACTGGAGAAGGGATGAGGAAGGTATAATTTAGAGGAATTATACCCACATTTTCATTGCGGAAGAGTTGTAAACAATTTAGGAAATAACACCTTCAACACCCCAGGCCTATCTACGATATTTCACGAGAGTATTACGAGGGAGTGTGTTATATTCCACGAGATCTCGCGAGAGTTTTGTTATGCCAACCACGCTGACATTACGAAGATGGAGAAGTCTTTTGGGGTGGACATTGGTAATGGAGCGGGCTGTCTTGTCTTTAAGATGTTGCAAGGGGTTGGTAATCTCGGAGGAACACAAAGATTGAGAGGTATCCCTGAGGGGGGTAAAACTTCTATTAATTTGAAAACAACAAAATTAAGGAGTAGCCGAAGTTTAATGAAGACCAAGATAACGTTCTCTCTCATCTAAAAAATACAATGAAATCTACTTTATTTTATCAAGGGATATGCATGGTGAACTTTATAAACACATTGATTATGTAAGTACACGACTTACAAACTAACATAATCTAGGACATAATATTTCGAGTGCAACTACCAGTACTAACGCTTATACGTTTACTATTTAGATAGCAGGATGTTTTCGTAAAATAATATAAATATGCATTTCTCAGCCCGGAAACAAACCGGGTTTCCTTGGACGAAAATTGTGATTTTAAAATTCTCATATAGTTTTATTGAAAAAATGCATATTTTTTAATTAAAATAGCATTACCTTAGGTTAATATAAATAATATTCAAACAATTAAATATCAAATTAATTTTCTACTAATGTTTTTCACATTTTGGTTTTCCATCCTCCCTAAAGGAATTTGTCTACAGATCCAATTTTTTAAAATTCAGATTATGCGCTTACTACTAAATACGCTAGTGAGTTTAAGGAAGAGGAAAGTTATATTTAGGTGAAGTGTAGCCACATTTGCATAAAGGGAGAGTGAAAAAATATCTTGGAAAAACCACCTTCAGTGCACCCTATAGAGATTCAAACATTTCTCAATACGTCATCGGCCGTCTAATCTACTGCGAGAATGATGCCTTAGACCATGCGGCAACCAAATTGGGTTACAGATCCTATTAATTAATGATCTTGCATTTTAGATTATAAAATATCAACACACTTTGTAATTCCGTATCTTTAGGCAAGCATTAACAATAAGTCCTTAAGTTATTTTAATCGTGTTCAAAAACTCTTCGTTCACTATCACTTTACATGGTCTTAACAAACAATAATTTAAATATCTATTCTATCGTAAATATTTATTTTTGTAGTAGCTCGTGATTTTCTTATTTTATAAAGATTTTTAACTTTTACCTAAAGCTACACTAAATAGTCTACTAATTTTTTAAAAAGATTGTATTCATTAAAATTTCTTATTGTGTGTAATAACCAAGCTAGTTTTTACTTCATCATCCACTCTTTTTTCCCCATAGGAGTTCAATATACACCCACCTCACACCTCTATAGCAAATTCTCATATTTTTCTGCACCATTTTTTTCCGAAGCCTTCTCCATTTCCTCACGCACATTTCTTCAATTTTACCCCTCCTTTCCCCTTGTATATCCGCTCTCTGTTCTCCAGTTATCTTTTATTACCACCTATTTAATCTTTTCCTTCCATTTTTTCCCCCCAACCTTCTGATCACTCCCTTTTTTTTTATTTCTTGGTTCGTTTATGTTAGTCATATTTCGGCCAATTTCCTCGGAGGAAGTTGTAGACTTGGTTTCTTGGGATATTGAGTCTTCCTTCTTCAACTCTCTTCAATATTTAGAATCTTTACAATCGTATCCTGAATAAAGATTTTTCTTTATGAAGCAATTATGTGCTTGATATTCAATTCGATACGTCAAACTTAAACCTAAAACAAGTATTGTTTGATTGAATTAAGTGAGTAATTATATTTATTATATATATATATATGATTATATTTTGTCACTACTTCTCATTACCAGTTCGAGTTATTCGCAAATGTAATAATTACGTTATCATTCTAGGCATAAGGAAGGTTGAATTTAGAGGAAGTGCAACCCAATTGTCTTGAGGAATGGAATACCATTTAGGAAAAAAATACCCTCAATACACCCGGCCGAGATTCGAACCACCATCTCCCTGTCATAGGTGGGCAAGTCTATTGCGAGAGTGACTCCTTAGACCATTCAACCATCGAAGTGAGTTATATATATATATATATACTATATTGGTATATAGTCACATACACACATATATTTATAGTTTTTTCATGTATGTGTAGTGTATGGGTGTTTTTTTAAGTTACTTCAAGTAGTTTAATGACAAGGGATATACGCGTATCAATGTGAAACTGTGACCTCTCCCTTTTTACATTAAGATGTTCATTTAAAGCCTAGAATTGAAGCAGTGGCACACGTATAGAAGTTTTTCTTAAGCTATTTGATGGCAGTAAAACATTTTTCTTTTTCTTTAATCATAAACCCATTCTTAAAATTAAGCATACTAGATTTAAACCCATTACTAGGCTTGGAACCACATCGATGGTGATCTGGATCAAAGTGTTAAACTCACCTTGTCGGGTTTGTCTGTGAGATGCTAGACTCCAGTCTTAGTTGGGCTGAGGGTGGCTTTATTTCCCTCAATTGGTTTTTCTTTCACTTTCCATGAAAATGGGAGCACACTTCTTCGAAATTTTAACCTTATCTTACTAGCTGTTCAGGATATACTCATATATGAACTCTAATGGGGTATAGATGAGGTAATCTACCCACATTTGAGTGGAAGGCAAGTGAGAAATCATTTAGGAAAACACATCCTCAATAGATCCGACAGGGATCCAAACCACAATATCCCCATCATTAGCAGGTCAGTCTAACACCAGAGTGACGCCTCAGACCATTCGGCCCTTGAAGCGTTGGATATATATTTCAAACAAAATCATTAGAACCACTTTTAAAATAGTATTCCTCAAAAAAACCACCCTTAAAAAAATTTTACCTTAAAAAGAATATATAACCAAATAATTAAAATCATTTTAAAATTATTTCAAAATAAAAAAATCCATGTTTTGTTAAATTCCCTTAAACGAATTTGTAATAAAAACCCACTAAAGAGTGCAAATCGTTATGCCAAACACTACCAAGATAACCCTTTGGAACCAAATCACTAGGGCTATTATGAAGTATATCAAGTTTTTGACAAATGAGTCATTAGTAAGCTACCCATAATTAAGGTTTTACCCCAAAAACCACTATACTATGCTATTTGTCATATCAAACAATCACAAGATTCATATATGGTAGCAAGCCGTTTTGATAATGTTTGAATATTTAAAAAAAAAATCAATTATTAGTAAACTACCCGTAAATGACATTTTATTCCAAAAATAGGTATATCATGGTTTTTTTTATAGTGTATAACAGTCCCAAAGCCCATTTGGAACCAAATCAATACGGCCATTTAAAAAATGTTTCAAGTTTTTGAAAAATTTGTCCTCAATAAACTACCCATAAATTAATTTTTTACCCTAAAATAAGAATACATTGCTATTGGTAATGTCAAACATTTTAAGCCTACCCTTATGAAACCAAATCGCTATGATCATTTTTAGAATATATTAGATTTTTGAAAAATCAGTCATCAGTAAATTACCCATAGCTGAGTTTCTTCCCCAAAAATAAATATACAATGATATTTGTCTTGTCAAACATTACCTAGCTACCCATTTGGAACCAAATCGTTAGAGCCATTTTAAAAATATTTCAAGTTTTTGAAAAATGAATCATCAATAACCATCTATGGGTATCAATCACCCTGCTACTCATTAATGTGTTTAAACCCAAAAACAAGTATACAGTCTTATTTATCATATCACGCAATCCCCAGATATACATTTGAAACAAAATCGTTAAAGTTATTTTAGAATTATTTCGAATTTTCAAAAAGTATCATCATTAAGAAAACCTTAATCGAATTTTTCCCATAAACCAATTAAACACTGCTATTTGTTATCTCAAACATATTCTAGTATGCATTTATAACCAAATTGTTAGAGAGTTTCAAAAAGTTATAATTCTAAAAAAAATCACTCAGTAGTAAACTACCCATAATTTGAGAGCTAAGGTCAAATAAAAATGCATTCCGTCGTATAAACCTATAATATCTAACTATTAAGTTTGAACAAAATCTCCATTAAACCGTTTTGGATATGTATGGCCAGGGACAGAATGACAGACATGGGGACGGACAGATTGGTAAAACTTACATTTTTTGGGTTCTTATTCACATAAAACGTTAACATTCGTCATAAGCTTGAGATCGATTCTTTCACGATTACAATACTTACTCTTGATATAAAAAAGTAAATAGGAAGCTGCTGATAGGACATGCAGAACTATCTTATTTAGACAAGGCCAACGGACCTGTTGAAAGACAGAACACCTAATAATAATACTCTATTGTCTGTATAATGTTTATACTTGAAAGTATCTGTCTTTGTTCGGAGACAGGAATCTTCCCTTTTTTTCCCTCCTGCACTTTGCTACCCTTTCGGGATATACTTTCGTATTAATTACGCTAACGTGATGGGGAGGAGGAAGGTAGAATGTATAACAAAAGTACCCGAATTAATGTAGATCGAACGGGGAAAATCTTTTAGAAAAAATATCCAAAGTATACCCAACCGGATTAGAAATCCAAACCACACCGTTGCTGGCAAATTGGACTTAATGAGCTTACCATTTAGACCACACGCCCATTGATCCGAATGATAATATGTGCAAGATACGTATGTATGGCTTCAAACATTGTACGGATCTCAGCTGAGATAATTTGTTAGATTGAATCCTGGTGAGGTCAAAGTTTCCACTATGAGTCCTCATGTCATAGCTCTGAGTTCATTAGAGGTTCGGTCACCAGCCCTAATAACAATAATAACAAAGGGCCAGTTTCATAGTCAGATTTAATACTCCTCGAGTGCGGCGCTATACTAAATACAAGACGCCACCTACCTGAAATTGAATGGAATGGGCCAGTTTCATATGCGAAACTGGCCCATTCCATTTTGGTCTAGGTAGGTGTCGTCCTGTATTTAGTATCGACTCGCACTTTAGGCGTACTAAACCTGACTATGAAACTGGCCCAAATAATTTGCTTGTGTTAATAAGACTCCCGAAAAAAAATTATGGATCTAGTACCACCTACATCGATGTGTACGTGGGCAAAGAAGTAGACCCCGTAGGATCCTGGTTGAGTGGAATGAGTAAGGTGTTTTCCTCAATGGTTTTCCATTCAACCTCAAACCAAATTCGGTTAAGTTTCCTCTAAATGTAGCCTTACTCATCCCTAACAAAGCACAATAAATATATGGGTTCAACCCAAACAGGTAGTGAGATGCGGTGATAAACAACATTAAATCTATCATAAATGTGGTAGCATTTTTTCTTTAAATGAAATTATTAGAGAACTACCCCAATAATTTTTATTTTAAAATAAAAGTTTGTTGAGTACATTGCTTCCCCAACAAAAATAATAAAATGTTAAAAGTAATTTAAGCACGTTTGTACACTTATAATATAAATATGCAGATAGCTCGAACAGGTATTAAGACGTGGTACATAAATACAAAAGTACAAAGCTAAGATTGTATTTAATTTTTTTTTCCCTTGTTCTAATAATTGAAACGTCAGGGAGGATAAATACGGAAATTGAAAACTCTAGTTCAATACGAGGTGTGGCGTCCAAATTAAGCCGTTGCTATATTCGTGCTAGTAACAATTTTATCATATTCCTGCTTATTTACCTATTATTTGTTTTAAACTCTTAGTCACGTGACGTAATTTCAAGAGCAATTCAACTTTTCGACGGTAACGTAAACTATTTTTTAAGCGTCTAACATACTTTATTAGCACTTACTCCCAACTATCGGAAATATGTTGAACTATTTTTTACCTTTAAATATCACATTGTGTCCAAATCCGTTTTAAATTAGACCATGGTCTATAAATATGTATACATGCAGTTTTCATCATGACTTCAACGGATGGTTTTCGAAGTAATGACAATCGCTGAGTTAAAATCAAAACAATAAAATTAAGTAATTCTAATGGAATCTATAGAAATAAAAGTGATGATGGTGTTTGGGTAATAAATGACTTTGATGATAATAGTGTGTCTGAAGAATAAATAATACCAGAACTTAACCAAAACATTGGCGAGTGTAGACCATTTGGTTCATTCAAGTACAAATTTCCTTTCAAAACAAATGCTTGCGCTTTATGACATTGTGTTGATCCATGATCCTTTGCGTTACCAACTTTTATTATGTCATATTTTCATATGAATATTAAATAGTTTATCTAATCAATTTTTTTCCAAATATTAACACATGAAAGGTTAGGTTAATCTATTTCGCTAAGTATATAATAGTTTTTATATACATTATATAAGGTTTTGATTTGTTAATAAGTATCTTAGTAACTATTTTATGTATTCATTTGGTCTTATATATGTGACGTCATCAAACTTTTTCACATGGGGGTGGCAGGTGCAAGCTGTTTAGTTGGCATGGCGTGAGCACACTTTGTGTGATTTCGTGACAAGTTGATCAATTCCCTTCAAACAAGATATACATTTGAGTTTCATTTATAAAAGTTGGGTTTGTTGTGAAAAAAGGCTGAAATGTGTTTATTGTAGAAGATTATCGCGTGTGTTTAAAAAGGATAATTATTATTTAGGATATAATTTTAGGTGTACCACGTGTTTTAGTGAACTAAAACTGTTTTCTAGCCATGCGACAGAAATATGGCCGTCAGGTAACTTCTGGATTAGGTGAGTTTTTTATTAATATTTTTATTTCCTTATACTCAATGGGTCGTTTAATTTTACGATTTAAGATAGATTATTAAATGGGAATATTTTGTTCGGAAAAAACAAATTGCTAAAAAGCGTAATTTTTTTGAGTACCGTCTCCGAAGCATCGAGAGAAGACCCAAAATTAGTAGGAAACTAATTTTGGCGAGATTACGTGGTTTATTGCTACATTTCAAAAGGTATTTTTAAAAAAACTTTTTTTTCTATTAATAACCACTACTTATAAACATTTTTAGCAGTAACAAAGACCAAAACCGAAAACTATTCGAAACTAAATTTTTAGAAAGGACTAAAGAATTGAGAATAATATTTTTTTTTCTTTATTTAAACAAAATACAATACGAACTTAAATTTTGTTTCTTTAAATTTATTTAACATTAGATTGACGTTCAGTTAAACAATACTATGTTAATAGAGGGGAGGGGGTTCTAAAAGCACATCTCACGGTCGATTAACCGAGAAATTAGAAATAAGATTACGATCGAACAAGAAAACGTATAGGATTGCGGTTTAATACAGTATCCACTTAACAACAGTGATAGTGGAATAAGTTTGATAATAATTTTCTATTTAAAAATATATGTTTCTCAATTTTGATGTATTTTTTAAAAATATTTTAAAATGATTTTATCGTTTTTATAAAAAGTTTTAATGCAAAAAACCTCACCAATATGCAAATTCTGGTAAGAAACATACACACACAGTCCGATTTTCATAGGAAGAGCCTTTTAGAAAATATGATTTTTTTTAACTGTCAAAATTGATATTTTTTAAAATTTATTTTTTTATATTTAACGTGGACTTTCAGAACCGACTGATATCAGCACAAGACGACTCAAACTAACTTAAATCGATCACAGGCACAACACCCAACTTCCGACCGTTATTTCAACACTGTGATAATGGAAATCGACTTTTCACCAATGATACATTTTTCAACCATACCCGGAATTAAACACGGGACCCTTAGCTCAGAAGATAGACACGCTACCAATGGAGTTAAGGTGTTGGAAACATTGAAAACATTTTACTATTGTATTGTTTTTAAATCACAACTTGTGAATGTGTGGAATGCCAGGCCTCCACCGTGGTTCGGATCTCACGTTAAACTGTAGGTCCTCCATTTCATCTCGCAGTCACCCTACCATTACACATTAGCGTAAGTGCGTACAACTCTAATGGGTAGTAAGACGCGCTACTACTACTAATAATAATAATAATAATAATAATAATAATATTGTTTTAGATATTGATAATATATAACAAAAGTGGCAGTTCCACAACACATAACCGAACGTATGAGTAGTTGAAAGTAAACCAGTAATTTTCTTATGTCAGATAAGGCTCTTCTTTCGAAAATGGGACTGTAACTCCTATTTGGTTGAATGTTCTGTGACATGAAATCAACTCCTTTGACAGAGTAATTTACTTTTACTGGTGGAACCCAATTGAACCTTCTTCCCCTACCTTCACCCCTCTCCGTGAAATAACATTCACACTCCCCCCTCCCCGCTCACTTCTCACAACCTCCCCCGTGACTGTATATGCAAATGAACATTCAAAACATGTTCCATTTTAAACCAAGTCCCTCAAGATATTGACGGATTCAAAAGATTTGTTTCAAAGTAATAATGGCCTTTTGGTAGACTTCGGGCCTTCTAAATCATGATTCACTGCTGATCCGACATCAGATAATAATTTGCATGCATTGTGTTGTTCTACAACGATGATTTTATGCTATTTATCTTTCATATTTCCTTTTAAATTATGACGTTATTTTATAAAAGACTTTAAGAAAAAAGGTTTTTTTTTTACTTTCTAATGTAGAGAAAATATTGTAATCGTGAAAAATTTCAACCTCCAGATTAGGATGGAAATTGTCAATTTAAGTACCCCCGAACTCAATTCAGCCTGTCTGTCCCATTTGACTGTACCTAAGCTTCAGCTGAAACGGGTTCATGGAGAATGTTCATACGTAATATTTAGAGTGTTATAAGGTTATAGCTGTTATTTTTTACTATTTTTTAAGCACCGGGTCTTTAACCCGTTTGGATTATATGCTTAAGTACTAATTACGCTAAATGGTCTAGGAATTGGGAAGGTTGAATTTAGAGAAAGTTAACCCGCATTTGCGTGTAGAGAGAGTGGAAAACCATGAAGGAAAACCACCCCCAGTTCCCCGACCAAGATTCGAACCAATCTTCCCGTCCTCGGCAGTCTAGCTCAGCACGAAAGTAGTGCGTAAGTTAACTACGCCACTGATGCGGGTCTTTTTTACTTTAACTTTCATTCAAATCAAGGGTAGTTAACTGATAATTTATATTTAAATATTCAAAATATTTAAAAAATAATTGCCACTTTTTTTAAGGGTTTGGGAGGAGAAGGGGAATTTATTCAAGGACTTATAATTTTTTTTTACTTTTTCATATCAAGAGAAAGTATTGTAATTGTGAAATAAAATCTATATCGAGATAATGATTGATATTTTTGTTTTATGTGGATCAAAAAAAAATGATTTTACCATTCTGTCTGCCACTATATCTGTATCTGCCTGTCTCTCTCTGACCACGGATCCAAAATGGTTTGATGGATTTTGTTCAGACTTGATATTTAGATTATATAGGACTATACCACTTTCTTTTTTTCCACCCTACTCTTTCAACTAAGGTTAGTTAACCGATTATTGATATTTTAAACTACAAATCTTTCGAAAATTACTAAAACTTTGTTTAAATTGCTTATTTATGATTTGTTTGACATGAAAAATAGCACCTTACAGTTGGTTTTTAGGCAGAAATTCGTTGAAGGGAAATTTTTAAGAATTAGATATACTTCGAAAATAGCTTTAACACCTTTGTTCAAAATGTATCTCTGGAGATTCTATGTTATGACAAATAATAATGTATAGTTGTTTTTGGGGTAAAAACTCATTTATGGGTAGTTTACTGATAACTGAGTTTAAAAAACTTGAAATATTTTAAAAATGGTTCTAACGATTTGGTTTCAAATAGGTAATTTGGGAGTGTAAGACATGACAAATACCATGGTGTATTTTTGAGAGGTATACATTCAGTTAAGTGTAATTTAGGCTCACTGAAGACTGATTTTTCAAAAAATTTAAATATGCTAAAAATGGCTGTAACGATTTAGTTCTAGATGGCTATCTTGAGAGTGACATTGTTTATTTGTTTTTGGGGTAAGAATTCATTAAAAAGTAGTTTTCTGATTACCGATTTTAAATTTTTGTTAACTATTTTTAAGATAGTTTTGTGATTTTGTTTAAAATGGATATCTAGGTAGCAGATAATCTTACAAATAACACTGTAACGACTCACCTCGGTGGCTTAATTGGTTAAGGCGCTAGTTTTATGTTGTGCCAGACTGCCGAGGACGGGGAGATTGAGGTTTGAAACTCGTTTGGGTGAAATGGGAATGGTTGTTCCTAAATGGTTTTCCACTCCATCCACGCAAACGCGGGTTCACTTACTCTAAATTCAACCTTCCATATTCCTAATACACTAACGTAATTAGCACTTGAGCATACAACCCGAACGAGTAGTAAGACGCGGTGCTAAAAAAACATTGTAACTATACTTATTTTTGTGAGAGTAGTTTAATTAAGAGTAATTTTTGTAAATTTTAAATATTTTTTAAATATCTATACTGATGTTGTTTGAAATAGATTTTGGGGGACTATTTAATATGATAATGAATGATTTTTTTTACTGTCGTAAAATTAACACAATTAATTTAGTGTAGTCTAGTACTTAAGACAAATAATATAAAATATAATATTGTTCAAAATTGGCTTTAACTATTGAGTTTAAACTGGCTACCTGGGAATAGTTTTTATTTTTACAAATACTTTTTTTTATTTCATCAATTTGGTTTAAAGTTTATATATTTTTGTATTTTTTATTGTGATCAAAACTCATTTAAGGATTTACTGAAAACTTAATTTTGAAAATTTTCTCCGGACCTCAAATACTTAATATGAGAAAGTTAGTTTGATTGTGTCGTATCATTTAATCTTAGCTTTTAAAAAATGGCTGTAAAATTTTTATTAAAATGATTTAAGGAGAGTATTTTACAATTCAATCAAAATATATTTCTATTTTTCTAAAAAGAAAAATTCATTTGGGGTTAATTTTGTCACAATCTATAGTAATACTTTATGAAAACGTAGGCCTATATACTATTGTGTTGTCCCATGTATTTTTATAAACTAGTTAGTTGTTTTAGATGGCAATACAACACACATATTTCGCGTTTAATGCACGTGTGAAAACTATTCGGGTCATATCTTAACTGAATCCCAGTTCTCATGATGGGGCCTTCAATAGTTTATCGACCTTCTCACAAAATATTTTGTTGGCTAGAATTCTGGCGCGGTCAAAGTTTTCTTAGTTATTATTGTGGTGTGGAACGTAGAACATCGCAAACGCACGAAGTTATTGATAAAATAAACGCACTTAGATCTCGATTCAAAAGGGCACAGGGAAACAAAACTGAATGAGGAGGCAACAAGGGAAACGTGTCGTAAATTGGCGATTTTCAAACAACGCTCCGTAGATTCTTTAGACTCCACTTTGTTTATCTCGAGCTTCGTCAGGTAGTCTTAGAAAATTATTTTTATTTGTTTTTCACAGTATAAAATAGCATCAATAATTAGGATTGCTAATTTTTTTTTTCAAATTCAAATAAAGGACGTTTGCCAAAGGCTCAAACAAGACAAGTGATGGTTTCCGTTTGTTTTATACTTTTTTCTTGTAAAATTTTACTCAATAATGAATATTCATAATATTAATGTAAACAGCTAAATATGAGATCTACCAATGTATTTTTTTTGGGGGGGGGGG
>CABFWO010000007.1:312949-337712 GCA_902155825.1 Timema genevievae | reverse complement strand
GGGGGGGGGGGTAAGAAAAGAGTTTGGGAACAACCCATTTTGTAAGCTATTTCCTTAAAATAATTACATTACACTAATATAACTACTAGGTTTGGTTAGGTTATGTAAGGATACAAATACAATACAACTCTAATCGAAATATAGATGTGTTGTTCGTGAACGAACCAATAAGCGGTGTTGCCATATGTGTCTCAGACTACAGACAATGATGTGCTTTTGTTGCATCTACCTTGTGCGCTTCTGATATACTTTAAAGCCGGTAAACAATCTCTGCTTGTGGCTTTCAGTAGTAAACTGGTGTGAAGTCAAATGAAGTGCAACTGATTAAGTGCTTTGTATTTGTGATCCCAAGCTCTAATAGCTTTACAAGTGATCAACGCCCTAAAACAAACTCAAATAACTAGAACCAAATAGGGGGGCAAGAGGTTCTAAATAGTTTAATTTGATATCCGTTTATATGGATGTTGATGCTCACAGTCACATGTAGTGCTTGTGGTTTTCCTAATTATGATCTCACTGTAGTTTTCCATACTCTTTCCACGCTAATGTGGGAGTATTTCCTCTAAACAGTCTCTCTCTTCCCCTATACTTAGATTAAGTTGTCAGTAAGCTTTTTATAAAATGTGTCAACAAAAATGTATAAAAATAAACGGATTCACGCGCATCGGTAATCACGGTTTAACACTTCTCTTTCGTGTAATGGGTTGCCGTTGACTGGAAGATCGGAGTTTGAATATCTGTCAGGTATAATGAGGGTATTTTTTTATTAAATGGTTTTCCTGTCTCCCTCCACGCAAATATGGGTATATTACCTCTAATATGATACGTTCCTCTTCTCTATTACATTTTCGGAGTTAGTATTATAGGCTACCTATGAGCCGAACCGGTGTACTCCAGAGAAAGCCCATTATTTGACAGTCATACTAGTTATTTATTTATTCAGCACCGCGTCTTACTAACCGTTCGGGCTATACGCTTAAATACTTATTACTTTAATGGGCTAGGAATTGGGAAGGTTGAATTTAGAGGAAGTGGATCCGCATTTGCGTTGAGGGAGAGTGGAAAACAATTTAGGAAAAATCACCCTTAGTTCACCCAACCAAGATTCGAACCTCGGTCTCCCCGTCCTCAGCAGTCTAGCTCACACGAAACAAGCGCGTTAGCTAACTACACCACCAAGGCGGGTTTATATGAGTTACTAGAATTACATTCATGTATTAATATTTCAAGTTTTGTGGTCTGACGCTGTCACTCTTGATAGTCATTATGAATAACTATAAAATAACACAAATTATACAGTAAAATTTTATCAATGCTGACCGCGAAAGTTATTCTGTTAGATGCTTGAAAGTAGACTTTTATAAAAAAATGGGGTAGGCCTATACCAAGATGCGGTAAAAACATTAAAGTAAATCAAAATTACTTAACTATAGGAAAAGTACAACAGCCATTCCATGACCGTTAACTTACCTCTTTGTGGAATGTAACAAACAAAATTTTAAGTTTTTTTTTTACATTTGCCAAGTTTCGAGCCTAGGATACCAACAGTCCAATTTACAAAGAATGTGCCTTATGTCACAGCTAGATCTACTTACACGTATTCATAAGTAAGATCATGTGGCCTGAACCCGTAACTTTTAAAAGATGTTGTCACTACCTATAAAATAAAACCAATAAAATATTAAAATATTATCAATGTTGACCGTAAAAAAATGTATTTTCTAAAATTTCGCTTCCTATGAAGATGCTGTTCATCAAAAAGGCACTGAATATAAACACTGTGCTAAGGTGTAAAACTCATCATAACTAGGAGAGTATTGAGATTTTCTGGAAATTTCTGCCAAAAAATTAATTCCTTACCCTTATTCCTCCGCTCCCCGTTTTCACTTCTTTATACTACGAGTTTATAACCCCCTTTGTGTGTTTTTTTAATTGGGACAGGAGGTAGGTGTTACATTTTTAAGGCAAAGGGAAATTAGACGAGTGTGTTTTAAAAAAAACTACACACAAAATCTCGAGAAGAGAAAATAGGAGTAAAGAGGAAAGAGGGTGAGGTTTTAATTGCGTTAAAAGAAAGTCGGTAAGAGAAAGGCATCCTTGTGGACATTAGGTTCTCTTTTTAGTTAATCTAATGAATCTAATATAAGAGATAGTGTTTCAAGTTTTCGGTAAGTTTAGTCAATGAACCGTACTAAAACTCGTACCGATGGATCACGTGGACTAAGGCGTCAGTCACGTTTTGTCCAGTTTTATGGTAATGGGAAGGTTGAGGAAAAGAACCCAGGCTAAGTGATTTGGGCTCTTTTTTTCCCCTAAAAAGTTTCCCACTTCCCCTCCAAGAGAATGTGGAGTACACTTTCTTTAAACAACACTTTCCTTATTCTTATCGTACAAGCGTGGTTAAAATGTGAGTAGCCCAGGTGGAAAGCATGGAGGGGGGGACTTACTAAAAAAATAACAATTTAACATTAGTATTTTTTATATCCGTCCGTGTCTGTGTCAATTTTTATAAAAAAAAAGGGGTGTTTTAGTGAATATTAACAGCTTTATTGCGGTCAGAATTGATAATATTCTACTATATTAGTATTATTATTTTATAGTTATTGATAAAATAGCTTTCAAAAAAATCTGCTTTGGATCACACTGCCTGACGTATGAATACGTGAAAGTAGCTCAAGTAACTTTTTCACCTGTCATTTGAGGTTTTATTTCTATTAAAATTGAACCATACCAATATAAATAGGCAGTGAATTAAGCCCCAGAGCTAGGGATGTGGTATAGAAAGAAAAGTATCGATACCGTACTCATTTAAAGTATCGGAAGAAAAATATTGATATCACACTAGTATCTAAAGAAAAGTATCGATAATAGTAAGTATCTGCATCGAAATTTTAATCCAGGAAAAATATTTTTTTTATCAAGTAATAATTTCAACTTTGGCATAGTAATAATAATTGTAGTTTCATATTTATTTAAACATTGAAAATTATAATGATTTAACCATGCTATAATAGGTTATATTTAAGTCTATCGCGTCTATGTTATTTGACCTTGAAAGGTATGATAGATAGTATTGTGTAATGGATATTACAAAAGATTTTACCAAACCAGCTTTCAAAATGTCTATGAAAATTTAGCTGATAGAAATTTATTTAATAGCTAAATATGATTAGAAAATGTATTTTTTCAATCTATTTTGTACCTTTCTTTAACCATAGTAGACATTTAATCTAAGCATGAGTGAAGATAACAATAAAGTTGTTTCTTTCGATACCGATCCGATACCGGAGTGTGAGTACTAATATCAGTAAAAGTATCAGCAAAAAGTATCGAGTGACAAAATACTAGTATCGAAATGAAAATATCGATACTTTTTTTCACATCCCTACTCAGAGCCATCAATGACTTGATATGAATAATAATTGAAATAATTTAGCAATTCATTTATTATAGTTAAAATGTACCTGTCACCATTTTTAACACCGCACGATTAAGAATTTTTGGGTGTGCGATCCTAGAAATTTGCGCTGTTATATTTGTATCACTACCATTGCAGTGTGCTTAGCTAGTATGATTCTGTTTTAAGGTGGGATGGAAGGGGACTTGATAAAATGCCAATGCTTTTGTTGTCTGCATTCAATAGTCCTTGAATATCCATTATAAGCATAGCGGCATTAGATGGTAAAGTTGTTAAATTTCAGGACACCCTTGACAAATATTCCACCACTGTTAATATCCCCACCTAAAGAAAACTAAACTCTTATGTTTCTACTGGAGAAATATTTGATTTATTTAGACAAAAAAAAAATTTGCAATAAAAACTGCAAAAACAATGGCTATTACTCACATCCCCTTCCATCACACCTTAAGATAATATTATATTCCTTTATTTAACTGATATTGTTGCATAAAATATCGACCACCGAAGCATTGTCTTGGCACTATCTAATATTCTATAACTTAGATTATCAATGACTAAGGAAAAGTAAGGAGCAAAATATTTTAGTTACATATAATTTACTTATATTGTAATTAGTTATGGGTTTATGTTTATGAACACAACTGTTTACTTGCTGATAATTTTGCGGGCCAATTAAAATCAGTCGGTCAGCCGGCCGGATTCGGCCCGTGGGCTGTAGTTTGCCGACCGTTTATCTAAGACGTCACTCACCCAACAGGCTGGACAACCAGTGATGGGAAAATCAGGGTAAAAACCATCCTGTTTGGATGTTTGAGAAGATTTTTAATCATTGGTTTTCTACTAGTATCTTCTTTGAAGTGCGGGTACATTTATTATAAACTATACCTTCCTCATTCCTACCATATTAGTATAAATATTTGAACACCCCAAATAGGTAGAAAGACTTGATGTATAAATATATAACAACAAAAACAACTTTTAATCAACTTATTTTTTATTTCAGCAAAGGCAAGCTAAGGGTTTTAGTAAAGATAAAATATTATCAAAATTAAAGGTAGAAATCATTAGATTATTTTTCCTGGCAGTGTTATATTATAGGAAGTTTGGGATTTATGCTGTTGACATTTTGCCATTGCTTCATTTAATTTAATTTTTTTTTAAATATTCTTTCTTCATAAATATTGACAATTTTCTTATCGTTAATTACTTTGATCTTGGGGAAAACTAAAGAAAGTAAATTCAATTTCAATTTTTTTTCGCTCTTCCCCCTTCTTTATTCCCTAGAACTGTTCAATGAACAAATGCTTTCAATAATATGGCGGAGGGAGAGGGAATTAAAGTTCTTGTGGAGTGCAAAATGAAGGGAAATGAAACTGTCGATAAGATAATTAACGCATATAAAACTTGATTAAAACTCACCCTTGTAGCATCTTTTTCCTCAAAAATTTTATTCACAAGTTGAACAACAATTATAAATGACGCAATAAAGATGGCGGTTCTTTGAGTTTCTCTGTGGCGGTATTTAGATAGAAGGCGAGAGAGTAAAGTACTTGTTACTTTGGGGCAACATAAAGAACATAAGGAAGGAGAGGAGCAATGGGAAAGAAAATGGTAAAGAGTCTAGAGGATGGGCGTTCATTTATTTGGAGGGAAAACTTCGAAAAAAACTTTTCACACAAGAACTCTTTCGATTACTTTTCTCTCTTAAAGGTCGGATAGAACTTTTTGTAAAATGTGTTTTTTGGCAAACTAAGTGTATTGTATTTTGAAAAACATGTCAGAAACATATTGTTAAAAATATAACTTTTGTTTATATTCGCCAACGCTTCAATAATTGAGCTTCCTAAGTTCATAAACATTCTCAATATTTATGTTTACATTTATACAAATTTATATAGCCTATTTTTAAGTAAACACCTGAGTAGTTATCAAATGTTTTCTTTTTTTTAGCATCGCGTCTCAATACTTGTTCAGGTTTATACGCGTACGCACTAATTACGCTAATGGATTAAGAAATATGAAAGTTATATTGTAGGAAGTGTACCCGCATTTTCATGGATGGATGGTGGGAAACCATTAAGGAAACTCACTCTCAGTACACCCAATCGAGATTCAAGCCCCGATCCCCCTGTCACTGACACCTTAGTCTATTGTGAGATTTACGCCTTAGATCATGCGGCCATCAAAGCGGGTTTTCCCTAAATTTACATATTCTTTGTTTATACGAATAATTCCAAAGAAAAAGGAACCATTTACATCTCACATTAGTGGTTGAATGATCTAACGCGTCACTTTCGTGTTAGACTGGAATGATGGTGAGTTGGAGATCGGGGTTATAATTCCAATTGGAGGTACTGAGGGTATTTTTTCCTAAATAGTTTCTTTCTTTATTCTCTACGAAAATTTATCTACATTTCCTCTAAAATTACAACTTCCTGAGCCACAATCTACCAGCTCTGGGGCGGGGAACCTTTTGGCGTTGGAAAGCCGCACGTTGCTTCAAAGAATCCTCGTAAGACCAGGTACAATTTTTTTTTCTTCAAAATATCAAAGTACGGCAGTCATAGATTAATTAATCGATAAAAGTGGCTAATTTTTTAAAACATTATACTTCGAAAATAACATTTTTTTATTTTAATTAATTAAAATACATGACATTAGAGAATGTTTTTTTTTTAAACAATGGAAACACAAAATTGGTTTTAAAAATGTATATCAAGGCTTCACGAAACACTTCAAAAGGCTGCATTTGGCCCAAATAACGCAGGTTTTCCATCTCTGCACTAGCGTCTAGCACGAACGGGTAGTAAAACGTGGTGGATAAAAATTGTCTATTTACAAGAAGGATATGATATTGTAATTATGACCAAACTAGTCCTTACACTTGACTATAACTTTTAGTTTTATTCCACTAACTATTATTTATCATAGTCATTGTTAAAATTTCACTTAATCGACATCTTTTATTGAATTAAGATCCGGGTATTCGTAGTTTGTAATAAAGCATTTAACCCCTACAAGACACAATATTGATTCATTGGTCTGACAAATTATATATTTGCTACAAAAATTTTTAACAAGTAAATATTAAAGCTGTATTTTCTTTTTGGGATCCAAAAAAACATATTTTTATACGAGGGAGGGGAAAATAATTGTCAAAAAACTTAATTTGTTGAAATGATGCATTTTTATAACAAGGCAACATTTAATATATATTTTGGTACATCTTCCTGCTTGAACACATTCGCTTATTGCAAAAAAAAAAGAACAAAAAAAGTTTATTATAACGCATAATTTACCAACTCATATAACTTCACATTCATCTAGATTACATCTTCTCCATACTACAAATATTTATATTAAGGCCCTTGTCCCTGTCGAGTGCAAGTTTAAAACATATTTTGTGGGATGGTGGGCGGGAGGGTGAAAGGCGTGGCGTGGCTTCACAATCGACCCAAGTATTCTATCGCGCCAACAAGAACAGATGAATCACGGAAACCGTAGATAGTGCTAGCTACCGGACAGGTATTGCGGAAAAATCATACGTTTGGAAACATCAGCTTTCTCGAGCACGAGTGAAATTTTTATGTTAATATTTTCAACACCCCTTCTAGGCTAATGTATCTATGTTTATTAATTGTTACATTTTCTTAATGTTTGTTAAGAAGATAGTAGTTTTCTATTAAAAATGTCAATTTTATCGATATTGGTACACTGTTAAAATTATGGAGGTGTGTACATAACAAGTATAACTTAATCAACGTGCTTCTATTCTTGAACAAACTGATTCCGAAAATAAAATTGCAAAACAATAAAAATTCTTGAAGATAACCGTTTGTTCCCATGGTTCTACATTTCCACGCCAAATTAAAATTGCCAATCGCCTCAACTGTGCAGATTTAAATTATTTCAGCTCAGTAAGCAGACACGCTATCGACTAAGCTAAGGTGTCTTACCACAACTTAGTGAATAGCGTCTCAAAGAATATATTGGAGATAAGGTTTTGGCTGCTTTAACCTACCACTACTATCTATATGTATAATTTTCCTAATGTATGTATGTGTTTGTGTGTATGTCTTTCCACATCCTCCAGAAGTCCTTAGAGGACCTAGAAAGCTGAATCTTTACACACCTATGGTATAGACCAGCATTTTTTAAACTATGCTACGTGGAGCCCTTGAACTCCGCCATAGTTATCTCAAGCTTCACGTTGCAATCTTGGAAAAATATTTGTTTTCCACATTATAAAATAGCATCATTAGTAAGGATTCAAATCCAAACAAAGGACATTTGACAAAGGCGTAAACAGAACAGTGTTGTTTTATACTTTTTATGCTATTAAAATGGAACGGTCTTCATTGATCGTTCATAATATTAGTGAAAAAAAGAATTGAGGGCTCTAGCATATATCCTTTCTGGAGGCTCTTTTGGTATTAAAGGTTAGTGAACTACTTGTATAGAACACTGGACAGAACCTAATTCAGCTGGATTTTCGATACTTTTTTTACGGGTTGATTTTTTAACAAAACACTTAATTATATTAATTACCAGTTCGTCTGTCCTTTGTTCATTCGAAAAAAACTCGAAAGTATAAAAACCCAGGAAGTTGAAATTTTGCAGGCAGGTAGCCCCTAGCCTAAAAGGATCCAGGAATACTTAGTGACCTAAAATTCCAATGGGGGCTACCGAAATTGGGGGAGGGTTGCCAAAATATCAATCTGTACACCCAGAAGACTTAGGAAGCTGAAATTTTGCTGGCAGTAGGCTTTAACCCGAAAAGGTTAAAGAATACTGGACCTAAATTTCTAGTGGAGAACCCCAAAATGTAGGGTTGTGATTGCCAAAAGACTAAAATATAAAACATCTTGATGCCCAGAAGATCTCTCAAATAAGTAATAAAATCTTACTGATAATACATCATAATTTCATTTGGAATTAAATTTAATAGCTTCAGTCTTAAATATCATGAATGAAGCTTCTATTACTACTGCTACTAGATTGTTTAAGGTATCATGATTTTATTGTTTTTAAATACTTATAGACTCTTATCTCTAAAGATACCCGGTGTATTTTCCAACGTGAACTGAATTGATTTTCATAATACTTTTTCCAGTTTCCCTTGAAACGTAATCTTGTTAAACAAAATAAACCCACCCCCCAACCCACCATTCTGAGATTAGGCAAAATATGACGTGGTTTTGATTTCAGTTTTCATTGGGAAAAGATAAGAAGTTGAAAAATGAATATGAATGATAAATGAAAAAGTAATTGAATTAAGGAAGTAAAGTAAGGCAGGATATAGATATAACAGGGAGGGTGTCGGATGGATAACCAAGGGTGTAAAAAAAATAAAAATGTAACTTTATGAATAGAGAAATAGAGCAGGAATTAAAGGAAAAGACATTAGCAGAAGAAAGAAGGGGGGAAAAAATTTGAGATGTTTAAAAAAAATGAGGAAGGGAATTAATGAGGTTTTTCCTTACATTAGCTAATAGGGGTGGAAGTCGGTGGTGTAAAGTGTGCAAGGGTGGAAATGTTGGTGGGGTGAATTAGGCTTGGATGCTGCTGCTAGGGTGGTTTTGCTGGTGGTACATGCATCTCTGTCTCTGGTTCCTTCATATAAGTATCCCATTTTTTTATGCATTTATTTCTCTGAAACAATAAAGGAGCTGATTCTAAATGGAAGGGATTTGGTTTTAGCTTTAGCTTTAAATATATTTTTCCTTTACTAAATATTCTGAACAATCATTCATATATTAAATATTTCAAAAGTTATTATATATCGTATGTAATAAATGGAAGGGTGTAATTAAGGGTGTATTTAATGATTAAGAGCCATGTAAATAATATAAAGCATGGATACATTTATTCTATTTCATAGCGTTGTAGACTGCTACGGAAATACCCATGCACGCACTCAAGTCTTAGGTAGGCCTATTTCTTGAAAAGCTTAACATTACTAATTTGGTGCAATAAACTACAGGTCCTATGGACACACCTTACAGGATGGTTATAAACAGGGATTTTTATTTTTTATTTAAAAAATATGTTTACGAATCATTAAAAATAGCATTTATATGTTGTCTTAAATACACGTTATGTTAACAAAATAAACTTAAGTGAATATCATGTTTATACCAAAACAATAAATATTTTCTTTTTCCTAATTTTGTATTTTTGAAGGTCAATATTTACATATTGGGAAAGCTACAATATTTAAAAAAAAATCTTTTTTGTGTGAAGAACAAAACATTTATCAATATGAAGAAATATACAAACATTTTAAATGTATTAGGCTATATTAAAATTGCATTATTAAAAATATATAAATTTTTCGCAGAAAAACAATAATCACATTCTACCCCACAAGGAGCCCTTGCAGCATATATACAATATACATCTATAATAAATTATATAAATGCGTGAAAGTTTTTTATTTTAGCTATTTTGATTGTAAAAGGATATTAATGTGTCATTAATTTTTCATAACGATAACATCCAAATTACACCTCAATAATTTTGTGTTTGATTTATCATTCATTTTATTATAAGCAACAAATATTGATTGTTTCATGATATATTTAACAAGCATGTGAATCAATCTTAAAAAAAGGCGCATAAACAAAACGAGTAGTAAGAAGCAGTGCTAAAAAAATCTTAAAAAACAAATGGATTGGCACCACATCCGGTCGGTGTTTAAGTATATGAACTACGAGTATCATACTAACCGCTTCGGTGGCTGTGTGGTCTAACTCGCTACTCTCGTGTTGGACTAGACTGCCGAAGACGGGGAGATCGGTGTTCGATCACATTCGGGTGCACTTCGACCTTCTGATGTTCTTATTTACTTTTTCTAGTATTTCTAGATGGAATACTAGTTTTATTAATTTATTTATGTTAGAAGAATTGCGTCAAACGAAATATTTACAATATCCTTAACCATTCTCCTGACCTCAATTATTTCTTCAATCACTATTAGAGTATTAATAAAAACATATTACAATAGCATTTATACTAACACAGACTTAGAACCATTAAGAAATATAAATGAAATGAATATTATAATAATTTCTACAATCTACCTAATAACTTATTAACAATAATAATAGTGTTATATCTATTCTTAGCGATAATTACAATTAATAAAATTACCAATATTTACATAGGTCCTCTACGATATTAAAAGTAATGAACAACCCCTTACGAACTAATCACCACCTCCTTAGAATTATGTAGGTTTCCCTAAATGGTTTTCCACTCTTCCTCCACGCAAATGCGACTGCATTTCCTCTAAACTAATCCCTCTTAATCCTTAACCCATTAGTTTAATTAGTACATAGGCGTTTAACCCGAATGGGTTGTAAGACGCGGTGCTAAAAAAAACCAACTATTACACTAATGTGTTAGGGGTGAGTAAAGTTGAATTTAGAGGAAGTGTAAGCGCATTTGTATGAAATTAGTTTTGACAATAATTTAGGAAAAGCCACCATTACCGATCAGTATTCGAACCCCAATCTCCCCGTCATCGGTAGTCAAATCGATTCCTTGAGTGACGCCCTAGATCTTTCAACCACTGAAGCGCTTTTTTAATTTAAAAAAATGTAATTGTAAGCTTAGAGACTCTCGTTGCTATTTAATTCAAGTATCAACTATGACCTAATATTAGTCATTTCATTAAACCAAATTCTAAGAAAGGCAAATACTTGTACTTTTTATGTATCAACTAAGATTCGTTGAACTTAAAAAAATAAAGTTGAGTTAATAAACCTTGAACGAAAGAATTCTAACAATTGAAACTAATCGTCCTCACCAATTTTATTTCCCTTAGTTGACACAAAAAGAGAAACTTAGGCTATTGGAAGTTGGCTGTGGTGTTTTTCTTCTTCTTCTCGTGGTTAAATGAGTGGCGCTGCGCTCTGGTGGGCCAGCAAGCAAACTAACTCGCTTAAACCGCGAAGATCCTTCCTTTCCATTTAGTCATGTGTGTCCAAGGCAGTATTGAGACCTGTAAATAAATATTTGAAAATATATAGTAATCATAAATAAAAATGATTGTTTAAATAAACTAATATCACGTTGTAAAATAAGTTAAATAACCGATAATCAACAAGTATTTTTGCTTTTATAGCCAATAACCTATTTTCTCGTGCCTCAGAAGCTTTTTTTTTTTTGCTGATTGGTACATCTATATGTTACACTAATATAAAGGGATGAAGAAGGTAAAATCGAGAAGAACTCTACCCTCATTTGCTTGAAGGGAGGGTGAAAAAATTATGTAGGGATAATAAATCTTCAGTATGACCCTCAAGGATTATAACTAGGGATATGGCTTTCGAAAGAAAAGTATCGATATTTTACTCATTAAAAGTATCGGAAGAAAAATATCGATACCGTACTAGTATCGATAACAGTAAGTATCGGTATCGAAATCTTAATCAGGAAATATATTGTTTCTTATCTAGTAATAATAATTTCAACTTTTGCATCATAATTATATTTTCATTTTTATTTAAACACTGAAAATTATCATGGTTTTTAATAATCTAAAACAAATTTTACAAGATGCTACCCGCCTCGGTGGCGTAGTTGGCTAACGCGCTAGTCGTTTTGAGCTCGACCACCGAGTACGGGGAGATCGAGGTTCGAATCTTGGTCGGGTGAACTGGGGGTGGTTTTTCCTAAATGGTTTTCCACTCTCCCTACACGCGAATGCGGGTTCACTTCCTCTAAATTCAACCCTCCCAATTCCTAATACATTAGCGTAATTAGTACTTAAGCGTATAACCCGAACGGGTAGTAAGACGCGGTGCTAAATATTATTATTATTATTATTATTATTATTATTATTATTATTATTACAAGATGCTTTTTCGCTATCCCTCCATAATTCACTTCTGGGAGGAGCCATTTTTTAACCACATTCGTCGATTATATATTTTATCAAGATAGATTATTAACTACTGTCAAACAATAGAAAAATGAACGTCTTGCCCTGCTTAATTTGCTTAAACAACGTATGTACATAAACTTTTCTGCTTCGTCTGCTTGGGGTATCCTTTATATGACTGAGTTCATTTAGTTATACAAAAGCTTCTTTTGTTTAGTTTTTGATGACCGTGTTCATTGATAAAGCAAGGGATATTAGACGGGTCGTCACTCGCTCCGTAGACCGGTCAGGCATCAGGCTGTATTGATAAACAAAGATGAAAGAACAGCTATGGATTATGACTAGCTAAGAGAGATTGAATGCTAGAGTTTCAGAAAATGAGTGAGAATAGATAAATAGTGTTATTTGTTCTTCCTCCACAGTACAGCCCAGTTAACATTTAATTCCAGCATGAGTGAAGTTAACAAAAAAGTTGTTTCGGAGTGTGAATACTATTATCAGTAAAAGTATCGAAAAAAGGTATCGAGTGAAAAATACTAGTATCGAAAGGAAACTATCGATATTAGTAAAGTATCGATACTTTTTTCACATCCCTAATTATAACTACGGCCTCCCTATCACCGGAAAACCATACTTGTCGTGGTCGACTCTTTAGTACACGTAATCACCATCGCGTCCTACCACCCGTTCGGTTTATACGCTTATGTACTAATTACGCTAGTAGTTTTAGGGAACAAGGAGGTTATATTTATATAAAGTGTACCCGTATTTGCGTAAAGGGAGAGTGGGAAACTATTTTTGGGGGAAAAAACCCTCAGTACACCCAACCAAGATTCGAACCTCTCTCCCCATCATCGGAAGTCTAGTCTACTGCAATAGTAGCGCGTTATATCACGTGGTTACCGAAGCGGATAAGCTAGCTATTAAGTTACATTATGTCTAATTCAGGCGGTGACAAAAATCAAAAGATTTATTTAGTGTATTGCTTCTAAGACTAATTTTTTAAAATTTTCCTGTAAAGGGCAATAGTGCCCTTTTTTTAGACTATCTTATGGCCTAAGATATTTGAAATTAAATACACGAATATGTTTGAACAAATAAATCACATTGAACTGTGGTTTGTGGAATTCTTCATTTGACAAAAACATAATCTGGATGAGTAAAATAGTTATTTGGCTTATTATTTTTTTTTAATTTTAAAAAAGTTAAAAGATATCATTTATCTCAATTTTTCAGTTTTTTGATTTATAATACAAAATACTACATTAAGATCTGACCCCTGGTTTGAGCCTATTACATAGCTAAACAGTAGAGGGCGAAATTTTTAAATTAGTACATTTAGCACAGTATCTATTAATAACGTAATCTAAGAAGTAGATACTAGAAACAGTTTAATAGAGAAGGTAAACCCACATTAGTGTGGGAAGACGTAAAAAAAACAACAAGTGAGCAATCACTTGTGATAACCAACCACTTGTCAAAGCACCAGGCCGTGAATCGCACTCCGACCTCCTCGTCAAAAGGGATCAAGTGAAATGTGAGTCTAATGACTTAGACCACTTGTGCGCTTCCAAACTATTATTGTGTTTTCAAGTCTCATAAAACTACGCCAACAAACCCTAGTATCTCAAGAGTCAGCACCTGAATCTGGACGTCTCGACGCTCTGGACTAGAGTTGATTCAAACCCTAGTCTCTCAAGAGTCAGCACCTGAATCTCGACGCTCTGGGCTACAGTTGATTTAAACACAAATCTCTCAAGAGCCAGAACCTGAATCTCGATGTATTGACACTCTAGACTATAGTCTGTTCTAAACCTAGTCTCTCAAGAACCAGAGCCTGAATCTCGATGTATTGACACTCTAGACTATAGTCTGTTCTAAACCTAGTCTCTCAAGAACCAGAGCCTGAATCTCGATGTATTGACGCTCTAGACTATAGTCTGTTTTAAACCCAGTCTCTCAAGATCCAGAGCCAGAACCTCGGCGCTCTGGACCACAGTCAGTTCAAACCCCAATCTCTCAAGAGCCAGCACCTGAATCTCGACGCTCTGGGCTACACTCGAGGTGGTAGCGCCCGACGACGCGGTGATGTTTTTAGCATCCCTGGCCATGTCATCTGTTTGGTTTTCATTGTGAACGTGTGTCAGGTGTGTCCGTGCGTGACCCTCCGTCTGTCCTTCACTCTCTTCTTCTGTACTCTCCTTGCGGACGTGTCATATCCTCAACACCTCTGCTTCAATGATTCCAACAGGCGCAAAAACTCCACCCCCTCCCCCGCCTCCAGTGTCGAAACCGTGGAAGTGTCGGGGTTTTGTTGAAATAGTAGACTCGACAACTTGGCCCATCGGTTTGGACTGGGACGTCATTTAAAACGCGCCCATTAAATAGAAGACGCCCATGCCCAACTTTTGAGGGGCTTAGGATGGAGACTACAGCCCAAAAGGTAGACACACCGAAATTTCACGAGACGTATATTTCAACGACTATTATTTAGAACGTTAAAATGGCAATAAAATCACATGTAAAGTTCATTGTAGCATATTTGATTTAATAATACATGCGCGAAATAGAGCCGGCCATTACAATTAGATATAAAATACTCAAATATTAAGAAAAAAGGCGATAGTTAAATAAATAAAATATAGTTTTTTTATATCCCTATGTTTAGTTTATTTGGTATATACACATTTTAGCTGTAATACTTATATTTATTGCAGCATACCTATTTGAACTAAAATAAATGTTTTATCCACCGACTTTCTACGTATTTAATTAAATAAAATGTTAAATCAGTTTATTTCCCACAAATCAAGGTACCTACCAATAGGATACTGGCCCTATTTTAGAAGGTGTCTTTGGGTTCAGTCCGATGCATCCATGCTTTTAGCACGGGAAAACAATTGGTTTAGCCAAAGGACGTTTCTAAAAGTACTTTTGAGTTTACTTGAAATAAACAAACAAAATAAATCACCCACTTATGTGGCCGCATGGTCTAACGCGCTACTCTCGCAGTAGACTGGACTGCCGATGACGGGGAGATCGAGGTTATAATCTCGGTTGGGTGTATTGAGGGTCGTTTTTCCAAATTGGTTTTCCACGCAAGCAAAACTATAGCATAAGCAGCTCTCAATTATGAAGACAGGCCATGAGATGAAATTGGTTGAGTTTAAATAAATAAGAGCATAGGTCCCAGTAGTATTTTCTTATAGTGGATGACAGATGATTCTAAAGGATGATGGAAGGAGGACATTGAATTCATTGGAAGATGATGAGCTAGTACGATATTGAACCGTTTAACTACTGCTCACTTCTATCCATGATTTTCAATGACAGCATTCTAACTCTCATATCTACATTTCAAGACTTTATTCTAGTGATCTTAATAACTATATTTTTATGACTTTGGAAACCCTGTCTTAGTAGTGAGATTTCATTCACCAACAAACGCAAAATAAATAGATTGTGCCTTAGATTTTGAAAACCGATCATTTTTTTATATGGTAGCCCTCAAAGTAAGGTTTTTAATTAAAAAATAAGTTAATCAAAATAGGTTTGGTAGAAATCAGGAAATTGCTGTCAAAATAAATTGAGGTTTTCAGAAATGTTGCTTATCTTGAAAATATTTTTGAAATTTTAATTTTTTTTTTGGCATAATATACTAACTTGTATACATTTTTAAAAATGATTAAATCGGTTTTGTAAAACCCCTGTAATCATGGTCGAAAGAAATCGATTCGTATTTGAAATATATCGATGGTAAATTATAGTAAAATGCCATAAATGTTGACCGAAAATATAAAGTTTATATTTTTTAAAAGGTCCTTCCAACCACGTTCTTACTTTTAAACACTTAGATCTGAATCCAGCAATTAAACCAGAAACTAATTGTTTTCTAAGAATCAGTCTTTGTAGTAACACGCACACTTTACTGCGTTGGGACCTAGTTTACTCGAAACTAGTCTTTCTGATCACCCCCGTAGAGATTTGTCAGCCATTAAACAATATTGTCGGTCACCGCGGCAGTTATTCTGTTTGATGTAATATTCATGATGACTGTGATGACGCTGTGGTCGCGCGCTGTTAGTCCGGCGAGCCACCGTGACGCTCCAGCCCCCTTTGTGGACAAGCACCCCTTGGCGAGGATTCCACGGTGGGTCACCCTACACTACCAGCCTTTCTTGCGAAGGGTGAACGAATCGTCTTGGGCAGGACATACTCGGTGACCACTTTGGGTGAGTTCTAAAAACAAGGGATGGGACTTTAGGAAACTTGAAACCTCAAATACCTCGAACCTTTGAATCCTCTAATACCTTGGACCCTCCAATACCTCTAATAATTGAATCGAATCATTAAATCTTCCAATACCTAGAATCCTCAAATACATCGAATCCTTCAATCTTCAATACTTTGAACCCTAAAATCCTATAATAGATTGAATCCTGTAATCCTCCAATGCCTTAGAAACCTAGGGGAACTACTCTAGGGCATAGTGTTGGGTGTGTGCAATACTGTCATAAAATTCATATAAATAATTATACTTTAAAACAAAGAGTAAAGTAAATTAAACATTATGTTAGCGCTATTGATAGCTTTGGGAAAATGTAGGTGACCTAATTACATAATTTTAAACATAATGCTAGCGTAAATAGAATTTGTAATATATTGAAAAAACAACGGTTATATATAATGGAATCAAGCGGCATTTAAAATGGGAAATATCTTTAAATTTTGCAGATTTAATTTTTGTTCAAGACGTTCTCACATTGGGTTTACAAAATAGTTTTGCACAATCACTCCTCCACCTTCACCCCTTGTATGTCTATTAGTTGGACGCTATTTCCATTTCATACATAAATTCAGAAGTTACATATAAATATATAAATAAAATAGCCACATCCTATTGGTCAACAGGAGATAATTGCAGTTTTCTACTAAATGATGAGCTTATTACGCTAGGGGGGTGGGGGGTTAGTGAAAGGGAGAGAGATACTACGACAAATTTCATTATTTCACCCCTTTGTTCCTAATGAATGGAAAGGTAATCAAGGAGGAAAAGAAAACCTCGAGAACGCCCATTCGGTGGAAAGGTGGGAGGGTAGGATAAGAGACAAAAACTCGAAGAACTGTCAAAACGATGTATCCGGGCTACGAACAGATTGCCCTTTTATGAAAAACGTTCGAAGATGTTGCTGCCCCAGCCCCTTCATTCCTATTGGCTGGAGGCATTGTCGGAGAAGTTGGTGATAGAGAAGTGGGAGCAAACACAAAGTACCAAAAGCTAGAAGAAATGTCAAAACTATCTCTCTGAGCTACGAACAGATTGTCCTAAGAAGAAAGAAAAGTACGAAGAAGTGGTATACACCCGAGAAGGAGCTCTCAAACGGGAAGGATATTTATCGTCGACCCACCAACGGATTTGAAGGAAAACATCAAAACCTAGTAACGCACTCGAACGACTTGTCTAAGGGCCGGTTTTATGACTCCTGGATAAATATTAATCTAGCCAATAAATATTTCTATTTGGTCGATAAGTTCAAAGTGCGTCTTATGACTGCCAGATAGCAATTATCTGCCAGATAAGATGTATTTATCCATCACATTTTCATTGGTAAATTTAAGTACCTGATAACTTTTATCTGAAAGTTAAAATGGTCGCTGCCATAGTGACGCGTTGTTTTTCATGAGGTTTCACCAATAAGAATTTTTTTTAGGTTAAAATCTTGGATCACGTGTTTAGTAGGCACAGGCCCAAGCTCTAACTATATATAGAGTTAGAAAAATTAATTCACACTTTTATAAAAACTGACAAGCTATTTGTAGAGTTATAGTTATATAAGAACCAATTATTTAAATGTTGGTACAATGAAGGAGATTTTGTAAGCGTTGTACCATTATTGACCACATTTTGGCTGACACCGAAATTAGTACTGGCAAGACAACATAGCTTCTGCGCCCACGTGACGCCATCTGTTTCCTCGCACTTGTTTAGCCGCAAGCCAGGTTGTAGCGCTAGCAGCGGGGTTTTTACGCATGCGCGCATCAGTAAAAACAGTACCAACCTTGCGTTTTCTGCATAAAAACATATTCATCCTACAGATATGGCAGATAAATTCAGTTCATAATAAACGTAAAATATTAAAGAGTCTGATAACCTGTATTTGGTCGCTAACTTTAACTTCCCGATAGCAATATTAATCCGGTAGTCGTAATGCCGGCCCTAAATGGTCAGAAGATTCAAATGACCATGTAAATTAAATCTAGTAAAATCAGTGACAGTTGGTTACGTGGCACACAGGGCAGGTCAGCGTTTGGATCTCGGTAAGGGTAGTTTTCCACAATGTTTTATCATTGACATTTTTCCTTTTCCCCTTCAAGGTATTTTTTTCTAAAAAAAAATCAAGTAAGTAATTTTGATGTAAAACACTCGCAAGATATCCATTAAAAAAATAGATTCAAAATTTTCAAAAGTTAGTCCCTTATGTACATAAAGATATTTAAACATATAGGGCCTGTATATTTTTAGCAACACGTCTTACTACCCGTTTGGGTTTTAGTCATGTGTACTAATTACACTAATAAGTTAGGGATGAGGAAAGTTGAATTTAAAAGAATTGTATCCACAATTACATGGAGGGAGAGGAATACCATTAATGGAAAATTACCCTCAAGACACCCAACCGGGCTCCAACCCCGATCTCCCCGTCTTTGGCAATCTAGTATATTACGAGAGTGATGCCTTAGAACAATCGACCAGCAAAGCGGACTATTTTATTTAAATCACATTTATTATCTATATTACCCATTTAATATATTGTAAGTGCTTTTTTAAAAATATGTAAGCTTTTATTATCTTCCTAAATGAGAAAACTGATCCGACCCATTTTTACAAAAAAAAATCTATTTAAGCTTAATAAAGTTATTAAATTATTTAATGACGGAAGTGAAAACTTTCCCTCCCTATCCTCAAAGCCCACAGACACTGTACGGCTTTCCTGATGACGTCCCGAGTAGATTTAGAGTGTCCCGCGTTCGATACCAGGGTATGGTAAGGGTCGCACAGCCACCGCCTGCTAAGTTATGCACACCGCACTTACCACACATCCTGCCAAGACCACCGCGAGCATTACCCGCCTCCCTTAACAATGCACGGTCGCTGAGCTCAAGCCACTTGGAGCAGTCGCTGCATGAACGTTTGATATGAGACCATCATTTAGAACCGTTACTAGATATATATATATGGTAGGAGTTGAATTGTTTAGATTAATCGATCCGTGACTGTTCGATTGGAGACCACCATTTAGAACTGTTACTAGGTATACATATGGTAGGAGTTGAATAGCTTAGTTTAATCGATCCGTGACTGTTCGATTGGAGACCACCATTTAGGACTGTTACTAGGTATACATACGGTAGGAGTTGAATAATTTAGTTTAATCGACTGTTCGATTGGAGACCACCATTTAGAACTGTTACTAGACACACATATGGTAAGAGTTCCATAATTCAATTCAATCACTTCATGATTGTTTGATTGGAGACCCCCAGTTAAAACTGTTGCTAGCCACACATTTAATAGGAGTTGCATAATTAGTTTAATCGCTCCGTGATTGATTGGAGACCGCTATTTAAAACTCTTACTAGATACACATTTGGTAGGAGTTAGCTAATTTAGTTTAATCGCTCCGTGATTGATTGGAGACCGCTATTTAAAACTGTTACTAGATACACATTTGGTAGGAGTTAGCTAATTTAGTTTAATCGCTCCGTGATTGATTGGAGACCACTATTTAAAATTGTTACTAGATACACATTTGGTAGGAGCTAGCTAATTTAGTTTAATCGCTCCGTGATTGATTGGAGACCACTATTTAAAACTTTTACTAGCCACACATTTGGTAGGAGTTGGCTAATTTAGTTTAATCGCTGCGTGATTGTTTGATTGGAGACCGCCATTTAGAACTGTTACTAAATAGCCTTCTTCTGACTAATCCTAACTGGGCCTCGTTTATTCCCGCTTCCAAAGGTCTCAAAAATTTGTTCATACATGCGTAATTATAATGGAGGTAGAAGTAATATCCAAAAATCTATCATAAAAGGCTAACCACCAAGATCGAACTACTTCACGCAAGTGGATTAGTTTTTATTTTCTCTATTCCCTTTGGAGAGAGAAGTATTGTGATAGCCGAAAAAAAATGGAACTCGATATTTTAATAAATGTCTACGTTTTATGAACCTTTGAAACGAAAAAGTTGTATCTGCGATACCACCCGTTTGTATCTCGGCCTATAGCCGAAACCATTTTACCGATTGGGCTTGTTACCTTGGGTTTCTATAAGGTTTCCTTGAGGGCTTTTAGAACAATACATTTAACCCTAAAATTATTGGAACTTTACTGAGGAGGAAAAATATAAAAAAAGTTGAATTTCTCCAAATCGGCTCTAACAATTTTAATTAAAGTTTGTATCTAATCACTCTTTACCATTATACATAAATTGTCAATTCTTATTTTCCGATGAAAATGACTTGGAGGGTACTTTACATAAGCGTAAATATCCTATTTTAATCATATCTCCGCAACTACTTGAGATATGAAATTACTTATCAGTGTAAAGTTTTATTATTAAAAATAAAAATATTGTACTTGAAATTTATTTTTATAAAACCAATAGTTTTCAGAGCTATAAGCAAACATTTGGAAATTTTTAAAGGAGGTCTCTGACAATTGAAATTGATTGTTATGCTCTTTAGACTAAGGACATAAATGTTTCTCTTTTCTCAATGTTTCTGTAACAGTTTACATTATTTTATCCGTGTTCTTTGGTGGAATGTTACAGCAATAAAACAAATTACTTTTTTCACAAATCTTACTAGTTTTTAGTAAATGTCTCTTTTATTAAGATACAAAAGAGATAAATTCTATGTGGTGTGACGTACTATTTTTTACTAATTTTCTACCCCCATCACTAAGTGAAGTCGACAGTTTCGTCTAGTTTGGTTTGATAATTTCCGGAAGATCTTGGATAGTATCTCGACAGAGTGTTTTGTTGTATTTAAAAAATATATATATTTCCTCCTCTCCATTTATGGCAATCTGTACATCCACAAAAGTGTTGGTTCATGTGTTATAAATTATACTTCCCACATACCTGACCCATAAATGTATAGTATGCGAATGGATAGAATGAGAAACAAAACTCGATGAGTAAAATAAATATAAATAATAAATGTTTTATAAGTTTCATAAATATTAGCTACCTTATTTAATCTACTGTATGATCTTCAGTTTAGTTCAGAAATTATAACTTCTTCTGGAATTTAGTCCTATGTAATAGAAATTGGCACTATCCTCACCAACAGATGGCGGCCACTCATTTGGTATGGCTTGATAGTGGGCTGACGCCATAGTTTTTAAAAATTATTTGTGTATGAATACTATATTAATCACAAATTCTGGAAATCTTAGCGTAAATACTAAAAAAAAATCTTATAAACTATCATTAAATACCATATTATAGAGTATTTTGTAATAAGGAACGACATTTTAAAAATTAAGCTATCAGTAAACTAGCTACCTTTAAATATGTATTTCCTTAGCAACAATACGTATTTAATAATTATATCATGAAAAATTCTTCATATATAAATTTTAAACTATATTATTAATGTAATTTTTTTAAGTTTCAAATTTTCAAAAATTAATGACCTGTTAAGTAATCTCAAATGATATTTTGGAGAAACCAAAATATATTCTTATTTACTCTGTAAAACACTTTATACTTACTCAATTTGAAAAAAATTCATCAAAGGTATTTACGAAATATTTCCAGTCTAGTAGACTACTCTTGAATACATTTTTCTCTGAAAAACGAATATATTACTAATCAACAAGTAAACTCAAAATAGATCAACTTTTAACAACATCTTTAAAGCCACTTTTGATCAATTTTGGGTTATAAATAATCATAAATTATCCTTAATTTTAGGGCTTGAGTCAAATAACTATTTGACTTTGAGGTATGGCCAATGGCCATGGAACATACAAATATTAAGTTTGAACGAAATCCATTAAGATTTGTTGGCTGTAGCCTTGGGTATAGACAGACAGACAGACCGACCTCATGTCTGTTTGTCTGTCCATCCCTTCTGTCTGTTCATAGTTATAATATTTTCTCTATATGATCCATGGTTGATGAAGCCTATGACTGTTCTATACATACATACATACATACATACATACATACATACATACATACATACATACATACATACATACATGCATACATGCATACATGCATACATGCATACATGCATACATGCATACATGCATACATGCATACATGCATACATGCATACATATATACATATATACATGCATGCATGCATGCATATATACATGCATGCATACATATATACATATATACATGCATGCATGCATATATATATACATATATACATGCATGCATGCATATATATATACATATATACATGCATGCATGCATACATATATACATATATACATGCATGCATGCATACATATATACATGCATACATGCATGCACGCATACATATATACACGCATACATACATACATACATACATACATAGTCACGCCATTGCCTTACGGGGTAGGCAAGAAACTGTACATAATATAGCTCAAAAAACATCTCTGCTACTAAGCCATCCTCACTAACTTTCAGGGTTGAAAAAAACCCGGGTTATTTTAAAAATACCCAGCCCAGTTAGGCTTTATTGGTTTTTTTGGGTTTAACTGGGTATTTTTGGATTTATTGGTTTTTTGGGGTTTTCATTGAGTTTTTTTGGATTCTATTGGTTTTTTTTGGTTTAGTTAAATAGATTTTGTAGGTTATTTGAATAAACCAATAATTCAAATATAATAATTATTAGGGATCCAAAGAAACGCATAATATTTTAATTTGGTTAAATAAAAGGAGTAATACGAGACATAATAAAGGAAAACAACTATGCAACATTGTAATTCTTGGCAACAATACTGTAAGAGCTAGCAGGTTGAAAATACAAGACCGTTTGTGTAGAAGGAATAGAAAGAGGGGGGAGGGGAGACCAAGCATCAAATTACTGGCAAGCCAGCTGCAGAATTGATTTGTTGCTTTCTTTAGTTAAAGATAAAAGTTAAGAACTTTTGATATCTCATTTGCCTTTTTGAAAAGTGTTGTTTTTAGGGGCTAGCAACAGTGTGGGTATCTTAAAATAATAACATCCCAAGTGAGTTGCTAGTTGAACATATTATTTTGTTCAATCAATTAAAACACATTTTATAGCTTAGTTTATTGTATAAAATTTGTAATTTCGAAACTTGTGTATAACACCATACACAAATCTTTGTATTATTATTGGTTTTGAACTAAAAGGTTTTCAACAGAATGAATAACCATTTTTGAAAATTAATTAGATGGATTTGTATGCAAAATATAATAAGTGTTTTTTAATTGGGTTTTATTAATAAAACCCGGCTGGATTATTTGGGCTGGGGAATATTATAACAACCATGCTAATTTTCTCTACACTTCCCTATCCTTGCGTACTTCCTTCGCTTCAACAATATCTATACACTGAATCATACGTAGGCTACTATTTATTCTTAAAACTATTAAAGTTTCTCTTTTTCACCCATTCTCCTACCACATTTAGCCACGTCTTACATGGCCTACCCCTTCCTTTTGATCCACACACTCTACCTTTTATTTGCTTCGCCACTCGATCCCAATTCATCCTCTCAACAGACCCAAAATAATAGATATTAATTAGGAGTGCAGTTTTATGAATTTAACAATTCAATTACGTTACGAACAACAATCTTAGTAAAACGCTGTTGATTCATAAGGTGAATTAAAACTTAATCAAAGTGACGTGAACACGCCTTTACAGTGAACCTTCTGGGAGTGGGTCTATCATCTGATATTCACCCGACATATAATGGAGAACAGAAATTGCAACATAACTTCGGAGTCAACTTCGATGTTTCCGAGATCATTAAATTTTCACAAGTATCCTGTTGCAGTTGATGATGACTCGATCTTCAAATCCCTTCCCACACCCCAACCCCCTCCCTTTGCCCGAAAAACATAACATTTTGTTTATGTGTCGTTTTGCATAATGCAGTAAACTTTCACATACAGTACGATACAAAATATAATTCCACCCGTTTGCAGAGTCGGCTAGAGGACGAAGACTTAAGGGTGAAGGGGGTGAGAGGGTGTTTTACTACATTGTCTGTGATGAGGTTAGAAGCGTTCCTAAGATGGCGCGAGGCTAGGGATCCTAGCAGGCAGCGCCTCTTGTGGCTAACTGCGGAAACTTAGTCCTCGTCTTTCGCCCTGGCACTCAGTACAACTCGACGCATTAAATATTAAGGTGTTAATATTGGGTTGTGGGGTGCACTAAGGGGGTTAGGGGGAGGGGTGAATGGGGGGGGG
>CABFWO010000007.1:300726-312760 GCA_902155825.1 Timema genevievae | reverse complement strand
TTGCTTCTCTCTCTCTCTCTCTCTCTCTCTCTCTCTCTCTCTCTCTCTCTGTACTCCAACCAACTTTGGGTGTCAAGTTTGACATTAGCTTCGGTAATTGAAGTTTGTATTCTGCAAGGCGTTGTGGTAACATCTCATGTCAGAAGGTTTGGGATTCGTTTTAATTATGAACGTAACCGTATTGTTCATCAATCTTCTAGTAATGCACTTTCATCTTTCCCAAAGTTCCAAGGTTGGCACAATAAACAGCCCGCCTTTGTTAACACTTAAATCTGAATAATATGAAATTACGTCATATGTTTAGTTATTATCATTCTATATATATAAATTACTTGCATTTCTCAAGAGCCCGTCTCAACAAACGGATGACGCCTTATTAAGGAGTATACTATAGCTCGAATCAAATGTCACACTTTTGTAAAGTTTTCTGAGTTCTTCTCTTTAAAAAAAACAGTGAAATTTAGACTAGTGAAAATGTTTTATCGTTATTTTGACCAAAAATATAGCCTAATTTTCAAGGTAATTATTTTAAAATTAATACAATATTAAACTGATCTCAGTTTTTATGTTCGATGAAGCGTGAAGAAGACGACATTTTGAATCTATTATTGATTCGAGCGTAAGCTTGTGTTTAGTTCCCATGTTAACCGGCCGTGAGATAAGTTCTTGAGGCCTTTAAAATTGTTAGTTATGTTAGTCACTTTGTTTAACAGTTTTCAATATATATTTCAATTCAATTTCAATTTCCCTTATCCGAAAACAAGGTGCTTAGGAAGATATATATGGTCCAAAAAGGGATTAGGAACCGGGGAGTGGAGGAGGTTACATAATGGTGAGTTATATACCCTGTACTTATCACAAGACATTGTTAGGATAATCAAGTCTTGTAGAGTACGGTGGGCGAGATATGCAGCGCGAATGGGAGAATTTAAAACCGTGTTCAGGGTACTGACTGGCAAACTCAATGACCTAGACGTAGATGGGAAGATAAAATTAGAATGGACCTGAAAGAGATGGGGTGTAATGAGGTGGATTGGATAAAGCTAGCTCTAGATAGGGATGGATGGCGTACTTTTGTAATTGCAGCAATGAACTCTAGTTTCTAACACCCGCTTCGGTGGCCGCCTGGTTTAAGGCGCTACTCTTGTAGTAGACTAGACTGCTGATGACTAGGAGGTCAAGGTTTTAATCTTGTTTGGATATACTGGGCGTGATTTAAAAAAAAAGTTTTTCATTCTTCCTCCACGCAAATGCGGGTACAATTCCTATAAATAGAACCTTTCTCATTCTTATAGCCATAAGCGTAATTAGTAGCCTACATAAGCGTATAAGCGGGTAGTAAGACGTGGTGCTAGCAAAAGAAAGTTTATAACGCCATAGAGAATGTAGGTAAGTCATAAGTTTGACCAACAGTAACGAGACCTATAACAGGCCAGAAATGAAACATACATAATAATAAAACATGGAAAAATAAATAATTAAAAAGAAATAATAACTAGATAATTATTTTAAAAAAATAAGAAGCTACATTGAAGAACTGTGACTAAAAACAATAAATAATGTCACGATTTAGTTAAACCTAATAAATCATAATCGTGCAGAACATAAAACTAAACGTAATAGGTCTAATGATAAGGAAGTTCCTTAAATAACTCTTGAATTTTCCTCTTCTTTTATGATAGAAGTCAAATTCGGCCAATCTATAGTTTACGTTAAGGATACAACGCTCAAGAGGACTGAGATTCTAAAAGTTATTGAGGAAAGACACATTTTTATTACTTATAAAATAAGTTTCTTATAAAGTACATAATTTTAATCGCATTAAGAACCAATATGTAGATTTGGAATCACATTGATTGATTAAATAAATGCTTTGTTATAAATCTAAATCAACTGTCACTGCCATGAGGTATGTGGGATATTTACTTTGATTTGCAAAACTTTATTAGACCTACGTGTCTTGATTCAATGAATTAGAAAACATTAAATAGGAATGCTGATTACTCATAACAAACTTGCACTAGTTGTGAAATAACGAGGTCAGCTCGGACTATAAAAGTATTTGTCGTGTTGACATCGGGGCCGACACATTATCATCTTTTTTGGAGACAGTTACGCTGCCCGACGCTGGACCATAGCAGACTTAGTATCCTCGGGTCATCAGTTGTACTCGTACTAGAGGGCGACCGCCGAGCCCAGGGTCCCGAGTTCGAGTTCTGTAGGGGGTCGCGAGCCGTGTCAGTCATACTATCAGTCTAAGTTTTCACGACTAAGCCAGTTCTTCCACGAGTGCAAACGTACAATTTCTTATATTTCTTTTATATCGCATTTAACGTCACATTTTACCCGCCTCGGTGGCGTAGTTGGCTAACGCGCTAGTCGTGTTGAGCTCGACCACCGAGGACGGGGAGATCGAGGTTCGAATCTCGGTCGGGTGAACTGGGGGTGGTTTTTCCTAAATGGTTTTCCACTCTCCCTCCACGCAAATGCGGGTTCACTTCCTCTAAATTCAACCCTCCCAATTCCTAATCCATTAGCGTAATTAGTACTTAAGCGTATAACCCGAACGGGTAGTAAGACGCGGTGCTAAATATTAACATCACATTTTGTTTTTTCTCTTAGTGCTACTATTAAACTAAAATTCGAAACCTTCAGTATCATTTCGAACCCAACTAACTACCTTACCACCAAACCTACCCTATCCCGCAATCTATCCTGACAGATCTAGCTCACGGAAGGGGAGGAAAAAACCCAATAATTACTAAAGCATATTTAAATTGTTATGATGGTATATGTTTTTACTTTGCAGCTTAGGATTTTTAAATAGGGGTTAAAAAAATACCAATATTTAAAACTAAACGACACTAGGTTGACATTTTATTAATTTAATTTAATTTAATTTATATCTAACACCATAGCTCGGTCGGTAGCGTGTCTGATTACTGAGGTCTGCGTCCCGGTTTTGATCCCCAACATAGCCAAAATGTTTATCATTGGTGAAATAAGGGGTCCCCCTTAACAGTGATGAATAAACGTTAGAGTCTGGATGTTGTGTTAATTCCAGGTTTAAGTCAGTTTAAAAGGCGTGTGCTGAAAAAAATATAGGCTGGTTCAAAAAGTACAGTTATTATTATTATTATTATTATTATTATTATTGTTATTGTTATTGTTATTGTTATTGTTATTATTATTATTATTATTATTATTATTATTACTAGCACCGCGTCTTACTACCCGTTCGGTTTATACGCACTGTGTAATGGTAGGGTGATTATGAGATGAAATGGAGGACCTAGAGTTTAACGTGGGATACGAACCACGGTAGAGGCCTGGCATTTCACACATTCACAATTTGTGATTAATACACGTCTTGTCACAGGTGAAGGAAGGGTTTGGCAATCAGATAAATCTGTGCCAGGACCGAGGATTGAACCCCCCCGGACCCAAAAAAACACAGTTAAATAGTACAGTTAGTTACCGAAGATAAAAAAAAATATTTTAGGTTAAAACTGTTTCAATATTTCGCCAGTTCTATTAATGAATAACCATAATATTTATTATACATATCAAAATAATATGTAGATTGATAGGTACAGTAGGACTAAACCACTTTTCTAACACTACACAATGTCCACCCACCCTTATAGTATCGTCCCGGAAAACTTTACATTCGAGCCTTTAATTACCGGTTTAATGGGCACCCAAATAGAGCACGAAATTGAAACCATCTTTTCAACACCGGGCGTTTGTGTATTTAAAAAAAAAATGATGATAATAAAAAAACTTAATGGGCGTCATGATAGTGAAAATCGAATTACAAATCAATTTGAATATTCGCGAAAAGTTTGTCAGCACTGATGCTACTGTTTCCCCTCCCCCCGTCTCTCTTCACCCCTCTTATGAAATATTCTCAACCCTCGCACTCTCTCCCCACCCACGTATTGACGTATAACCTGTGGGTGGGGCTGAGTGATAAAAGGGCTTAAGACGTTGTATTAGAATGTTTATTTAAAGAAAACTATATGGCACATTTAGCTCACTAAACAAATCTTTGAAGTGGTTTTCTTTAAACAAATTTTTTAAATTTAGAATGTAATATATATATATATATAAATTAATTTAGAATGTAATATATATATATTACATTCTAAATTAATTTATATATATATTGATTCGCCTACTTTGAGATTTTTACTATTTTACTAGTAGCGTATTATTATTATTACTATTATGTGTTCTATCTTACGACAGGTCCATTCCTTTTGTCAGTGAAACTTAGACCTCTAATATGCCCCATCTTCTGCCTCCTCCTTCAGCCCCCAGAATTTTCTTCTTTCCTTCAAGTCATCCAATATTTTAATCCTCCTCCTTCCTAAACTCCTCTTTCCCTCAACCTTTCCTTCAATGACGTCATGCATAAGACGGTCCCTCCCAAGGATGTGTCTGATCCAGTTTGCTTTGTACACATCCAAAATGGTTTTCTTCTACCTAAAAAAATTAATGAGATTTAAAATACTTTGACTTACATAGTTCTTTTTTTTTAGCACCGCGTCTTTCTACCTGTTCAGACTCTACTCAGATGTACTAGTTGTGCTAGTTAATTAGGGACGAGGAAGGTTGAATTTGTATGAAAGTGCATCCGAATTTGCGCGGGGGAGAGTGGAAAACCATTCAAGAAAAACCACCCTCAGTACATCCGACCGGGATTCAAACCTAGATCACTTTGTCATTGATAATCTGGTCTAACATGAGAGTGACGATTTAGACCATGCAACCACCGAAGCAGGTCGATTTACATACTGTCTCCACCACCTCCCCTAACTCTAAAATAGATAAAATAGCCTATACCTGGCTCAGTGCGAATAGCGAAAACCCCAATTTCACCAACGCTCATTTTTTCGCCCTAACTGGGAATCAAACCTGGGACTCTTAGCTCAGCGGGAACATACACCAGCACCAAATTAACTAGGGAACCCCACATTTATATATATATATATATATATATGTGTGTATTGTTAATTATTATTGTGCGTCCACACAAAATGAATACTAGCAGTTAGGTTCACATTATCTGATTTGATGGTGGTGAAAGGTCGGTGTTCGAAATCCGAACGCTAATATTTTAGGACAAGGAGGAAGAGTGGAAAAGCATTTAGGTAAAAACCACCCTTGGTACACCCGACTGAGATTCGAACCCCGATCTAGCCATCAGACAATTCAGTATATTGTGAGATTGACGCGTTAGACCATTCGATAATAGAAGCGGGTGATGCGTGTACTAAGTAGTTTTTTAACGAAATAGTTTCCCACTCTCCCTCCATGAAAACGCAGGTACATTTATATTATATTATACTTTCCTCATGCCTGTCCTAGTAGCGTAAATACAATGCGAAATACCCAAATGGGATAGTAAGACCCGATGTGGAAAATTAGCAAAATATTAATTATTGAATCTTACTGTCACGCCATAATTTAAAAAAAAGCCATTAGAGTTATAAACATGATTAAAAACTTAAAACTGATAAAATAAAGTGTAACGCACAAGCAATTGATAGGACTTCACTGTGTCAGAGTGAGAAAGAAACTTTGATACAGGGAGACCTTTTGTCGTCCGGGGTTTAACTCTGAGGTCTTGTTGCTTGGTCCGTTACTGCTCTCACGCGATGCACCCTGATGCACCTATGCACTCTCTCTCTGTTCAATTGCAATCATTTAGTCGGTGATTGCCACGTTATACGATTGCATCTGTTTTGCCTGTGTATTGCCAACCCACCGCCAACTAAATCCCTCATAAACAGAACGCACGCCTGTAATTGATGGCTCTGAGGGAAGAACGGGTTTAAATCTCTCCTTGTGAGAACTACGCTTTAATAAATGGATATATGGATGCCCTGCTTCTGTGACCGCATGGTATTAGGCGTCACTCTAGTGTTAGACTGCCAATGATAGGGGGACTGGGTTTCGAATCCCGGTCGGGTGTACTGAGGTTTTTTTTAGAATGTTTGTCTGTCTACCTCATACACTTCCTCTAAATTCAACCTTCCTCATCCCTAACTCAATAGCGTAATTAGTACATATGCCTTTAACCTGAACAGGTAGGAAAACGTGGTGCTAAGAAAATAAAAACATTAAAATGTGACCTAATTTTTTTAGCATCAACGTAAATAATGTATTAAAAACTGACCAAAATAAATTAAAAATAAAGGGGAACAAAGTTTACCCTTATAAATAGCTTGTAAGAATATTAAAATTTAAATAAAATTCTGGGGGGAGAACCATTCCAAATATTTTGGACAAGAGTATAATTTCCAAAATGTTTACAGACGAGGATCTCTCCGTACAAATTCTAAGGGAATTCAATTTTCAAACATTTCCTGGGGTTGAGTCTCCAGACCCCTCTTTAAATTGGAAAGTTTTTTAAATTTTTCATAATCCCACCACTGGTCGTAGCACATTCTTATACATACATCTGTTTAACTTGTCTACTCTCTAATTGTAGCTGAGCACACTTCATAAGCGAATTTTTTCTGATTCAAACCTTAGAAAACGTGTGATTAGTATTTATTGTTTTAACCTGAATTTTTTAATTCATTTTTTAGAGGAAGGGAGGTGGCTTGCGACAAAGTTTCCCATCAGGAGAGGGTCAGGATTTTTTTAACAGAGACCCGTCTTTAAATAATCTAAATTATTTTAAGACATAATTAAGGCTGAAAGTTGGTATGAATTATGTAGGATCATAATAGTCTTCGTTCCTAGACATTGAATAGAAATACTTATTACCAATACTTTTTCAAGTACTAATATTTGTTGCCGTGCTAAGCACAATTCTACAAAATATTTTCATTCCGAATCATATGGTCTAAGTCTCACAACCAAAAAAATCCGGGAAAACCATTTGATTTTGACAGGAAAACCTGGAGATCATTTTAATATTATGTGGACGGTAATTTTTTTTATAAAAGTTTAAGTAAAACTTTAATTAATACAGTATAGTAAAATTATTAGTAAAACCACTAAAGTTATGTGTGATGTACTACAAAAATTTGCTTTAAGGATTTGAACAGATTTTAAAATGAAAACAAAGGATTTTCAAAAATATATGAAAGCAATTGTTAAAAAAAATGGATGATGCAACCTCAAATCGACGCACCAAACGGCCACAAAAGCTATATACAGTGTGTTCGGAAATTCATAGCCCAAACTGCAAATATAGCTTATTTGAACCAAATTAATACAAAATCCCTATTCACTTACATCCGGAAAACTATGCTAATACCATTAAATGGTGTTCAAAGTTTCAGCGTACAGCGCCGGGAGAGCAAAGCTGTTCAAACATGCGTGTACAACAGGTTGCATAAGAGCTAGGAGTACGACACTACAAACCTCGACATCTTAGAATACGGCAGCAGAACTTACCACAGTTAATAGTAAACAACACATCAGTCCATCTATAAATGCGAATACTTGTCATAGTTACTTGTGCAGGATTGTGTGCCTAACTTCTATGCAACTTGTTGTACACGCATTCTTGACAGCTTTGCTATCCCAGCGCTGTACGCCGAAACTTTGAACACAATTTAATAGTATTAGAACAGTTTTACAGATGTAAGTGTATAGCGATTTTGTATTACTTTTGATTCAAACAAGCTATCTGTGAAGTTTGGGCTATGAGTTTCCTAACATCCTGTATACCTGCTTGTGTTTCAGTTGGATCTGGAGAAGAACACAAGTTTAGGCTGGGAGTGCAGGGTGAGGAGGATTATAGCCCACATAACCCCCTACGCTTGTTTAATTAGTCAGAATGGAGGGCAAGGTTTAATCACAACGGTTGTGACACTAGCCATTACAAACTAATATATCTCTTTTTTTAATTAATCGTGCTGCCTAAGCCCACTGTAGTGAATTAAAGTCAATGTTTTTTATTTGAATTTATATTAATAGGCTTAAAGTCCGATTTCTTAACTAATTTCTTGAAGTAGGTTCGAGATGATCCGTTTTAAAATTTTATTTTAACACAACCTCATATACCTGAAACATAGATATTCCATCAGTACGAACGTGAAATTAATATTGGTTTTTATTGTTGATGTCCGCGCATAAACATAAACAATAATTTAAGGGGGATGTAATTTACAGTTGGCTTTCTACGTGGGTCAGCTACTAAGCACCTTAAAGTGGAGTAAACTATATGTAAAACGAGAGAAAAAAGAAGCTAATCATAACTTAAGAGGACAAAATAAATCTCCCATCTCAGACCTAAAATATTTGTTGAATATACTTTTTTTTAATATCAGAACATTAATTTTAAATCATATATTATCATAATGTATTGAACCACTACCATTATTATTAATATAGATATCTTGCTTAACAAGGTTAGTTATTATTCAATCAAAAAATATTTATAAAGCTTTCATCCTTCTCTTTAGTAGCATTATTCAATTAACAGTGTGATAAAAACCTAAATAGTGCTTATTAGTGCGGAACCAACGTAATTAAAAATCTTGGTCAATTTATTTTATAATAAACTGTTAAGTTGCATGCGTCTAAAATTGAAGCATGATGTTAGCAAAAGCTCAATAAAAAGTATACGATAATTTTGTGTGCAGGGATAAATAACTACCTTGTATTCTCACCCTTATGGCGAGAGTGGATTTTACTCAAATGTATCAATCCCTACCTATTCCCTTAGGTAATTAGGAAAACAATCCGAACGATAATTAAAACGTGAGTACAATTTATAAAAAGAATAGCTAGTGCATCATGCGTTTATTTTACAATGACGGCGCTCTGCTTTAACCCGCTTAGGTGGCTGAGTGGTCTAAGGCGTCACTCTCATATTAGATCGGCCTGCTGAAGATGGGGAGGTCGGGTTTTGAATCCCGGTAGTGTCTACTGAGGGTTGTTTTTTCCTAAATGGTTTACCACTTTTCTTCCACGAAAATGCGGCTAGATAACCTCTAAAATTCTTACTTTTTCATCCCTAGCATATTAGCGTTATTAATATTATTATTATTATTATTATTATTATTATTATTATTATTATTAGCACCGCGTCTTACTACCCGTTCGGGCTATACGCACTTACGCTCCTGGCATTCCACACATTCACAAGTTGTGATTAATACACGTCTTGTCAGAGGTGAAGGAAGGGTTTGGCAATCAGTTAAATCTGTGTCGGGACCGAGGATCGAATCCCGGACCCCCAGTAGAGAATTCTGACAATTTACCCCTAGACCACCAGGTCAACTATAATATTGCGCGTCTGGGCTACATCAATTGGTAGCCCAGTTTGTAGGAAGATTACCCAGTACTAATGTACCGTTGTCCAGAGAACGCCCGAACGTACTGATCGTACATCCTTTCCATGGAGGCTCTTTCTATGTCCGGAGGAGATTAAGACGATAGTGAATATGTGGGTGTAGAGCCAATTGAATCACTTAAAACCTAATCAACCAAATCCTTGTAGCCGTCGGGCTGGTTTACCTTTTGGGAAAGATATCCAAGGTACCAGCCGGGAATCGAGCCTGAGACCCCTAGGCTCGTAGCCAGGTGCACTGACAACTGCACCACGGGGCCGTTTTCCTTTATTAATACATACCATGCGCATAGCCTGATGGGTGGGGAGACCAAGCGGCAAAATTCTTTAAAAAAAATTGGCTCAATAGAATTAAATTTAAAACTTCATTATTGAAATTTTGTTAACCTTGATCTGATAATCCTTTAAGCTAATGCTTTTATTTATTTTTTCTCTAAAATAAAATAAATAAATAAAAATCGGTTTGGTAGACTTTGATAAATCTCTGTCGGAAGGAAAGGTAAAGTTAGTTTTCTGAAACTGGGGCTTCTCCTTTTTGAATATGTTTGAAATTCTTAATTTTTGCACACATCTTTGGTGTATTAAGTTTTAATTTGAAAAAAAAAAATTAAAAATGAAAGTATGTTTGGTAGAGCTATTGGAATCGCTCCACGGCTTAAGTTTATAGACAATAGAATATATTTTATCTGGCACTTAGCCGCTTTTAACCTCCATGTTCCTCCCGAATGATGCATCACTCTTCTTGCAGTGTGGGCCACATTACTGCCACCTAGACGCACTTGCCATGAACTAATGTTAATGGGATAGGATCATTCGCTTTATGAATTGCTGCTGCAGCGGGTCTCCCGCAATCATTTCACGCAGTTTGTGGTGGTTAAAATGGTTCATCGAATACCTAGTTTATTCGTTCGATTTCGGCTTGCGGGGGTGAGATTTGGTCAGCCGTGGACCAGAAACCTTCGTACATAAAACTATACGCGCGGTCGATAGTTGGAATGGTAAGCCAATAGTCTGATAGATACCGGCGTTTACTTTCAAATATAACATTAATTCTTTTTTAAAAAAACTGCTCGTGGGACCGCATGGTCCAAGGCGCTACTCTCGCCTAAGGTGGCGAGATTTGGGTTCGATCCCAGTGGGGTGTACTGAGGGTGGTTTTAATTAAATGGGTTTCCACGCAAATGCGGGTATACTTCCTCTAAATTCAACCTTCCTAATCTCTAACCCATTAGTTGAATTATTGTATAAGCGTATAGACCGAATGGGTTGTAAAATTCGGTGCTAAAAAAAATTATTTCAAAAAAAATCTTTTTTGTAGAAGAACTTTATCTGACAGACAAGTTACTAGACCTAATTTCACGTAACCTATTCATACTTTAGTTTCTGTGATCTATAACTTTAACTTTTGATGGATAAATATTAAAATGTTATTATTGTTGACTGCAAAAAAAAATTTAAAAAAATGTATTCCCTTCTGAAATAAAAAGTCGAAAATACTTAGAACAATTACGTTGCTATCCAGTCCGGTGTTAGAATAGTTTAAGACGTTCGGCACTCTCACATTAGACTGGACTGCCGATGACGGGATAGATTGGAGTTAGAATCCCGGTCGGGTGTTTTTTCCTAAATAGCTTTCTATTCTCGCACGCACACGCTCTCTCTCTCTCTCTCTCTCATTCTCTCTCCACGCAAATGAGGATATATTTCCCCTAAATTAAACTTGTCTCATCGGTAACAGATTAAAGTAATACATTCATATGCGTACAACCCGGACGGATAGAAATACTCGTTGACAATAAAATATAGTGCTGTATAATAATACGTGGGACTAGGCATTCATCTATACGTTTAAGCCTGCTACAGGGTGTTCCAAATAAAATCGGCCCCAAACGCACAGTATTTCAAAGTCTGTGTTCGAAATGTAACCGCTATGCACGGTTTCACTCGCCGAAGAGTAAACGTCGGTTTATTGAAACTATGCATAGTGACTGTTGGCGCACATATCAAACACAGTATTTGAAATATTGCGTGTTTGGGACCATTTTTATTTGAACACCATACATTATTGTGTACTTTTGAAATTAATGTTTATTTGCTAAATAGAAGAATAAATAAATTATACAATAAATCAGATTACTCAATTCTGATCATATATTCGATATAAGGCTATATTTAGTACAAAAACAAAGCTATAATAACATTAAAAAATATTCAAATATTTATAACAAACCACATAAATGCCTAATTTGTAGCCCCCCGGCCCCCAATTGCTTCTTACTGACCGTCCGGGATATACACTTTTAAACTACGCTAAATGGGGTAGGTGTGATGCAGATGAAGTGCAGAAGGTATTTTCCTGAATTTGCGAGAAGGGAAAGTGGGAGTCCACTTAGGAAAAAAGTCTTGACAACTTAGGTCAGACGATAGTGTGCCTGTCTGTCTACCGAGCTGAAGGTCTCGGGTTCGATCACGCCAGCTGTGAAAAATTTACCATAACCGAGATTTGATTTCCTTTTTTTTCAGGGTGATGAATTGTGCAGGTCGGGAGGGATGTATGTTGTGTGTGTTTCATATTTAAATTAGTTTATATTTATATTTACATATTTAAATTAGTTTATAAGTCATGTTCTGATATAATTGGTTATTTGGTCGGTTAAAAAAGTAAATGTTAAATACCTCAAATAATTTAAGGAATATGCCCCCCCCCACCCCTCA
>CABFWO010000007.1:245559-293062 GCA_902155825.1 Timema genevievae | reverse complement strand
TGGTGTCTCTTATAAACATATCATAAGCCAAACGTCTAAACATTTGTTTATTGAATACTTACTGTTGCTAGCTTTGTAATATACACAAGTATCGGGTTGAAGATAATTTTACAAATTTAAATGAATAGACACCCAGCTATTGTACAACCATTTAGAAGCATTTTTGCTCATTCCAGTAGAGAGTAGAAGCAGATGTTTAAACTGTACTAAATAGCGACGTATTCATCAATATTATAGCTGGAATGATCTTAAGATTAATTTACCATTAATTAAAATATTAATACTTCAGCTCACCACTTAATCTTGCGCTGAAACATAGCTTCAGCAGTGTTTATGAATGTATTGTTAAGGTGGGATGGAAGGGGACGCTAGAAAAAGCCAGTGTTTTTACAGTTTTTATGGAAACTAATTTTGCCAAAATAAATCAAATATTTCTTCAGTACAAACATAGAATTTAGTTTCATTCAGATGGTGACCTCAAAATTTCTTGAATATCTGTCAAGGGTGTTCTGGAATTTAATGAGGATTTGTTTCCTTCATTTAAAGAGTTTGTTAGATAATGCCACCATGCCCATGGCAGATATTCAGCAACTTTTTATCTCGACATCTGAAGAAAAATAAACTCTTTTTATGTTTGTACTGGAGCAATAACTTGATTCATTTTGACCAAAAAAAGTTTTTTCCATAAAAACTGCCAAAACACTGGCCTTTTATTGCGTCTTCTCAATTTCCACCTTAAGGGTCGTAACATTAATTTGTGGTCCCGGGCCTCTTGGAACCTGCGAGTTCACCCCTGGTCCCATTTGACCTTGTTTCCGAGTTAGTCATGTTTAATACGTAGTAATGAAGAGCTGCTTAACATAGAAAGTGTTCAAAATGGCCACCTTCGGCCTGAATGCAAGCACTACAATGACAATTATTTCATTTTCCGATAGTTTCAAAAATTACTTCTTAGGTTATTGAGAGGACAGTAAATATAACCAAGAGAGGTTTGAAATGACCTAAAAGTGTGAATATCATACAATAATGATCCCCTCTTACCTTGCGAAAACAATATACATACATATTTGTATATAAATATATTGGAGACAAGTATTTAATTCCTAAGAGAAAGTATACCAACAATTCCTTAACCATGAGCGGTTTTACAGCCAAGTCCGTACATTTCAGGGAAGAAGCAAAACCAACACTGTACAAAGAAACGGTTAAAATAGAGATTCTTGCGTAAAGAGGAGGAAAAGATGAGGATAGGCGGGAGAGAGGGAAGGTGTCTGAGAGACGGAAAGTGTAGGTGGGAATGTGATAATTATTTTCTAAAGTAATAAGATTGTTCTCATTAATTATTGTAGTACCCTTCTGGTTTTTTTTAGTGCGATGTGTGTTTTTTTAATGTTCGTTATGGTAACCACGTCAAAGTAAATAATGGTGTCATACATCCCTGCCTCGACCATGTTGCGGTGAGTTTTGAGGTAGGTGAAGGCGCAAGGGTGTGTGTATTATCGAACACTTTCTAAACTCAAGTTTACTTATACAAGCCACATGATCAATGAACTATAGTAAGCTTATTTTAGGAAGAAACGTTTAGTACTAGGGTCAACAACCTTTTTTGGGCTCCAATTGACTTAAATGTAAATTTACCAATCGTCCCGTGATCACCCATCTTTTCTCCACTCTACTTTTACTTCTTTTATTTTTGTCTATACATTTTATATTCATTCCATAAATTCAATCTTTCCCCGAATAAGTGTGTCCCCACCTACATAAGAAAAAAAAAAGAATAATTAAAATGTACATTTTCATTTTGAATTATTTAAATTTCTTATAATATTACTGATTTTGACGATCAACGTAGGATTTTAGAAGATTCAAAGATTGACTTTTAAGGTGGGGATGTGGGAAAGCATGCTAAGATCAGTGTTTTTGCAGTTTTTATATCAAAAATATTTTTTAGCCAAGATAAATCAAAGATTTCAGATGGTGATAGCAACAATCTTTGAATATTTTTCATGACTATAGCGGCATTGGGTGCCAAACTTTTTTAAATTACAAGACAAAGTTGTCATTAAATTTAAGAACACCCTTAAAAGATATGCTAGGACAGTTGAGGTAACCACGTGAAGAAAATAAAAATCTATGCTTCTACTGGATAATTATTTGATTTCTTTTGACTAAAAAAAGTTTTGATATAAATATTGCCAAAATACTGTCCTTAACTCTCCTACATTCCCACCTTAATGACGATGTAGTTTTTTTTACACGATCGACTGAATTTTGCTGCCAATTGCAAACCTCTAGTTTAGAATTTACAAACACATCTTTTGGCAGTCTACATTGAACCCAAGGGCTCCGCAGAGAACACTTTGAAAAACGCTGCTCTATAAAAAAAACTAGGACCAAAAGTTTAGATATTGAATTAATCAAGACGAACGAATCTTTTAGAAACCGTAAATTTACTGCACATTTTTCTCTTTGTTTGTTCAAGAACCAGTTATCATTAAATAACTGAACAACACCTCTTTTGGCAATAAACGCATCTACTGAACAATATTTTATTTATTTTGACCAAAAAAAGTTGTATTTTTATAAACACTGTAAAATTATGGACATAAGCTCGCGTTCTCTTGTAACTCCTACCCCACATTAATCGAAATTGTAAGTTCCAAATTACATGATATAGAAGAACATATAAGTTGTTTCCTTGGCCTCAGACCTGTATAATGGGAGGAGGGAGGGGTCAAATTCCAATGAATCATCTTCACATCAGTCAGATATCGCTCAAAACGTTGATGAAATATTTATACGCGTTCAACCCTTTTCATTGTGTGCCCAAGATTTAGCATGAATCCTGTATACAGCTTTTTTTTAGCAGCGTGTCTTACTACACGTTTGGGTTATATGCTTAGGTACTAATTACACCAATGGTTTTAGGAATTAGAAAGGTTATATTCTACGGTAGTGTACCAGCATTTGCGCGAAAGAAGAGTGGAATACCATTTTGAAAAACCACCCTTAGTATACCCGACCGTTATTCGAAACTCAATCTCCCCGTAATCGGCAGTCTAGTCTAATGCAAGAATAGCGCGTTACACTCACATGGTCACCGAAGCGGGTCTGTATGCAGTTCAACTTTCATAGGAAGAACCTTATCCAATAGCTATATAAGTAAACTAGATCTATTTTCATGTGTTCGTACGTTAGTGTGAACTACAGCTCTATCTTATGATAGTTATCAAAACATACCTATGGAATGTGAACTATAATATAATCAAATGCTATTGATGTTGACCACAAATAAATATGATTGTATCTTATAAAAGTTTCTTTATTCCAAAATACTACTATAGAGAAGAGATTGTATGCACTTAAAGATATTCTCTAAATTTAAATAGCGTTTGAAAGATTAAAATCCCCAAGAGAGAATTGAAAGAGTATGTTAGATCAAGTGAGACAAATTATACTCACGTAAACATATAAAGTAGAAATAAATAATTAATTAGCTAACTTATGTTGCAAGTAAACAAAAAAAACACTCGCGTTGGTGGGCAGGTGGATTAAACGTCAGGCTCATTTCGTCTGGTTTGCCGATAATATGAACGTTGGGGTTGATTGAGGGAGGGTTGTTTTTAGACATAAATGCGGTTACAAATACTATAAATATTACCTTCCTCTTCAATCTCCATCTCATCCAGTGTAAATATACGTGGGTGCTCTAGACGGGTAGTAAGACGTGGCTAATATAACAAAATAATCGAAATATCAAGGCCATATAAGGGATTCAAACTTGAGATGGGACGCTTGAATCCCATGCTATTCGAGAGATTCGATGTTTATAAAAAAAATCTCAAGATTTTTCCTCAAATAAAATTATTATTAGGTCCTATTATTATCTTGACTTAAAATAATAATTTTAAGCCATTTGCAATATTAATTATATAGACTTGTATAGTTGGAAGAATAAAAAAAATTGGAATATTAATCTACTAGTAAAGGATTCTTTTTCTTGCTTATGAAGTAAATAGAAATGGTAAAACGAAATATCATTTGTCAGTGGCACTAAGCTTTAAACAACCATTTCAAATTAAATTTTTAATATTTTCACTTTAACCAAAACTGAACATTTTAAAAAGATTCGAGGATTCAAAAGAAAATGTAAGATTTGGACTCGAAAAATATGTGAATCTATTCATCTCTCTTTTGTCATCAATAAAAAAGCTACTTCAGCACAAAATTTAAAGCCCAACACTAACACCATTGCTACAAATAAAAGGTTTCAAATTTCTGGGGAAAAATAAAGGGTGAGTCCTAATATTTTATATAACCAAAAATAAAAGCAATTTTTCATAAAAATAAGGCAATAAAATTAGTTTTCCTTATTTATGATTATGACTTTTAATTCTTTTTAGGAGGCTTTCTCGGTATTTTTGGTTTTTAATGCCCTTATGATCAAACGAGTTTGACACGCCTGACTTAAACCGTTGTTAAGTTTTGTGGGTCAAAGTGTCAAATGAGATTTTTCTAAATAGCATGACTTTTGGTATCTCGAATATCTTCTTATAACATGAGCTATTGTGTGAGCAAAAAAAGGTTAGCTCCCTACCATTCTGGATAAGCTAATTATTTGTTACTGAATATAAAATAAATGGAGCAAAACACTTTTAATATAAACAGAATCATATTTTTAGATTTTGGTGTTTTAATCTACATTTTGGATGGCTACCATTTACACGAATTAAAAAAATGAGTTTTTATTTTCAGGAAATTAACTGACGTTTACTCGGGAAGAGAAAGGAAAAATCACAATATTGAGGATGAATTGCGATGTATCAGGCGGAAAATCTAACGTGGGCAGGCAAAGATCGATTTGTAGTTCACTACGGGTGTGCTCCAAAATACTAATAGTCCCATTCGTGTAAGACAGCTGAAATGTTATTTGTAAAAATATACATCAGCTGTGACTCAGTAAGTAGGCTATTTATTAAAAGCTTCTCATTAAACCTTCCTATCATCTTAGCTGAGGGAATGGACTATATTTTCTATTTGGTTTTACTTTTCTCCCTCATGAAACGCAATCGTATTTCTTGGCCCTACCTTTACTTTCTACGTGTGTCCCTTAAAGGGTGAGTCTTTTTTTTTTCACCTTCCACCGAATGTTTTGTGTGTGTGTTAGTTTTGTGGTTTTGAAAAATAGCTTCTGCTCACGCAGCTATCAACACAAAGACTATAAATAGCTTTTTTTTCTTAGTGCTCCTTTTCCAACTGTTTTCATATTATTAACATAATGGTAGAAGGTGTTACAGAAATACAAAAACAACAACATACTATAGACTAGACTGCCGAAGACGGGAAGATTGGGGTTCGACCCCGGTCGGGTTCACTGAGTCAGTTATTTTTAAAGATGGTTTTCCACTCTACCTCCACGCAAATGTGGGTACATTTTTCTCTGAATTAAGCCTTCCTAATCTCTAACCCATTAATGTAATTAGTACATAAGCGTATAACCCGAATGCGGGGCTAAAATAAACACAAATATACTATCATCGCTTCAATGGGGTTGAATAGTTTAAGGCGTCACTCTCGTGTTGGATTGGCCTGCTGATAATAGGGAAATATGGGTTTGAATCCAGGTCAGGTTCACTGAGAGTGGTTTTCCACTCTCCTTTCACATAAATACATGTAGATTACTCTTAAAATTCTTCCTTCCTCATCCATATCTTATTAGAGTAATTATCATATATACGTATAACCTGAACAGGTAGTAGGACGTGGTGATAAAAAAATTATTAGTCTGACACCTTAGCTCAGTTGGTAGTTTGTCTGCCCACTAGCCTAAAAGGGCCGGATTCGATTCCCCATCATGGCCGAAACATTTATAGCTAGTGAAATTGGAGTTTCCCTTTTTACAGTGATGAATTAACGGGCCTAGGGGGCTGAGTGTTGTGCCTGTCCTGGATTAAATTAATTTATGTCATGTGCTGATATGATCAATCGGTTCATAAAATAAAAATTAAATATATCAAATAATAGCAATAAAAATAACTGGTATACTTTTATAATTGATGGCTCACACCGGCGGGCACGTGGACTAAACCTCAAGCCCATCTAGTGTGGTTTGTTGGTGATGGAGTGGTCGAGGTTCGAATCCCGTGCTGGCGTAATGAGGGTGATTTGTTCCCTAAATGGTTTTAGGCTTGCCCTCCACACGAAATTATTATGGGTCCATTTTCTTTAAATTTTACTTTCCTCATCTTTACTCCATTAGCGTAATTATATGTGAGCATCGCGGGGAAGTAGCAAGTCGTGGAACACAAAGAACTACAGAAAAACGTTAAACAGGAGTTGTGCTTTTCGACGATTTGCTTTCCGATGCTTGACTCATATGACGTGTTTCAATTGTGACTATACTCTAGGTGTTCAACACCTTGCTATTATTACGTTTTTAAATTGCGACTATACCCTGAGTATCCAACAGCTGACTCGATGTTACGAAGCTTTTAAATTATTAATATACCTTGACCATCAGACTCGCTGATACGAAAGTTTTAAATTGTGATTCCAACCGAAAGCTGACTGGCTGATACGACGATTTTAAATTGTTACTATACCCTGAGCATCCGACAGCTGACTGGTTGATACGACAGTTTTAAATTGTGACTCTACCCTTACCATCCAACAGCTGACTCGCTTATACGACAGTTTTAAATTGTGAATCTACCCTTACCATCCAATAGCTGACTGGCTGATACGACAGTTTTAAATTGTGACTATACCCTGGTATTTTTCAGATGACTCGCCGATACGACGGCTTAGTGACATGATTTTGCCATCTTCCTGGCTTAATGCTGGACTCGGCTCGCTTATGAATAGTGACATCGTATGCTTACAGTATTAATTTTGGTTATAAATGTTTTATTTACGTTAGATATGCAAATATATGACGATTGAAGTAAATTACATGCATTTACAAGTGAAAAAAAAGGGCCAATGGCTCGCTTTAAGACAACGGTCTGGAACCCAACTTGTCGTAATAGCTTACGCCTGTAAGTATATATCATTTTATGTGTATCAAGAAGAAGATTTCAATCAAATAATTAAATAACTCGTATTTTATAGAAGTCTGTTTCCTTGATATCCTGCGGTAGGGAGAAGAGAGGGAATTATATTTTGAAAGAAGGTGATAATACATTATTTTGGGTTAGTCATTTCACTATTCTCTCTTATTTTAGTGTAATTTGTGTATGAATACCGTGACTGGCAGTTGATTTGTTAAAGATATTCCATTAAATTGTGTGTTTTTTTAGCGCCAAGCCTTACTACCTGTTCAGGTTATACGCATATGTACTAATTACGCTAATGGGCCAGGAGGGATGAGGAAGGTTGAATTTATAAGAAGTTTAATCGCAATTACGTAGAAGTGGGATGAAAAATAATCTAGGGAAAATCACCCTCAGTACACCCGACTGGGATTCGAACCCCGTTCTCCCCGCCATTGGCCGTCTAGTTTATTGCGAGAATAACGCCTTAGAGCATGCGGTCACCAAAATAGAATGTTTCGTGTTAGTATAAATGATTTTTCTCTTTTGTTTAAAATTAATTTTCTTTGGCTCCCAAAGACTTAGATATGCCTACGTTTTTGTACGTATAAAATCACAACATAGACACCGTAATGCTAACTATAGTTCGTAACTAAACGATTATTATTGCTTTTTAGTGCCAACATTGTCCAAGATAGTTTATTTCTCAAACACGAAATACTCAGTCCAAAATGATGACCTTAGTAAAAATTGAACATTTTGGGTTCCTGGTATTGATCTAAAAAATAATGTGACCAATATTTGTATAAATAAATATATAAGTTCAAAAATAATGATTGATACACACAAATAGTCTGTGTTGAAATTCTGAATAACTTTGATAAAGAAAAAAAGATGTTAATTTTAAGATATTTTTGCTGTTTTATCAAAAGTACCCTTGTTATTATTAAATAATATATAAAGGTCAACTTCCTTAGTATGTTAATTAATGTTGTTTGGTTTTTGCAGTAATATATCTGGTAATATTATATAAATTGATTAAAATAATACTAACTTACATCTTAATATACATCTCACTATTATTTAATAAAGTTTATGTTCTAATTACATTATCTTAAGTGCTACTTATTGTGTTAAAAAAATAACCCACCAAAAAAAATAACCCACCAAAAAAATGGATGTCATCAGCTTCTTTAAGCAATTTAAATAACAAATTCCCAAAAAGAATTAAAGCGTCTGCTCTTTCGACCCCCACATTAAGGACTAAAATATCTCAAAACAGTAAATGAATACAATCCCAAGTTAAGCTAATAATCACGAAAAATAAAAAGGAGAGAAAAAGTTTTCATGATTCAATTATATTTCGCGTTTTATTTTTCATTTTTAAAAAACATCTCTTTTTCTTATTATTTAAACATGCCATTTTATATAATTTTAGTATCTTTATCTTCTAAAACCTCCGGTGTCCTTTTAAAACACTTTTTTTTCGTCAAGAAAGGTTTTTTTTGAAGGCAACATTTATGAGGGTAAGAAAAGAAAAGGAAAAATGTTAATTAATAAAGTCTCATTTTCATTAGGGTTCTATCTGAACAGTGTTGATGTACCTTAGTGTAATGAGATTCTGTGTTAATCTCTCAAGTTGTAATTCAATTATTCGGTGCGCTATACACGTGCGTAAGGGAGGGTAGGTGGATTTAAGGGAGAGTGGGGAGGGGGGGAGGAGAGGTTTAATCGAAATCTAACTGGCACTTCGCAAGCTGCCGTACAGATATGTGGACTATTTACAAGGTTGTGCTAAGTTTCCGTCTAATTTGAATTAACATAAAATCTTGCCAGGAAAAATCCATGCTCATAATAAGATACACTTTAATTGGTACATTAGTTTACAAAAGGTTTCTCAGATATATTTGATTAATTATTCCAACATTTGGTAGTGTAATATGTAATTTGTTGTTAATAATATGTCGGATTTAATATGTTTGTATATCTTTATGCATCACGTCTTACTGCCAGTTTGGGCTATTTGCATATGTACACTAATGGGGTATTGTAATTCAAGTTTTCAAAAAACATTCATCATTAAACTGTCAGACACCTTATCTCAGTCAGTATCGTATCTATCTACTGAGTTAAGCGTCACGTGTTCGATTCCCGGTATGGCCGAAAATGTATTATTGATTAAATATGGGTTTACCCTTTAACATTGATAAATTAACGGCCAATGACTGGATGCTGAGTCTGTCATAACCTTAAGCAATATTATAGGACAGATGAAGCTACGACAGGCCTAGCCAGTCGGTAGTGGAAAAATATGACTTGAATAAAAAACTGACCCAGGCCATAGGCTGGAAACAGTAATGGATGTAAAATTCATCAGTAAACTGCTCTCACATCATGTTTTCTACAAAAATAAAGTATACATTGCCCTCTATCGTGTGAAACACTTCACATGCATAAATTTTGAACAAAATTGTTTGAGCCATTTATTAACAATTTGTAAAATGTTTAAAAAGCCTTATTCAATAAACAATTAAATCATTTGAGCCATTTATTAACAATTTAAAATGGTTAAAAATCCCTATTCAGTAAACAATTAAATCGTTTGAGCCATTTATTAACGATTTAAAATGTTTAAAAATCTCTATCCAGTAAACAATTAAGTCCTTTTAATTAATTTTTCCACGAAACACATGTAAAGAGTATTTATCAATGTAAAACAATCCCCAAATATTAATTTTATACAAAATCACTAAAGCCATTTTTTTTAAAAAAATCAGTAAGCTACCATTAAATCTAGAGCCAGAATAAAAATCATGATCCCGCCTCGAGTTAAGACCATTTAACATCCAAATATCAAGTTAGAACACAATCCATCAAACAATTCAGGCCGTAGCCCCAGGTACAGACCGATGGACAGACAGACAGACATGGGGACAAACAAAATGGTAGGCTCCATCCACCTTTTTAAGTTTGGGGGCACATAGAACAAAGATCAATCATAATCTTGAGGCAGAAAGTTTTAACGATTACAATAATTTATTTATATGAGTAAGGAAGAAAGGTTGAAACATAAATGTTGTGCTTAAATTGTAGGTGTATTAAAGGTGTTTTTTCCCCAAATAGTTTTCCATTATACATATCTACAAACGAGAGTAATATTACCCATTATTCTACCTTCATCATCAACAAATATACAGATAGCCCAGGGGAGTAATAAGATTTCCTGTACAAAGTATATATATTTGTGTCAATAAATTGTTATTTAACATTTTAGGAAACTAAGATTAAAGTAGCTGTAATTGTCAATTTCCTAAAACAAAGACAACAATCGTTCTATACGTAAGTGCCCTGAGCAGTAGCCACTTAGATTGAAAGTCAAGCTCATCTATTTTGTTTTGCCAGTGACTGGGAGGTTAGGGTTTGAGTCTCGGCTGGGTGTATTGATGGTGTTTATTTCCTAAATAGTTTTTACTTCTTCTTCCACACATTTGATAAACTCATTGCCGATTAAAGTATTAAGAATGTCGCGTCGGCTAAAATAGTATTTTCCAACAAAAACTCATTTAATTAGCGAGTTTCCAGCTTTTCTGTTGTGTGCGCAGTGGCTTAGCTGTTAAATCATTATTTGCTTACATCACCATGGAAACCCTGATTTGCTTATGAATGTACATCGGTAAATAAAGTATTTCTCTTTGGTAACAAAAAGAAACTCAATTCTTACATGAGTGGCGTTGTGCTGCAAATAGAGAGGGTCCTTTTAAATTTCTCGACGTGGTGTGAAGGGATCCAAATAGATGTTTTGCTTGAAATTAACCACCAAAAGCAAAAAAAAAAAAAAATCTACGTAGATAGCCTTTTAACAGTAAACTAATAATTAGAAAGTCAAATGTAGCTTTATTTTAAAGAACTTTTCCCCCCAAAATTTTTAACACACATTTTAGCACGATAATCTGCAGCTATCACTGCAACGAAGCATTAGTGAGGCTTCTGAAAATTGAAAAATGACACCTGGACACGGGAATCGAACCCGGGACCCGTGTCCAGGTGTCATTTTTCAATTTTCAGAATATGATATCTAGATGGAGTAATTCTCACTAATAAGCATAAATAATAGTCCTAGTTATTAATTCTTATTAGTGAGGCTATATTATTATTATTATTATTATTTATTATTACCCGTTCGGGTTATACGCACTTACGCTAATGTGTAATGGTAGGGTGATTGCGAGATGAAATGTAGGACCTGCAGTTTAACGTGTGAATCCGAACCACGGTGGAGGCCTGGCATTCCTCACATTCACAAGTTGTGATTAATACACGTCTTGTCAGAGGTGAAGGAAGGGTCAGATAAATGTGTGTCGGGACCGAGGATTGAACCCCGGACCCCCAGCCCAGAAGTCTGACACCTTACCCCTAGACCGCCAGGTCACCAAGTGAGGCTATGTTTCCTCTAAATTCTACCTCTTCCAACCCCATTCTATTAAAGTTTTTCTTAGAACTACGTATTACTACCCATTCGTGGTGTACGCCTTTGCACTAATTACTCTAATGTATTAGGGATGAGGAAGTTGCATTTATAATAAATTTATCCGCATTTGTTGGAGGGAAAATGGATACCCATTTAGGAAAAACTACTCTCAGCACAACTGACTGGGATTTAACTCCGATCCCCAGTCTTTGGCTGTATAGTATATTGCGAGAGTGCCGCCTTAGACTCTGCGGCCACCAAAGCGGATATTAAGATGATTAGATACATCCCGGGTGAGTGGTTAGATGTGGTGGTAGGCTTACAATAAAAATATATAGTAATTTGCCAAAACTAATTTTTTTGATGTGACTTAGAGGGTTGTTAGTCCTGTGTATGTCCGGGTCACTTGTCCGCATCCCGCATGTTGTTGTCACATTGTTCTTCCCTCTCCCTTTCCCTTACATCACCCCCCTTCATCAACTACCCCTTCCCACGCCATTCACCCTTGCATCCTTAGGCGAGGATGTCTGTCCCGTCGTCACCTTGTCACGGCTACCCTTCCAACACCCCTCGTGCCAACGTTGAGAAATTAAATTTCTCGCTCAGAAATTAGGGTAATATGATAGCCTTTTGTGTTTCTTTAGGGGAAAAAAATATTCTCTAGTTTGAAACCAGTTTTTTTTTACCATGTGTCAATGACTCTTTTCCCACCCCTAACAATAGAAAAGAAAGACGAACATTTTAATGCGTTTTTTAAGGGATTTTTTAAGGGAGTTAGTGTCAAATTAAAAAAAATACAATTATTGTAATAAAATGTATATTACAAGAAAAAACTTCATGGTTGGTGGTCGTAATACAATATTAATCTTGTACAGTTTATAATTTATTTTCGAGAAATTCAAATTGAGATTGCCAATATCTATGGCCATCAGCCAAAATTTGTACTCCCGTTTTTTCACCAACTCATTTGACATGTCCAGTCCAATTTTCATAGGAAGAACTCTACCCGACAGCTATGAAAGCTAATAAATACACTTTCATGTATTCATACGTCAGGTCATGTAATCCGCAGCTGTAACTTTTAATAGACATTATCAATACTTACTTACGGCATTGGGAACAAGTATGTTCATTGCCGCACTTACAAAAGTAGGCCACCTACTCTAGCTTGAGCTAGATCTATCCAGTACAACCCACTACACCCTATCCCTAGCTTGAGCTAGATCTATCCAGTACACCGCATTACAAAGCCTATCCCTATCTTGAGATAGTTATATCCAGTCCAACTCATTACACACTATCTCTATCTTGAGATAGTTCTATCCAGTCCACCTCATTACACCCTCTCCCTATCGTGAGCTTGTTCTATCCAGTCCACCTCATTACACCCTATTCCTAGCTTGAGTTAGCTCTATCCAATCCACTGCATAACGCCCTATCCCTATCTTGAGCTATTTCTATCCAATCCACTGCATAACGCCCTATCCCTATCTTGAGCTATTTCTATCCAATCCACCTCACTACAGCATATTCCTATCTTTAGCTAGTTCTATCCGGTCCAACTCATTACACCCTATCCCTAACTTGAGCTAGTTCTATCCAGTCCAACTCATTACACCCTATCCCTAGCTTGAGCTAGTTCTATCCAGTCCAACTCATTACACCCTATCCCTAGCTTGAGCAAGTTCTATCCAGTCCAACTCATTACACCCTATCTCTTTCAGGTCCATTCTAATTTCATCCTCTCATCTAAGTCTTTCCAGTGGTCTCTTCCCATTGGATTTGTCAATTAGGACTATGAACATGGTTCCAGATTCTTCAATTCCCGCTGCAAATCCTACCCACCGTAATCTACGAGATTTGACTATCCTAACAATGCCTTGTGATGAATACCGGGTATATAATTCATCATAATGTAACCTCCTTCACTCTCCAATATCTTCATCCCTTGTTAGGCCAAATATTTTCCTAATCACCTTGTTTTAGAACTCCCTAAATTTTATTTTGTTATCTAAGGAAAGATACCACGTTTCACACTATAGAACAACCAGTAAAATTATTTATTTGGTACATTCTGATATTTACATTCCTTGAAAGCAGATGAGCTGTCACACATAAATTAGCAATACCGTATCTATAAAACAAATAGTAAAAAAAAATCAAGGTTGACCTAAACAAAGTTGTGTTCGTCCTATTTTTGTTTTTTTTAAGTTTATTCCTATGAAAATTAAAACTAATGTACTTGAGTCTAATGTTTTTCTATGAAGTTCTATTTATAATGTTCTACATACTCCACGTCTTACACGCATGATCTATTCGTATGTTGGCAACATTTGTGTAGGGCTAAGTAATATATAATTTAGAGGGATTGTAGCTGCATTTTTATGGAGAGAGAGAGAAGGTGGAAAAAAATAATCAAGCTATGCCTGGGTGAGATTCAAACTCCAACTTTCATGTTGTAAAAAAAACACAACAAAACTGACGCCCTTTTCCACGTTTCCACCGATGAAGATAGAGGTTTTATTGATTATGGGCGTTTATCATAATAGTGATAAACTCCATAACGTGAGTCCGCAAGCGAGAAATACTGACCAAGCTTCCACCATCGTTAAAGATAATAGAGCCAACATTTGTGGATAGAGGGCACTATGTGGTCAGCACAGCGAACCCTCCGGCAATTATTCTTAGTTTTCTAAATCGGAGCGTCTACTTATTTAATCAAGTAGCTCCTCATTTGTCCTCACGGGGCTGATACTGACCCCGTTCCAGACCCACTGATTCACAGAAAATTTCTGGAAGCACCAGGGATCGAGCTCGGGACCTCTGAATCTTTACTCATGAACTCTAATCACTAATCTTAATATATTAGTATCTATTTAAAAAGGTACGTACTAATTTATTTAAATTACTATCGTTAGCTCAGGAGCTTATTTAACGAGACGATGGAAGTTTGTCATGCTATTATGAACGAACCAAACAAAACGGTACTAATATTATTTTATGTTTTTGAAATAAGTTAAGTTTGACACTAACGTGGTTAAGTATGTGTTTAAATTTAAAAATGTATCTATTAATATATGCTGAAATAAAGAAGTTAAGACTTTATTCATGAACACACAATTCTTCAATAAAATAAAATAAATAATACACATTATAAAATCATCACTAAAGTTACATAAAATCGATTTTTTCATTATACGGTAGATATATTAGTATCAATTAGAATATATTTAAGGCAGCACTCCATCGATATTAAATAATGGGTTTTAATTATTTGGCAATAAATACAATCCCCTTTGATCGAATACAAGTTTAGAAGATCTTGGTTTGATTCTTAATAGTATCCATGAAGATATTTAATATTTATATAAAAGGTTGATCCTTAAAATTAATTACTAAAATATTCATGTGATAATGCTGTATGTAGTATTAGTATAGCTGTTATAATTTAAGTTAGTTTGTAAGTCATGCTATGATATAATGATTGTGTGACTATAAGGTACACGTTAAATACTTTGTAATAAATAAAATACAGTGTAAAAAGTTATAATTCAAAATAAGAATAAAACAAAGGTTGTTTGTGACGATCATTCAACGGACACTTAGTTAATTTTACTCTAAGGTGCCAATACAATTAAAAGTTAAAAAACCGGATTCGTTTATTTTTCACTTTTTTATCTTGTAAATTGTCACCGACGTCTAAAAAAATAAAATAAAGAAGAATGGGATTAAGGAGAGACTGACCATTAGAACAAGGGATGTGTTTTTTTTGCATCCATGCGTTCAATCAACTACCAATCAAAATACTCGCAGAATATCCGGTTTAATCGAAAAAGGAATTCCTCCTGCTCTTGATACCCACCTTTCCTCTTTCCTACCTCCCCCTCTTTTTCTCTCTTTCCCGCGTCAAATATTTTAAGAGAGAGGATGGTATAATAGGAAGGGGGTTTAAGTGAAAATAGAGGAAGTGTTTGTAGTGGACAGCATTTGGTGGTTTAGAAAGGTTTGTGATGGATTACTATATATTTTTTTTTGAAGGAAAAGAGGATTCCTCGTAGCAGAAAACGTTTTATTCCGCTAGCTTCTTTATATTGGTTACAAACAAGACGGGAATTTATTTCACTCCGTCGGTTAGTTTTCTATTGTTGTTTATTTCATGCTCACGCGATTACGTCATGTGCCCACAATTAGTGTACACGGAGTGTTACCTCATTTAGGGGTAATTGAGGCACCTGACCAATAGGCTGAAAATTATTATAAATTGATGATTTCGAATAGAAGCAATTTTTTTTTCTTTATCTTTTCAACTCACCCTTTATTTAACACCACCTCCATCATACACTCTTCTGTATTTTATTGGAAAGAATACATTTGTTTTTGGAGGTTTATGTTTATCATTCTTATTTCTAAATTTATTACAAAATCGCTTACTTTTTTAATTTTTGCCAGCCATCGTTAAAAGAATATATTTAATGTAGATTATTAAACTACATTTAGAATATACATTTAACATTTCTGAGAGTCAATCACGTTCTATGTATTTTGCTAACCCTGAAATTTAACAAGATTACCTTTCGTTGTTCTACTATGGCGCAGCTTATGAGGTAGAGCCATAGTGTAAACCTACAAAGTAAGCCAGGCTAAAAGGAGTGTTCCAGAAAACCTTGGTCAGGCGTACATATCTACACATACACACACAATGTGAATAATTTAAAATTAATTTATAAATTAAATACGTATTGTTATACTGATCACAATTCAAAATTATTATGTGTGAAAGTCGTAATCACAATTTGAATCACAATATATTATCTTTTAACCAAGATAATAGAAAAAAAATATTTTTCAGTTATTATACCTTTTAATTTTTGAACAAGCACACAAAGCCTGTGAAAATTCAAGGTTTTATATCACGAATCGAAGTCAAATATAATAATTTTAAAATAAAATCTTTCGGATTGAATCCAAATCAAATCTTTTTAAATGGAAATATTTTGAATTCTAATAACATATTTTAAATATTTTTATTGCCATATCAGGAATATGAATGAGTCCAATTAATATAAATATACTTTAATTAAGTCCAATTAAAACAATAAGGTTGATAAACCATGTCCAAATAATTACTAGATTTTAAATATTATGAGAGATGCAAATTTAAATGTTCAAGTCGAATACATTACCTACCCATGCTAACTTAAAAAAAAAAGTTAAAATACTCAAATGCATACTTTAAAATTCGAGTTTAGGATTAAATTTCAGATTATCTGTATCCAAGATATATTTATATTTTAAATTTATAATTCTATATGAATCTTTCAAATACTAAGACTCAACATTTCAAATCAAATACAGAATTAATCTTAGCAAGATTCAGAATTTATTTCGAAATTTTGAAACTTTACACAAGCTTAAAAAGCCTATTACTGAAAACACACTAGACTCAAATTTTTTTTACTATGTCACTTTACAAAAACGAACCTGTAAAGAAGTTGAACTAGATTTCTGGTTTGTCTTTTGAATAGACAGATGTGTGCGAACGAGCTGCCAACCACTAAGTATATGTTTTTTTTTTATATTCGTAATGAAAAATAAGTTTTAGTCATATTGAAGCTCATGTATGTTGATGATCGACGTCAGGACCCCCTGTACCGAGACACAAGATGTCTCCCCCTCTCCTCTTTCCCCGCTTCTCGAACCTTCTATTCTCGGTCGCTTCCCCCTCTCCCTTCTTTTACAAGAGAAGCGTAATGGTGTCTCGACTCAATATAATCAACCTTACAGTCTAATGTTATTGATGAGGATACATTTATTTCTCTTTCTCTCTCTCTGTCTCTCGTCAGTTTTAAATCGCAGTATAAGTAAAAAAAAAATACATGTGTTCTCCCTTAATCTATATTAATAGCGTAAAACAAGAGTAGTGATTGAAAGATGAATCTATATTAAGTTCTGTCGGTGCGTGCCAAATATTGATGATGCGATAAGCATGACGCTGAGTTAGATGATATGGAAGGGGAAAAACACATGATTTATTACAATATTTAGGATTTAAACAGACTCGGATGCCAATTACAAGGGAACTTATTCGACCCCAGTTTTGAATTTCAAACCAAATATTGGGTTTTTAAATTAGTTCATAATATTATTTTTTATATACAAACGTCCCTAATTTCTCGCGTGTAATCGTAACTTAAGCAGGTTTAAAAAAAAAATTTCATATTTGATTTGGTAAGGAGTAATAAATGACAAAATTTTATCTTCTTTATTTTTATTCCCTTTGATAGTAGCTTCGACATTTAAGACTAAGCTACTATCAAATAAGGAGAAGGGAATAAAAATAAAGAATTTATGATTTTGTTAAGCAGAATAATATAATGAAATAAGATGACATAGGGTGGATTTTTAAATAAATTCCCCAGCATTTCCATGAAGAGTGGATGAAAATAATTGAGGCCTATCTGATCTCTCGAGTCAGTGTCAAGCAAGCTAACGCACACCTAAATTTGATGTTCTTTTTTTACATACACACATGGAAAGCTCTTGATTGAAGGGTTTTGTATATTTTTTTTATTACGCTATCTTTAATACTGGTTCAGGCTATCCACCTATTTTCATTAATGGCTTAGAGGTGAGGAAAATATCTTTTATTGGAATAGTACCCACATTTTATTAAAGTATGAGTGGTAAGCTATTTTAGAAATAAACATTAATACATTTTAGTTTTTTCCTTTAGAGAATTATATTTTATTCAACATTCTCTGTGCTATCTATACATAAGAAATACCCAGGGTAGGAATTAAATTCTCAGAATATTTTAATTTCAGCTACCCATTGGTAGAGTGTTTTGCCTTCTAAATTAAAAGTCCTATGTTTGAATCCCAGTTTGCTGTCTACCAATAAATTATTCGTGAAATTGAGGCACACTCTTCTAACACTTGCCGTTAAAATTATATTCAATTTAATAATGGTTTTAGTTACTTAAAATAAACACATTTTCAGATTTCAAATGAGTAGCCGTGACAAACAACAGTTAAATCACTAGAAGCAAAACCGTTAATAATTTTCAAAATTATCAACAACATAGCGTTATTAAACCTTGCCTCTAAACACAATATTATTAACTATGCTTCGGTGGTCGCGTGGTATAGGGCGTCACTTTCGCTATATAATAGACTGCCGATGACTGGAAGATTGGGGTTCGAATTCCGATTGGGCGTACTGAGGCTGGTTTTCCGCTCTACCTCCAAGCAAATGCGGTCATACTTACTTTTAATTCAACCTTTCTTGTTAGTAACTTATTAGCGTAGTTATTTGGGCCTTTGTATGAATATAGCCTGTACATTTTGTAAGACATGGTGCTAAATAAATATAGATTTCAACGATATTTGAAAGAAAAAGTTAGGCATTAAAAAAATATATTGTTTGGTACCAAAATATTCACAAATTTAACAAAATTAATGTTTACACATTAACTTTCTTATAGGTATATTAAAAATATTATATATATATATATATAAACACACTGTATTAAATGATATGTGCCAACAATTATTATAATGTAACAAATTAAAAAAATGTTATGCGATGATATACTTTAGCTACTATACTATTTTGGAATTTTATTTCATTGATTGTTTCTCTAATTAACGCTGCAATTATTATCTCGTAAAGTAAGTTATTTCATGTTTCCTATCATCTTAAAAACATTGATTCACGTGACAATGGTGATAAATATATTTTAAAAAAATCCAACTTAAGTTAGCCTAAACGGATTTTTTTAGCACCGCGTCTTACTAGACTACCTTTTTGGGTTATACGCCAATGAACTAACTACAATAGTGGCTTTAAGGATTAGAAAGGTTATATTTATAGGAAGTGTGTTTGAATTTGCGTGGAGAGAGAGAGTGGAAAACCATTTTGGAAAAACCACCTTCAGTACACCCGACCTAAATTCTAACTTCATTCTCCTTGTCACCGGCAGTCTAGTCTACTGCGAGAGCAGTGCCTTAGACCATGCGGCCACCGAAGTGGCTTATATGGAATTGTTGTAACAAATATGACAATATGAGGATAGCAAGCCGGACCTACGGAGTACAAAACTAGTTTCTCATGAACTAATCTAATCTTAATAATGAAGACCACACCTCCTAAAATGGTACAACTTTTTCCTACGAGAAAATTCGTGTTACCTTTGATGACATCACTCTTTATAATGTAAAGCAATGTAATGTAATAACGTTTGATAATAGGTATGCCGATATGCATTTATAGCTTGACCTATGAATCTATTAAAATTATTTCAACAAAATACAGTAATTAAATTTTAACTGTTTGAAAACCATTTTGATTTCTAAAATGGAAATCGAACAGTTTAAGCTTCAATTACGTGAAATAAAATCTTAGTGAAGATATAAAATAAAATGTAAGTAGACGCTAGGACGCTTTGATTCTCGTCAGCTTTGAACTCTTTAACAAATAAGATGTCTGAAGACAATGAACAACCAATTGAGGTACTGTGCGACCGCTTTAATGTTTCTATCAATACGATTGGCTGGAAAGAACACGTGCCACGTGGTATTTAAGTTAACAAATTGCAACGGTGACGTTATTCCCCTTGACAAATCTTACGTTAATTTTATTTAACCGTCAACGTTACGTCTTGTTCGTCATGATAGATTTAATTTATAAATACACATGAGGATAACCACAACGTTACGTAATCTTTACACCACCTTACGTGAGCGTTAAGTTGATCAGCTTAATGGGAACGTAAGCATAGTAAGATTATGGTAGGGAAAAGTATCCGACACTTATAAACGTACCTAATTCTATTTTAATACATTGATACGTCAAGTCAGGTGGTCTTAATCTGTGCCTGTTGATGTAAAATATTTTTTTTTCACCCTGCTTCTCACTACCCGTTTGGATTATGCGCATATGTACTAATTATGTTGATGTTTAAAGGATTAGGAAGTTTGAATTTAGAAGTGTACCCAAATTTTCGTGAAGGGAGAGTGAGAAACCATTTAGGGTAAAAGAAACCTCGTCACCCCCGACCAAGATTCTAACCACAACCTACCAGTTATCGGCAGTCTAATCTATTGCGAAAGTGACGTATTTATTGACCATTCTGAAGCACCTTAAAATACTTAAAAAATATTGTTGTTAACAATGAAAAAATATGTTTGGCTTTTCTTAAGGTGGGAGTGTAGGGGACGCCAGAAAAGGTAAATTTTATTTGCAGTTTTTAATGGAAAACGTGGTTTTGGGTCAAAATAAATAAAATATTGATATCGTATGAACGTAAAGTCTAATATTCTTCACATTGCAATATCAACAATTGTTGAATATCCATCAAGAGCATAGCGTTCGTTATATGACGATAAACTTTTTAAATGAAGAGAAAAAGGTGTCATTAAACTTTAGGACACCCTTTAAAGATATTCAAGAACTGTTATTATCACCACGTGAAGAAAAATTAAACTCTTATGTTACTACTGAAGAAATATTTGATTTAATTTGACAAAAAAAAGTATTGCTATAAAAACTGCAAAAAACACTGACCTTTACTCGTGCTCTCTACACTCCCACCTTAAAAGGTCGTTTCTACCATAATCATACTATACTCCCCGTTAGGGCCTAGTCCGGTCTCGAACCGTGTCACCTCCACCTCGATGCACAAGTCACTCCAAGGAGAATAAGCCTTACCCGTTTCGCCAGCCTTGAATGAAGTCATAGACTTCGGCTGCAGTAGGCGGCAACTCTCCAGACACCAGCCCCCCCAGGCATCGGCTATTTCCCCCTCCCATTACACACCCCCCACCTCACATCTTCATAGATACATCACAGTTTAGTGTTAGCTCAGGGACTTCACTCCTATTTCAAGGTCACATCCGTGCGATATTAAAATATTTCTGTAAAAAAAAAAGATAATAGTTTCCTGAGGCGGAGTTGAAACCAGAGTCCATACAACCCGTTCGCATTTCCCCTCTTCCCCCTTTCATAAGCAGCGTCTGTGCTGACACGCTACTTTTTCTTTTTTTTTCTTAGATGACGAACGAGATTCTTTCACGTTCACACAGGACGAGACTTTTTTTTTTCTTTAAATAAATATGTTCATATTTTGATGATCTATGTTATGAATTTGAAGAGTAGCTCTAGTGAAAGTGGTTGCCCAAAATGTAGATATTTCTGCACGGTTTTGTACCATATGGATTTTTTTAAGTCCATCTGAGTTGATTTTGATCATATTAATAATTCAATTTTAGGAGCTAAAAAGTGTGATATGTTGTTATAAAACCGTTTTAAATACCAGTAAGGTTTCTAATATATATATTTCATATTTTAAATGCTATTTCTGTAACTTAGCTCAGTTATCTTAGGTTTTATATTTGACATGACCTAATTATTTATAATATAATATTCTTTTCAACAAAGAATAAAATTAATGATTACGCGAGTACTGGATGCTTTGTATTTTCTGAAATTAAATTAGTTTATAAGCTGTGTGCTGTTATAATCAAATTATTGAAGAAGTGTTCTTTAAATGCCTTTTCGTTAAAATAAATAAATAGAGATTATTTCTAAACAAAGAGCTATGTGAGCACCACATTTTGAAACTAGAACCAAGACGGCCCTAGTGGAGGTATTTTTAATTTATGAGTGATGTAACAAACCATGCACATACCAACACAAATGTAGGCAACATATAGGTTGAAACCAAGTATTCAACCAACGAGTAAGCATATCATTTTATTTAAATTCCTATTTGTAGATAAAATGGCTAAACAAACATACTTGTTTTTAAAATTAATGTTTGAAGTCCAATAATTTGTTGAATACATGAACTATCCTCTAATTTTAATAACCTAGCCATTGAATATAATTTCTGGAAAATAGTTTATAGTGAATGTAAATAATGTGTATTGTATGATATATTAATAGTTGCCCATTTAAGCTATTTACACATATTAGTAATTTTAAATAAACATTCTAGTAATTAATCTTTCTCAGACAAACTTTTTTATATTAAAAAACATTGAAATTTAAAATTTTCACTCCAAAATTTCACACATCCTAAAATCTTTCATCATACAAACATTTTAATAATACATAACTAGAACATTTCCTAACCAAAGCACATAAACTAAATATTAATATCTATAAAGATCTAAAACATGGATTCAATCTGTTCGCGCAGACTTGTGAAGTACCCCCTTAATATTTTTGTTTCTGAAGTTTCCACATTAAAAGACGTGAGGCAATCTATCTGATAATCTCCTAGAAAATTCTTAATGATAGCGTTTGGAAGAAGCGATCGATAGAAAGGCTATCTATTAATACGTTACTCTCAATACACGTCTCGCTTTAATTACTAATTTCTTACACAATGGTTAAGGTAATAAAATAATGATTGCAATTACGAAATTTGGGAATTTACATTGGAGAAAATTGTTAATTAATCTTTATATAGCCTTCAAGATTAGAGGTTCTACTGGATTTAAGTATAATTCTGTTTGTTAGGCTTTATTTACCTCATCAAAAACTTGAAAAATAATTACAAACTATTTAAATGTTTTGTTTATTTGGATAAATTAATAACTACAGAGCTATTTATTAGAGGTTATAACACTCTTGTGGAAGTAGTTTAATTGAAAAACAAAAAACCTTATTACTTCATAGAGATTTAAAATACCACCTTTTTGAGTAATCCGATGACTGTTTAAAATAAATTGTGGTATTGATTGTTGTAATTTTACTAAACATTACATAAACTATTATGATATTAAAACTTAATGGGATTTTCTCCTTACTATAGAAATACAATTATCGAAAATAAATTATAATTATATGGATATGTTAGATTATTTATCCGAAATAAAATAATATTAGAACTAGAGTAATTAAAGTTTGTAAATCATTCATTAAGACTCTCATAACTATCTTCTTTGATATTTTAAGCTCTGTAGGAACATCACAACACAGACGTTTAGTTTTTAAATGATTAAATCTGCTAATTATTATTTAGATAAAATTTTAATTCTTTTTTAGGTTTGTGTCACTGTAATTTTGAACAGTAGCAACAGCCATTTATGCAATCAAATTACAAGTATTATTATTTTATAAACAAACTGTTAGAATATAAAGGACCACCTCTGGGGTCTAGTGGTAAGAGTTTTTGGCTGCAGATTCAGAGGTCCCGGGCTCGATCCTCGGTTCTTCCAAATTTTCTGTGAAGCAGTGAGTCTGGAATGGTGTCAACTCAGCCTCGTGAGGACACACGAGGAGCTACTTGAATAAATATGTAGCGATTCCGGTCTATAAAACTGAGATTAACGGTATGAGGGTTCGTTGTGCTGACCACATGAAACCATATAGCACCATAAGTTGGCACCATCTTCGCCATAAGACGGTGGCCGCTTGGTTAGTATGGCTCTTTTTCGGGAGGATACAATGGAGCTTAATCATTTAAAGTAAGATCTTCAGTTATGTGAGGCTACCAAAAGTTGTTTTAATTTAATTTATTTAGCAAAGTTTGTTATTTCAGCACAAAATAAATAATTTTACTTAAACTAAGAGATTGCAATTCATTTAAATTAGTTGAAAAATGACACCTTGACACGGGGATCAAACCCAGGACATTTGACTTATAGCACCAATGCTCTACCACTTATGGTGGAATGGAAGGGGACTCAAGAAAAGGCCAGTGTTTTTGGAGTTATATGGCAAAAAAAAAAAATCGACAAAATAAATAAAATATTGCTCCTGTACAAACATGGAATTTAATTTTCTTCACATGTTGGTATCAAAAGTTCTTGAATATCTGTCAAGAGCATGATGGCATTATTTAACAAAAATTTTAAATGAAGAGAAAAAGGTGTCGTTAAATTACAGAACACGCGTGACAGATATTTAAAAAAAATTGAGGTCGCCATGGAAAGAAAATTTAATTATATGTTTGTACTAAAGCAATATTTTATTTATTTTGGCCAAAAATATGTTTTGCCATATAAACTGGAAAAAGAGAGTTTTTCTTGCGGCCCTTTCATTCCACCTTAACTATCACAGATTTGTCCCATTTTTCTCAGGGTCATTATTCTCTAAAGTTTAAGGCTGGAGTCTATGATGGACGTGTGTAATGTTCAGCTATACACGAGCGACTAATAGTATCACAACCCTGAGCACGGCACGAATCATTAATAGCTCAGTGGTAGAGCGTTGTTGCACTAAGCCAAAGGTCCTGGGTTCAATTCCCATGTCCAGGTGTAACTTTCAACTGATTTAAATCAATTAAAATGTAATTCTTTCTCTATGGACAGTTATGTATTTACAATGATTTGCAGCCTGCGTGTTGAGAATCATTACGAGATTATAGTTGAACTGAATAAGTTATGCACCCACCATACTGGTGCTCACATGATCTGAGGCTCCAGACTTGTGATAGACAGAAGTGATAGAAAAAGAGATTCATGAATGAAGGTTGTGATTTCTCACATGCACTTTTAGTAATTTATTTTTTCCATCACATCTCGACAATAATGCGAGTGCATTTCCTCTAAACTACCCTTTAAATAACATTTTAAAAAACATTCTAAACTATAAAATCTTAAGTAAGGAGTAGTTGAATAAGAGTTGAAGCTTTTGTTTTAAAAATTAAGATTTTTTTTCAATGTTATGATGTTTATGAATTAGAGTGATCAAATATATAATATGATGTTAAAAAAACAATTAACAGCTTGAGAAAATATTGGTGTATAATTAAGATAACAAATTAATAAAAGCATAAAATACTTCATCAACTCATACATCATTATATAAGAGTTAATAAATATAACCCGCCTCGGTGGCGTAGTTGGCTAACGCATCAGTCGTGTTGAGTCAGACCACCGAGGACGGGGAGATCGAGGTTCGAATCTCAGTCGGGTGAACTGGGGGTGGTTTTTCCTAAATGGTTTTCCACTCTCCCTCCACGCAAATGCGGGTTCACTTCCTCTAAAATTCAACCTTCCCATTTCCTAATCCATTAGTGTAATTAGTACTTAAGCGTATAACCCGAACGGGTAGTAAGACGTGGTGCTAAAAATTAAAATTAAATTAAAGTTAATAAATATACAAAAACATTAGCCTTTAGATACCTAACTCTTAGATTAAGCGGTTAATATCCTTTGTGTTATACTTACTTTAAATTAAAAACAACTCATTATATAACCCACTTTGATGGCTGAATGGTCTAAGGTGTCACTCTTGCAATAGACTGGACTGAAAACCATCAAGGTTCAAATCCCAGTTAGGTGGGTTAAAGATGATTTTTCCTAAAGAGGTTTCTCACTTTATCTTCACAAAAATGCGGGTATACTAATTCCTTACTAAACATTCTTCATACCTAACTCATTAGCGCAGTTAGTACAATGAACGGGTAGTATGATTCTGTGCTCTTCCTTACCCACTGAGAATTCATCACCTTAGAAGTAGCCACAAACCCCAAGATTGTGTACAAGCGTGTTTGATAAGGTGAGGCCGGGATTCAATCCTAGATCAGGTATTTTGGCGGTGTTATTTTTACCACATCTCTAGGAGAATGTTTTTTTAATTCACTTAAAATTCATTCTTTTAATGATTTACAAATAGATGGGATGGTTTTAGTCGCTAATAGCTAAAGTACATTTGCACTAAAGCATACACGGTCATAAATATTAGCACACATTTATTCTGACTGTATATATTGACTAATAATATACACAGGATATTTTTTATACATGATATAATTTTATTTTTACATACAATATACTAATGTTTATATATAAGCTAATATATAATAGGCTGAATCAGGTATAATACTTTTATATTTTGGCTTTGTAGCATATGTGTGGGGTACAATTTTTATATAGTCTAATTATATGTAGTCTATTTTTATATACATGCTAATTTTTATATATAAGTTAATTTTAAACATTGGATAGTTTTATATAGAATATTTTTATATGGGCGCTAGTCTAGTTTGTATATAATATATGTATATACATACATACACACCCTAGGAGGCATCTCTTCCTCCTTTTTTATACATAGGCCTAAATATACATATATATGTATTTATACACATGCATACATATTTATTCACACATGTTTTAGGGAGGGAGAAAAGTTTCTCTACATAATATAGAGGATCCCTGATCACTGAGACAGAAGGACCGCCATATAGACAGCGACACTAAAATAAAACATGAAGCTACTGACTGACCAGAGCCTATATTTCTAGTTGGTGTGATGCAATCACGTGTCTGATTGATTACCACGAGTACAGCCCAGTGCACTAGAGTATTCCCGCAGGCGGCCATTATTTCGGCGGGGGTTCAACACTTACCGGCCGATATAACAGCGCTCCGGCAGTCGGGACTTTACATTTCCCCTCCCTCGCTCCTCTCCAGGAAGTAAGTTAACCCGATATTAAAATCACCGGTCCGATATCCGAATTACCATCATCGGTGAGCCCGCGGAATAAACGTCAAACTTTATTCGGTTGGGTCAAAACGGTGAAATAACTTTTATCACAAACGATTAAAAAATATATTTATAACTCTAGTTCTATATCACATTTTATTGTCACTGCGTCTTGCTATCCGTTCCGGCTATACAAATATTTACTGAGTTAAAGATGAGGAAGGTCAAATTTAGGGGAAGTGCACCCGCTTTTGGGCGAAGGGACAGTGGAAAACCGTTTAGGAATAAACACCCTCAATACACCCGACCGTGATATAAACTCCAATATTTCCACTATCGCCAGTCCAGTCTATATCGAGAATGACGCCTTGGGCCATGTGGCCACTGAACTGGGTCAAAAGTTTCCCCTTTAAATAGGCCTAACCATTGAGCCAGAATCTTTAGACTTAAGCGTTTTTGTATGTATAAAGGCAGCACATTTATTTATAAAAACATTTTTTTTTGTTTTAATGCTATAATTGATATAACTCATAAAGTATCACATTGCATTAGTTATTTTTCTATTTAAAAAAATTGACTAATTATTCTTTAAAGCTTTTAACTTTCTTATTACATTAGGTCTAGTTCATAAACATTTTAATTACACTTAGAAATATTTTATTTTACGCTCATAGTCGTTTTTACATCTTGGATTATCTTTAAATAACTTTGCTGAGGAATTTTATGAACACATTTGTATGTATCACGGCCTCTTCTAAGAATCATAAACTTTAATTCCAAGATTATTAACATATTGGAGACCAGTGCAAGCAGGGCAACAGGAATTAAAAATATGCTTCACATGAATGATAATGTTTCTCTTGTTTAATGTATGCACATATACTACGTCTCTTAAGTCAATTATAATAATAGCGGCAGTAATGAACGCCGTCATGTATCTGGTAATAATAGTAATAATAACAATCTTTTTCTTGTGCGACACGGCCCGTCCGTGTTTCTTTATAGAGATACCTCAGGGTTGTCCAATTTATTCATATTATTTATAGGATGAAATTACCCTTTTCATTGGTCACAACCAGGAACATAATTGTGGTCTAAAGTTAAATGTTACTATCTTGAATTAATATGATTTTTACAACATGAACTCAACTGTAAGATTGGGAGATACTCTTTTTTAGAAATATTGACGCATGGTTATTGAATTTAATCGGAAACCTCCAATCTCAAGCACAGATTTTCTTGCCTAAAGTCTTTTTGGTGGTAATTTAGAACTTGAATTATTTTTTCTATGTGTATTTCCTTACAAATTTAGTAGTATCATATTAGACTTCCGTTGAGTTGTATTGTACAGCTTATATTAAAATAAACACTATAAGATAAATAGAATGAAACAATCGTACGCACTTTCTCATATATCTTATTTTTTGATTTAGAACAAAAATTTTAAAAATTGCTTAAAATTAAACTACACTTACCCCAAATGATTTTTTTCTCCTAAAAAGTATAAAGTGATATTAAACATACCAAACACTCTGTTAAACCAAATAGTTTTAGCCATTTTCAAATAATTTAAAATTCTCAAAATTGAATCGACAGTAAAATACCTTAAATTTAACTACTCCTAAAAAGAAGGGGGCTATCTATCCTTAAAATTACACTCAAGATACGTAAATTTTGAATAATCATAAGCTATAAAGTAAAATCAAAATTTCACTTTGAGGCATTTCCATTTAGCATTTAATTATCAAAAATTAATAGCCAGAGCTATTATTTATGCTTATTAGTGGGAATTACTCCATCTAGATATCATATTCTGAAAATTTAATTATCAGTTTGAAAGAAATCCATCAAACCGTTACGGCTATAGCTATAGGTAAAAACAGATACACAAAGGTACAGATAGAGTTGCATACATACATACATTAAAAGGGACAGGTGAACATACGGATATATGTACATAGTTGTTATAAAAACAAATCTTTGGTTTGGGACCACATTAAATGTCAAAATCTATTATAAATATTGTGAGGTAGATAATTTTTACGACCATAATAATTTCTCTATATGAACAACTGAAATAAATACTTATTCTCTTATAGGCCTATAGAGTTACAGTACAGTGTAGGAGTTCTACTTAAAGATAGGTAAACAATATGTGTTCTTAAATATTTAAATAGTAATAATAAGCAACCATTTGGATAGCTTACCCTTTAAACATGGGTATTAGCTAAATTACTAACCACCAGCACCGGTGGCTGAGTGTTCTAAGGCGTTAGACTAACATTTCTCACTCTAATATTTTTTGTGGGGAGACTGGGCTTTGAATTTCCTATCGGGGCGTAATCAAGATGGAATTCCACATACGATTTATATATGTGTTCCCCCCCTCCTCTTTCAACATTAATGCTAAATAGTTTCCTTTAAACTACCTACCCCTTTTTTATACCCTACCCTTATAAATCGTTAATAACTCTTGCTTTTAACGTATTCATTAAACAATTTTTCTCAAAAAAAAAATCTCATCCAGGAATTAATGTCAATATAACTTTTGTATTTAAACAAATGCCTGTGGTAAATCCCAAAAATTAAGTAGTAGAAAAAACATCTTATGATAACAGACAGTTTACAATCACCTTTGGTTAGTTTTTTATTTAAATCTATTTTTAATTAATTCTACATATTATAAACAATAAAATACTTTAGTAGTATTTTTTTTATAATAGCTCCAATGGACATTTTTTTCTATAAACTTTAATAATAATTGCGTATCTATATTACCAGGGATGGTAACGTTCAAATTGTTGACTTTTAAACGCTTTGTTGGGACATCCTTGGCCGCTTTGCCCAGTAATGTTGATCGCAACACTTAACATGTAAATTTAATTCATAAAAAGAACACACACGTTTAGCTGTTGTCCCTTCCCCCCCCCCCGCCCCCCTCTCCAGCTCCCCCAAGCAAATTTTGTCACGATCGTATGGTATTTCTCAGTACAGAAACGGTAATGGAATAGAAATTATGTCTAAAAATAGTAATAATAATGAAATATACTTTCTTCGCAAGAAAGAAAAAATAGTAAAAAATAAAATAAAAATACCTACCTGCGTGTAGTGAATTTTTTTTTTGGTAATGATATCCGCAATTCATAAAAATAACTCATTCGCGGAGGGGTAATAAAACAAAAGACTCTCGTGCGTCGCACGTTATGGCTATAAAGGACGAATAATAAGAGTGAGAAATGGGCCCATGACTTTTTGGCGTGAAAATAGTGCAAGTACGTCCGTCTCTTAGCTAAGCAGGAACTCCTAACCAGGGTTCCGCGAGCCCTTGTCTGCGGTTCCACGTTAAAAAAAAATCCCTTGTATTCGAAGAAGATGAAGAGAGGAGTTCCGGTAGTAATGTTGAAAGTGAGGTTAGTAATAATATTAATAAACGAAGTTCATGTACCGAAGGATCAAAATTTGTAATTAGAAATAGGCCATAAATAATCTGACACCTGGTCAAAAGTCGCTACTCTCGCAATAGACTAAACTGCCGATTGACGGGGAGATCGAGGCGTGTGTAATGAGGGTGGTTTTTCAAAATAGTTTTCCAATCATCCTCCACGCAAATGTGGGTACACTTCCTTTAAATATAACCTTCATAATCCCTAATAAAACTAGTGTACTATTAGTAAATAAGCGTACCACCCTAACGAGAAGTAAGACGTGGTGCTAAAAAAAAAATCTACCGACCCTACTGGCTTACACGTATTTTTGTAATTTACCTCTGTCGAACAAAAAATGTGTTTGCCAGCTAAGGGCTCCCCGATATTTTACTAATTATTTTTAAGGGTTCTTCCAAACAAATAAGTTTGGGACTACCTGAATTAAAGTATCGCTGGCGAGGTAGGCCTAATACATGAACTCTACTGCGTAGGAGTACAGGATGATGCGGGAGTTGGTAATGTAGTAGGGGGTATGTATCACACATACTTAACTGATTACCTGAAAAAATAAATTGACACGTACTCTTCACATCTTGCATGCTGTCAGCATGTAGAGCGAACTAAACGGGACATAAGTGTTTGTTTTTTCATTCGGACAATGAAGACTATATGATCAGTCGTGACTACCGCACTTAATTGACAACTATCATTCTCTTAAAACCTATTTGCGCATGACGTGTTGTTTCATGTCTATCCTCACTAGCAGTATCTTTATAAGGTTAGATATACGTTATTTTTGTACGATACGCCCTGTGTGCAACAAGTTTGGTTTTATTTACTATTAAAACATAGCGTATTCATGTAGTTGATCCCTTAAAATAAGATATCATACCGTCTCACCTGGCGAGTCTTTTAATTTTAAGTGACCAAATAAGTGTGATTCATACAAAACCCAGTAGCATTCGTTTATCAACATACATTTAAAAGAGATTTTCTTGGGAAAGTACTCAAATACTACTTCCTAATTTTAAATGTACAACTAGTTTATATATCTTATAGGTTTTATCTTCAGGAACAGATCTGATACCATAAGAATATTCATTTGAGGGGAAAATTACAACCTACTTGCGGGAATCGAATAGAGGACCTTCCCACACATAGACTCAATACTTAACAAGTGAAGAGTGACCTTGGATTCGAGACAAGCCAGGATGTATCATTGGAAGAGATAAAGCGTCCAAAGTCAAATATCTAGAGATTTGCTTCCCAAGTCCCAGTTGCCATTTTCGATTTGGTTGAATATTGCTTCACAAAAATAATCTTCAATGAGCACAAAAAAGTCTTGTTAGTATGTATTTTTAACACGTTTGATACAAACAGTGCCTTACCTTCTAAAAAAACAGACCTGTTTAAGGGAAGTAAAAAGACCTGAATCTACAAACAGTTTAGCTATACCCTGATTTTGGTATAAAGACCGCTATGGAAGGCCTTATTTCTTACCAGAAGCCTACTGTATAATACAATGTATTAATTTGATAACATAGAAAGTGACTTCATAACAAAATCAGGGTATAGATGGTAAGATCAGTTTAATCAGTTTTTTAATCATTTTATAACGTAGATAGTTTTTATTTCTCTTCGGACATGCGCACTTCATTGCAGTCGTGCAAACAAAAATGTGAATCCACGATGTCTATATTTGGGTATACAGCTTATGAGCCGGTCTCTCCTAAATACTTGCACAACTTCAGGGCAATCCTGTCATTCTTTTATTTGCAAGGAGGTGCGCACGGAAGATGCAAGCGTCCATCTTGGAGGGATTCCTCAAGGTCATGGGGATAACATTTCTGACAGGTTCAAAATGCTTACATTTGAGTGGAATAGCCATTATCCGCACGTATCAGCATTCGTGAAAAGCGATAGTAACTTTTTGTACTTTTAATTTTTTTTCTACCGTGTCTCATTGCCTTTTAGAGTTATACGCATATGAAATAATTACGCAAATGAGCTTTGGATGAGAAATTTTAAATTTTAGAGAAAGTGTATCTACACTTGCATGGAGAAGAGGGGAAAATCATTTAGAGGAAAAATCACCCTCAATACACCCTCGAACCCCGATCTCTCAGTTATCAGGATTCCAGTTTTTTGTTGGTGTGACACCTTAGACTAGTGTTCGCGTACCTCTAGATATAATTTTTCTTGAACTTTTTATCCCCAAAGTTGTGTTTGCATAATGCAAGTTATACATATTTTATAATCTACATATAAAATTAATTACATTAAAATAATATATTATACATATTACATATATATGTTTTGAATAAGATTTATATATATATATAATTCTACGTACCCTTTAAAATCTTAAAGTACCCCCTGGGTTTCACGTACCTCAGGTTTAATATCACTGCGGCTTACAATATTCGACCACCAAAGCGGGTTGTCCTAGATTTATATTTGATTTAAAACTAACTTTATTAAAAACTTAAAAAACATATAGGCCTCTTTAAATATCTATAATTTGTTCACTTTGAAAGGTAGCAAACTTAACGAACTTGTCCACATGTGTAAAATCACCCCTATTGAATCTATCCTAGATTCGAAGCTCAAACCTCCCCGATTCCGGCGCCAAAAATCAAGTCTATGGCGAAACTGACACTTCGCGCTATCATCGGTTCTGGCTATGCAATGTGTGTTTGTGAGATTGTATAGTCCAATTTTAATAAGAAGAAATCTTATAGCGAGAAAAGTTACTAAATATACTTTCAATTATTAAAACGTCAAATCATGTGATTTGCAGCTGTCACTTTGGATATATATGTATATATACTGTTCACACCTATAAAATAACACCATTTAGTAAAAATGCTATCATTATATTTAGCACCGCGTCTTACTACCCGTTTGGGCTATACGAGATTACGCTAATGTGTAATGGTAGGGTGATTGTGAGATGAAAGGGAGGACCTACAGCTTAACGTGGGATCCGAACCACGGTGGAGGCCTGGCAATCCACACATTCACAAGTTGTGATTAATACACGTCTTGTCAGAGGTAAAGGAAGGGTTTGGCAATCAGATTAATCTCTGCCGCGACCAAGGATTGAACCCCGGACTCCCAACACAGAAGTCTGACACCTTACCCTTTGACCACCAGGTCACTTGAAAAATGCTATCAATGCTGGCCAAAACAAGTGTCTGTATTATATAAAAGGATCTCCCTATGGAAATTGGACTGTTACTCAGTGCAAAATATAAATCAGAAAACTTGAAGGGCAAACTAAAAACCTAAAGTTCAACGTTGCGTTGACAATAATAAATTGAATCGCCCAAACAGGATGTCGATGTGGAAGTTCTCTTGTACAACGCCTCCGGTACAATAATCGACCTTGGCCGAAGGTGTCGCGGAACGAATTCATATCGGACATAAAATTTCTGGAAGTGACCGCACACTATTTGCCAGTTTTGACGTCACATGATCTGACGTCCGTCCTTAATGCTGGGTGGCCGAAGAATTTGGTTAAGAGCGTTCATCATAGCAGGCCCAACTCAGCTCTCAGCATGCATCTGCATTTGTGTATGTGCGCGCGCACCCGCGCGACGTATGGGAGTAAAAGGGAAAAGAAAACACCTACGAAATTCCAGAAATGTGTGCAGTGCATTCCTATTTGAATGATTATTTGACATTTTCCAAAGTGACAATGGGGAACAAAGTGATAAGGTTTCTTGTTTAAAACTACAATGTGTACCTAACAGGACAAAATAAATATTTGTGCCTAATCCCTCTCTGTGAAACCATTCTAAAATGTTCAAAAACAGCCTTTTCAATGAAGTTTTTTAATCTAAATACCATTTAAAATTTCAACAGTATTCAGTATTAGGAATTTCTATTAATTATTTATCTCCATTAATGTTTAATCAGAAATGATCCACGTGCAATAGTGTTCCTGTAAATTTACGATTTTGAGCCGACTGTATCACAGAGTTGATTGGTATGTAAAGCACGCTCTTAAAGGTATAGTGCAAAATTTAACTTGTCTTTAAGTGGCACACTAGTCGGAAAGTACCACTTGTTATTTACATTTATTGATGAGTATTTAAAAATAAAAAAAAGCTATGCATATTATGGAATGGAATGAATTACTCAAATCGAATTGTAAATATTTTAATAAGGACTAAATTTTTTGAGTAAAACTTATTAAATCGTAAAATTGGGTGTCTTAGACGCCAGCTCAACTTGAAATACTTCAAATTGCAGAAATAAACAACAAATTAGGCTCGTGTAGCTGACGTAAAATGCTTGTTAATTTCCTTGAAGTTTCTAGACTCGTAAATTTAATGTTACTGGTACTTGTTTATGTATGTATTTATTAAAAATAAATAATTACTTTTTCATGTTTTGATTATATTTAGGCATTAATTCCGATAAATTTCATGTATGGCCCCGGTCAATTATCCTAGAACTTATAAGACCCTCAGTTGGGGAAAGGTTGGATAATGGACATGCTGGGCTTATGGCACTGTTTCCTGCCCCTTTCAGCTATTCACAAACAAAATAAATGGGAAAACATAAGCCGGCTATCTGGTAAAGAGGTTGTTCCCAAGCTATGGATCGCGAGTCGAATTTTGGGTGAGTCGCGAAAAGTTTTTAGATGTGAAAATTTTGTAATTACTTGGAAAACAAAATAGAAAAATTAAAGAATGGAAAAATTAGTAAAGTAAAAAAAAGGCTAATAATAAGAAGAATAGTATTCAGATAATAGAATCGGGTCTCATGTTTGTTCCTGTGACATGCATAGCAATACGTCATTAATAGGAAACGTAAACACGATCATCCTTCACACACACCCTATTTTGAAAATTAGATAATTTACTTAAAACAAAAATAATCGATACTCAATTTTTTCTTACATATATTAAACAAGTTAATTCAATATATTAGTCCCCCCTCATACTACTATTAATATTCATGAAAGCTTGGAGGGTCACAAAGATTTTTAATTCTAAAAAATTAATTCAGGGTTTAAAAAAATTTTGAACCACGGTTTTTTAAATAGAAATGGTAGTTTTAATTAATAATAAAACTTCATTGAGTGGTGAGCTGAACATAGCCGTGACATTGGGAAAGAAGAAGTCTTAAAAAGTTTATGAGATCACTTCAAAAAATCTGCGTTAGTTCATTAGACTGTTATCAACAAACAGTATTATATGGTTGATAAAACTCGCTGTTAAATCTCGTAACACTTGACACATTTCGCTTGACTTTGAGGGTTCGACATACCACAATTTGTAAAATACTGGTGTAGGGTCATTGGTTTGACCTCAGAAAGGGCGTAATGGAATTAAATATTAGTAGATTCTGTTTCATATTATTCTTGTTATCTAAATATTTATTAGAACTGCAGACAATCTGTTAGGTTGTTAATTTATATGTATTTGGTGGAAATACAATTGTGTCTAGAAAGTCCGCGTTAAGTACTTATATATAATTTTAATATTACAAGGATGCAATTCTATGGGGCAATTTTCATAGGAAGAAACTTATTTGACAGCTAGAAACGCTACTACCTAGATCTACTTTCACATATTCATACGTCAAGTCCTGTGATCTGCAGCTGGCATTATATATATGTATATATATACACCTATAAAATAACACTAATAAAATAGTAAAATGTTATCATTGTTGATCGCCAAAAAAATCATATTTTCTCAAAGTTTCTTCATACTGAAAGTCTACTGTAGGTAAAACGCTATGTCCTATTTTCATAGGAAGAGCTAAGTACATACATTGTTTATCGTGGCTAAAATTGACAACATTAACATTGATAGCACGTTATGTGTTAAGCATTGATAGTAATATACAGTATATCAATAGTGACGGCTCCAGACCAATTATTTGATGTATGACAGGTAGTAACAGTGACTCTAGTGACGTTTCTAGCCGCAAGATAAGGCCTTTCCTATGAAAATTGTACAGTAATTTAATACCTGGGTATAAAGAGATACCCAATAACAAAATAATATACAATACCTTAGGCCTGGAATCGACTCAGGAGAAAATAAAGATACAAACGACATTTTGTAAACCCATGCTAGTGAGTGAGTGGGCTAATGTTAATCCCATCTTGATTGGTTTTCTAGTACCGGGAAGGTCAGGATTCGAATCTGTGCCGGGAGTATTGAGGGTGTTTTTTATACTTAAATGGGCTACCACACTTTCTACAAGAAAATGCTAGTACAATTATAGTAAATTATACCTTCTAAACCTCATTAATTTATATATGAGGATATTCCGGACGGGTAGTAATACATGAAAAACCAATAACAAACAAAATTGATTTTTTTTAGCACCACCTTTCAGATCATACGCCAAATTACTAACTACGCTAATTTGTTATGTATGAGGAAAGTTGAATTTAGAGGAAGTGTACCCGCATTTTAGTGGAAGGATAATGGAAAACAAGATCTTGTAAAACTATCTTTAGTATATTCGACCGAGATTCGAGCCCCTATCTCGCCGTCGTCGGCAGCCCAGTCTATCGCGAGAGTGAATCCTTAGACCATGCGGACACCGAAACGAGTAGTTTATACTATTACATAATTTATGTGTTTGACGCTAAAGAAAAGCGTGTGAGTTGTGTAAGTTTTCCCTCCTGGGTTTTTCTCCTCTAGCTGTGGACAGCATTATCGTCCAGTGCAGCTCTACCACACGTGTAATTAACTTCAAGAGTATGTAATAACTCATCTGAGGCACTTATCAAAAAACCTTTATACCAAACGACATCTCGCTACGTCAGACATTTCATAAACTTTTATTTTATCTACGTGCGTTTCGCTTTACCTTGCCCTTTTTACCATCGAAGGGGGGGAGAACTCAGTCGACGAACAGAACATCTTGAAACGTGTAATTTTGTGTAATTAAATACATTATTAATACGGGCTCTAACTGCGCGCTGAATCAAAAATAGTTGGGACAAGAATATTCTTATTATTCAAGACAGGTAGCGAACGAACCACCAACAAAGAGGCTTTTGTTAATTTGGATGCTTATAAACGTTTTATATGTTCTGTTTTGATGTGAAGATATAAATTAAAAACTTCTTTCTCGATAGATAGAGATAGATGGGTAGAAAGAGAAATAATAATATTCCAGCATTCTTTGATAATTTGAAATAATTAAACCCGAGCATATGAGTTATATGTCTGAAGATGAGGAAATTGAACCAGGTTTTGTTGTTCGAAATGGTCTGTGTTATGACATTAACTGACTTGCTTTATTTTTTTTTAATCGATATTATTTCTCTAATAAAAATAAGTCGTTGGTCTCTTAAATCAAATTATGTTGCATAATCGTGCACCAAAGGTTGAGTAATCTGATTTAAAAGTGTCATGGTGTGGTTTTTATCGGAAACATTTTGGCTTAGGAATGAAAGAGAAAACAGTTCAAAAAATTAAATTTAATTACAGATAATCTTCCTGGCACTATTTAATAGGATTACGATGGGCCAGTTAGAAAAAACCAGTTTGTAAATACTTTTTTAAAAAAAATCCTACGTAAGGTAAGAATTTGCTAACATATTTGAACAGCTTCCATATATTCTTGTAACCCACGTTGGTGGTCACATGGTCTAAGACGTCATTATAACAACATACTGGATTGATGGTTACGGAGAGGTAAGGGTTTGAATCTTGGCTAGGTATAATTTTTAAAAATTGTTTTCCACTCTCTCCCGGACAGATTAAAATACATTTGTTTTAAATATTACCTTTCTTATCCCAATCAAATTTTAATAATTATAAATATGAATATCATAGAAAGATAGTAAGACGTGGTTCCTATTTTTAATAGGAAGTAGGCTAATATGCATAAAATATATAAAATAAGAGTAAGTCCATTATTAGAATTAGTTTTATCACCTGTTCATGATATAGGCTTACGCATATACGATAATTTTTTTTAGAACCGCGTCTTGCTATTTGTTTGGATTATAAGCTTCTGGACTCATTAAGCTAATGCTTTTAGGAACTAGGAAGGCTATATTCAGAGGAAGTTTACTCTCATTTGCATGGAGGGAGGGTAGAAAACCAATTGGAAAAACCACCCTCAGTACACCCGACTGAGATTTGAACCTCGATCTCACCGTCATCTGAAGTCTAGTCTACTGCGAGAGTAGCGCGTTAGACCAAGCAGCCATCGAAGTGGATCGATGTGATAATTATTACTCTAATGTGGTAGGGATGGGAAAGAAAGTATTTTAGTGGTAATCTACCCACGTTTGCCTGGAAGGAGAATTGGAAACCATTTAATGAAAATCATATTTGGTATAACCGACCGGGATTTGAAACCCGATCTCCCCGTCACTAGCAGGCAAGTCTAACGAGAGTGACGCCTTAGACAATGTGGCCACTAAAGGGGGTATTGCTAGAAATATTATTACGAATATATGGGTAAAATATATTTTCATTGTTTTGCTATAGTAGTATTAGAGTTTAAACTGCAATAGTGAATATTAAAATCAGTAAAATAATAAGTATAAAGATAAAATATAAGTAGATATATTCCTGGCTATTTATTATTTTTTATCTCACTGTCTAGAGCGAAAATCAACATATGTCGGACAACTATTTTTCCCCCCTCACTTTCATAGACTTCTTCTTTCACTTCAAGGAAAAAATAAACGATTACTCTTGCCGGCAAATTTTTTAAATCATACGTGCCAAGTATTTCTTCTGAGAGAGATAGCACCTTCTAGCATTGAGCCTTATTAAGAGTACCCCCCTGCCATCTCCCCTTCACCTGCGCTCTCCCACCACCACCCCCTTATAACCCCCACTCCTACTTTAAGGTAATTGATCCGCCTATTTAATTGTTCTCGCCGCCATAACAATGCAACGCAACCGATTCAATAGCGGACCAATCAAAACTTCTCCCAAACCTTATACGAGATGGAATAGAAAAAAAATATAAATAGATATATACATCTCTTCTTTTTTTGGAAGGGGGGGGGAAAGGAGAAATAACTTTGTTGTTGTTTTGTTGTTCGTGTTAATTATAGTGTAACCTTTTGTTAACCTCGTATGTGTGTGTGTTTGTGATGGGTTCTGGGATGATGGTGGACCAATAATGGGCCGGCCAATGTTAAAAAAGTTGGATGCTCTGTGTCAGGAATTGAATGAACTGATGTAATTTTGTAGGTTTATTTTGTATGGTCGTCGGCGCCGTGGAAAATAAACATATTCCTAGTAAAATATCAAAATACAGTTCAAAGCGTGTATAATTTTTTTTATCGAAACCATTTTAATATTTTGATTGACAATCTAGTAGGCTTTGTTCAATCAATGTGATCTCGTTATCTACTTTTATTTTACTCATAAAATTCAATAAAATATTTTTATTTCTACCCTATCTTACTACCTATCAATTAGCAAATACATTTAATTAAGACCCGCTTCGGTGACCGCATGATCAAACGCGTTACTCTCGTGTTGGACTAGCCTGCCAAAGATGGGGATCTCAACCGGGTGCATTGAGTTTTTTTCCCTAAATGGTTTCCACTCTCCCTCCACGTGAATGCGGGTGCATTTCCTCTAAACTAAGCCTTCCTAATTCCTAACCTATTAGTGTAATTAGTACAGAGGCGTATAACTAGAACGGGTAGTAAGATGCGGTGTTAAAATCAATAATTAATTATGATACTGGAATAAGAGTATGAGGAGAGTATAAGTGAAGGAAAATTACCTTCATTTGAATAGAATAAGAGTGGGGAAAAATATAAGAAAAAAACACTCTTAGCACACCTGGATGAGATTTGAACTCGGACCTCAATAACACCAGCAAACTAAATTAAACGAGCTTGAATAGATTACGTGCCTAATGATGGGGGTAATAGGCTATAATAAATAGTCTATTGGTATAAGCTAGTATTTCAGAGAATTAGTGATGATTCTTCTAGTCCAGTCTAGTGGGCACGCCGACTAAATGTCAGGATCGTTTTGTTTTGTTTGATGGTGAGAAGGAGGTCAGGGTTCAAATCTAAGCCAGGTGTATTAAGAGTAGTGTTTCCTAAAAGGTTTTCCAATCTACCTCCACGTTAATGGGGGCACGTTTTGTTTGGATTCCACCCCCTTCGTTCCTACCCATCAGTTTAAATAAGGTGGACGAATAGTTTAAGGCGTCACTCTCGCAATAGGGTGGACTTCCGATGGCGGAGAGATTGGGGTTAGAATCCCTTGGTGCAGATGCGATTACACTTCCTCTGATATTCAACCTTCTTCCTCTCTGACACATTATCTCAATTCGTACACACGCGAATAGTGAGATGTGGTGCTAAACATAGTAGATATATACAGCCTGAATGAGTAGTAAGACCCATAGAAAAAAAAAGTACAAATTCAAAATTATTGGATAGAAATACACCTTGTTTTTACACATGCCGAACTATGTTTTTAGAAGCCACATTTTAGAAATTAGAGACATTTTAAAACTACAGTAGAACAATAAAATGGCTTTGTTAAATATAATAATGAATACAATTTGAATAATTAGACAGAAATCCTGTATTTATAATTCATTTACAGAAACATTTATCAATAATAAAATGTTTTGAAAATATTGCTAAGGGTTGTTCATAAATTTTATAAATTAATGTATTATAAACATATTTGATTAGCTTACTATTTGTAATTACTAAAGCCAATGTTACAATCACATATAGGTCTCATTCTATAAACATTAATTTATTTAATAAGTAATATAAAAAATCATTTCTTACGGTCAATGGTTTTTATATGCATTTATCTAATAATTTTTTAAAATACTTATTTGAGGAAAGGCTTTATGGTAAATCAATATTTCAACTAAAAGTTAAGCTAAAAAAGGTCTTTATAAAATTAGTTAGGATTTTCATTCCTACTGCTATGTGGTTACTCATACTTGCATACGACACGTAGTTTAGTAGTAGTTAAATACACGATTAAAAAAAAACCTATATCAAGTGTCCTCTTACATAAATATAAACTACTCATCTAATTAAAAATAATCTTACTTCTTGTAGTTAGTTTTTTAATATTGAAAGGATTTTATAATTTTTTGTGTGTGTGTGTGTTTAAGAGTGTGGAGTAAAAATAAAGATAAAAATCAAGGATAATATTTTCGCCCTGGGTTGATTATATCTAACTCTTTTATGGTTAGAATACTAAGGCACTTAAGTAATACCTAACTCAGATGAAGGTCAAGGTTTTTATGTTTGAACACGTGCTTGAGGCTTAACTAAGTGAGGTTGTCCTATAGTACACCTCAGTCAGAAAATTTCAGACGCTAGTAACCTAGTTATAGTAAATCCTCTTATAGGCCTAAATCTCTTTTGTTTTGGAAAAAATAAAACGCACGTCCTATTAATTGTAAATGATTATCGTAATTTAGATGATTGAAATGCTCTCTTAGTTACGGATGTAACTGCATCAAGTATCATCATAAATTCAAAAAATTACACCTGAGAACGGGAACCGAACACGGGACTCTTGGTCTATTGCGCTAATATTCTACCATTGAGCTATCCATGAATCGTCCAGCGCTCAGGGTCCTTCTTCACTCATTTAAGGCAGAGTCTATGAAGGACGTGTGAAAATCATCTGCTAACAACGAGCTATCATTGATTCCACAACCACCGGTGATTCGGGGGTCTGCTTTATGCCGCCGATTCTCGTGTCCGGGTGTCATTTATCTAATTTATGACTTTTGGTTTTATTAAGCTTATTTCTAAATTAAATAAATAAGTGTGATGCTACGAAACCTAACTCGGTGGGCAAGCAGATTGAGGCAGCTGGCTCATCTGGTCTGGTTTGCCTGGGTATGGAAAGGTCAGGGCTCAAATGCCGGCCGGGTGTAGTTAAAGTGAGTGGTTTTGGCTAAATAGCTTACCGCTCTTCTCCCCCGCATCCTTGTAAATGTTGGTACATTTCCTATTTACTTATACCATCCTTATCTCTACCCTATTAGTGTAAATAAGTGAATAGCCTGCCTGGGTAGTAAGACAGAGGGCAAAAATTAAACCTAATAAAATTAATCTAATTTTAGGGGGTGTTTGGCAAGGAAGGGAGGGTTTGCGGAGTTTCTCGTGGATTTTCAAACAGAGTATTACTTCAGGGTACAACTTATTTATCTACAACATAAAACTTGCGTTGTTAACATTACCTGACTAGGGATGATAAATGTACCTTTCCCTCCATTTTATCCTTAAAGATAGCAAGTTTACGTTGGAGTGATTCATAAGATAGTCATAGTGTAATCAGTCGACGCAAGACTGCTTACTTTTTGCGGTTAGCGAATATAAGGCACTATTTCGGTGACTAGGTGAACTCGCAGAAAAAATAATCGGTAACCCACAGTACTTCCTTAACTTGCCCGCTCTTAAATCTATGGGTTAAACACGATATCAATAATTATTCACAGTAAGATTTAGGTGTGTGCCAGTAAACTTGCTCTTAATCAAAGAGGACGAGATATGATCGGCTGCAGTAAGGTGATAGTGTATGAAACGTGAATTAAGGGCAGTGTTTTTGCACAGTTCTGTCTGTACATCCTTTTTTTTCAGTACCTGTTATAGCCGAAACGGTTTGGAGTATTGCGTTTTAACCTTGATATTTATATGTTTTATGGTCATTACCTCAAGGCGAAATCGTGTGGGAGATGTATTTAATTAATAATTAAATAAGTACTTTTTCCTTAAATAAATTCATATACAGGTATATTGCTGTTTTAGAAAATTTGATTTTTTTTTCTAAATGGCCTTTAGCAATTTTGTTTAAAATGTATATTTGGAAGGCGTTTTAAATATGAGTAATTACAAAGAATTCATTTAAGGGTACTCTACAGATTAATTATGTTTGATGGTTTAGAAATTTTGAAATGTAATATTGTAATGGAATTTTTAAATGTAGTATTTTGTTAGTTACTATTATTTTTGTTCTCATAACATTTTGTTTCATCCTTTCTCCAGTCGAACGTTAGTGAAATTTCCCCTCCTCATCTTTACCCCTTAGGGCTAGCTCGTCCTGGCACTAGAGGTTAACTCATAAACTAACGCGGCAGACCTGTGTAAACTGTTTGACGAGCAGAGGTTCTTAAGGTGCCGGTATATTTTCAGTCGAGTCATTTGGTGGCAATTCAAGACACCTTTTGTAGAGAGAGGATAAGTTTTGAAAAATTGAGTTTGTTGAGTTAAAAAAAAGGAGGGGTTGTTGGTGTCAGTAGGTAAAGTGCGGTTTAAAGATGAGCTATGATATTCCATTTTGTTTATTTCTTCACCTCCTCTTATAATTTTTCATATCTTTCTTCTCCTTATTATTTTCTCCTCCTTTCTTCATACGTTTATCACGTTCGCTAGCTCACTCATTTTTTAATTTTTATTATTTTCTTATATCTTCCTCAAACCTTTTTTTTTGGTCAATAATAAATTTGTTTATATTTGCAATGCATTTATTACTAAATTTAATCTAACATATAAGTAATGTCTATGATAAATTGGCCGATGTCTATAACCCGAGTCGGTTATTAAAAAATAGTCCTAGTAGTGTTTTGAATAATTGGAGAGTAAAATTGTTTAGTATATAATTTTTAATGTAATCATGCTAAATCATTCTGTAGATCCTTTTACAATAACTGTTAAATCTATTGATACATTATTTTGTTATATTCTTATTTATTTAAATTCAAATACTGATTTTGACACAATAACTTTTAACGTAAATGGATCCTATGAAAGCCATTGTTAGTTTATACAGCAACCCTCATAGCATAGACCAATGGTTTTCAAACTTGTATGCTTCGCGTACCTCCTGGGAATATTTATATAACTTGCCTACCCCTTGTAAATATATAAAATATTTTAGTATAATAATGGGTATACAATAAAAAATCTATGTTTATTTGTATCTATTTACAGTCTACTTTACACAGCTACATATATTAATAAACACAAAAAATAACATGATTGATTGAACAAATCTAACAAAATTATCAATATCATCGCGCTTCACCACTCATTTACTAGCAGTGTTGCTAATTGTACAATCTGGATGTACCATATGTCCACCTCTTCATCGCGCACCCTCGAAATGTGTTCCGTGTACCCCACTTTGAGAATCACTGGCATAGACTATTATTATTTCGACGGTGATATCCGCATAGGTGGCCATGTGGCCTTAGCTTTAATCTCCCAATGCACCGGATTCGTGTTGATGTGTAGGTCAAGGTTAAAATATTTGTCAGGTTCAGTGAATGTGAATTTTACACGTGATTTATAAGTAGGTTTCCCCATCCCCTCAACACACCAATGTGAAATACCTTCCTGTATAAGAAACCTTCAATTTACCCTACCTTGGAATAAGGATTATTATATTAGGTTATAAATGTTGTGAAAAAATAAATCGGCACTGTGTTTGCAACAGGGGTAGTTCATTTTATCTAAAATAAATTAGTCATTATATATTTAATTTTTTTCCATGTATTTCTTGACGTTAAATTTTAAACGTACCTACAGTAAACATTAAATTTCTTTGATTTCTTTTTATAATTGTTTTAAATATAAATATAAATATATATATAAAATAAAAAGTAAAAATGATGTATATATGTGTTAAAATAGTCTAACAAGCTCTTAAATCTAACTCATATGGTTAAATTTGTATCTACATTGATATAACAATAACTCTTTTGATAAATGAGTTTTATTTAACTTACTGGTTAAGAAATTCATTCGGACTAAGTACCATGGAATAAATGAGTACAAAACGTTCACTTGGACTAAGAAATTAAAAGCAAAGTTAAAGAGAAAACACATTTAATAACCTTAAAGAAAATTAAATATCTTGGAAAACAAATATAAGTAGGCAGATGACAAGAATACACTTAAATACTCATTTTTAATGATTTATTGTTAGACTATTTTACTTAACGTCTATTAGATGATTTTGTCAGTTAAGATATTTTAAATTTTATATCAAAGTTTATAAACATGCCTTGGAAAATATATTCATTCATGTTTTACCTGTTTTATTAAGTCCTTTGTTTTGTTATTTTAGTTATTATGTTATTAAATCTATTTTTTATCTTCAACCAACAATTGGGTATCTATTAAATAAAATAGCAGGTTAATTTACCACCAGAGGCAACTATCTTTAGGAATTGGCATAAAATATATGGTAATTTCACACAATTTAATTGGATTATTTATAAATGGTGTAGTAGTGGAAAATATAAGTAGCTGGGTAATATACTTAATTTGCTTCGGTTATTGAACTAAAGTACTCAAACTGGTTTAACCTCCTTCTGCATGAAGGTAAAAACCACAATAGTTAAATAATGGTTGTTGTCCTAGGTCATGGCCCTTCCTTACCGGCTTTTATAGTCCTGTTTGGAAATGTGCTATGAATCTGCGGGAACAGGAATTGGACATTATTTAATTGTTAAGGTGTAAAGGCTTTCAGGGGTTCAACCAGAAGGTGGAGGGAGCAAGTTGGGCCTCCCCTACAGCCTCTCACTACTCTCCCTTCCCCCTTGCTTCAATGATTGCAAGTAAATTTATTGAAAGGAATTTACTGATAGGAATATATTATATAGAGCAATGGTATTCCACTTGAGGGGAGCAAAAACATTTTAAGGGGTGAGTACAATATTAAAAACTTATATATATAAACACATACATTTGTATATATAAATACATATAAACACATAAATGTTTATATATTAATATATAAACACATAAATATGTCTATATATAAATATACATATAAACACATATACAAACACACAAACATGTCTAACTTAAAACATATTATTTAATACATTATTCTATGTTTAATTTATTTTTGATGTGGATAACTTTGGGGCTAAAAAGTTGAGGAAAATAATATTTGGGGGTACACGAAAAATAGGTTGAATATGACTTATATAGACCACTGAATATGGGTTGAATGCATAAGCAAAGTTATAAGAAAATGTTTTAGGACATGGTATTCAAAAGGTCTTCCGTAATACTTAATAAAACTGCCCGTAAAATTCCCAATCGAAAAAACAAATTACATAAATAATAACTTTGAGACAGTGAGTGTATCCACGACCCACACTCCTTCACCCCTTACTTTGGTTGCATTTCTAGGCGCCCCACTGCCTTCCTTTGGTTGCATTTCTAGGCGCCCCACTGCCTTCCTTTGGTTGCATTTCTAGGCGCCACTGCCTTCCTTTGGTTGCATTTCTAGGTGACCCACTGCCTTCCCTTGGTTGCATTTCTAGGTGACCCACTGCCTTTAGTTACATTTCTAGGCGCCCCACTGACTTCCCTTGGTTGCATTTCTAGGCGCCCCACTGCCTTCCCTTGGTTGCATTTCTAGGTGACCCACTGCCTTTAGTTACATTTCTAGGTGCCCCACTGCCTTCCTTTGGCTGCATTTATGGGTGCACCACTGAGATTTCTTTACCTTTGACTTGGAGGGAAAATTCTCTACCAATGAGCTATCCATGACTCTTCCCATATTCATAGTTATTCTTCACTCGTAGTTTAGGGCAGATCTTGTTAAAACTGTACCTGAGATATTTTCATCCTCTCCATGTCTCCATTTGACCAATACCAGTTAGGAACATGTTCTGTTATAAACACCTTACATTGGAGTGTATTTTAGTTTATACCTGTCCAATGAGTTTTTTACCTAATGATCACATGTACAGTTTATTGTGTTTTTTTTAGCACCGCGTCTTACTACCTGTTATACGCCTATGTAATAATTATACTAATGGGTTGGGGATAGGGAAGGCTTAATTTTAGAGGAAATGTGCCCGCATTTGCGTGGAGGTAGAGTGGAAAACCACCCTCAGTGCACCCGATCGGGATCGAACATAGATCTCCCCGTCTTCGGCAGTCTGGTCTAACACAAGATGAGCCCTTTAGACCACGCGGCCACCGAAGTGGGTCTATTTTTACTGTTGAAGCACAGTTAACACCATAAACTTCACTACTTGCCTTTAGTTAATATATTTTAAATCGTCGCTCTCAGTCACATCTCTTTGCCCCGTGTATACCTGTCTCTTCCTCCCACTCATCCTGGGAACTTGAAGGCTTCTTCTGTTAATCCTCCGCCCCC